>JAYKAV010002219.1:12075-159963 GCA_035582835.1 Phoebastria nigripes | reverse complement strand
CTCCCTCAGAAAAAAAAAAAAAAGGGAGGGGTGAAGCCTTTATACGCATTTTTATCTACTGTAAAAAAAAAACTATGTGTGCACTGGGGTAATAGATTTTAAAAAAAACACCAGAACGTGACAGCTACTTTAGAGAACACTGCATGGAGTTACAGTAGTTATAGTTTCAAAAACCACCTGCAAACAAGTGCAGATACCATAGCAAACTGCCTTTAGGATTTCTTTTTTCTTTTTCCTTACATTCTCCTTCTTCTTCTTCTTTTTTAAGTTCCCTCTTGCCATTCTAAGCCTGAAGTCGGTAATGAATTTATGTGACAGCTATGAAGCTAGTATTAAAATTGTGAATAGTGGCTAACAGTGCTCATGCCCTCAGCGTTAGCATCTTTGCACAGCAGTGAATACAGGGCTGAGGCTGGTGAATGGGACGGGAGGGAGGCGGGCAGGCAGGCTGATGGCCCGGGTTTTCTCTCTTATTTATCTGTACACAAGCATCTGAGGGGGGACAGGGTGGGGGGACACATGATGGAAAGAGCAAAATGCAGACACCAGGGTTCCTTCTTGTGCTTCTGTCAGCGCACGCTTAGGGAGAAGGGGTCAGAGACGAGCACAGGGAGAGATGGGGGACATTTTTGGCTGCTTGTCTGTTGGAGAAGGGAGTGCAGTCAGGAGGGGAAGTAACAAGGACAGGGAGTGAAAGGCATCAGTTTTTGCTTTCATTTAAACGTGTTCGAGCAGACGGAAGGAGTTGTGGCCACAGGCAGGTAAAGGAGAGGACAGACAGCACAGCAAATGGCGAGGGGGTCCCTGAAGCTCTCCCCTCAGGGCAGGTCGGAGCAAATTTGTCATCCCCTCAGTCTATTTTCTACACACATGCACACAAACAAGGTTAAGGGGGCAGGACGAAGAGGAAGGAAAAGGTGCACAATGAGGTGGCCAAAGGGACCCCTCGGTGGGTCGCGCCGGGGCTGGGGGCAGCAGAGGCCTCGCCACCTCCTCACCCCCATGCTGAATGGGAAAGAGGGCAGGAGGGAGGGGGCGCGGGGGGGGGCAAGGTTAAAGGGTCTTGTGGGTAGGGGGAGGTGGCTGCAGCTAGAGAAGGGCAATCACGGGCACCCTTGGATTTCCCCTCCTTTCAGAGGGCTTTTCGGCAGGGGAGGAAATAGAGCAGGAGCTGGGTGGGCAGGGTGAGGGCTCGGACTCCTCTCTCCCGAGAAGCGCTGACGGGCTGTGATGACGGGGAGGGGGGTGAGCCGAGGGGGGAGATGTTATTAGCGGCGAAACCTCAAGACCGAAGTTGAAGCTGAAGAAGAGAAAAGGAGCAATATGATCAATATGGTTTCATTGTTGAGCCCCGCTTACCTCGGCGGGAGACCATCTGCTCCCTGTCAATGCATCACCTGCTTGTCTGGCCTGTTGGCTGGGCAACGCGCAGGCGGGGGGATTAAGGGGGCAGGGGAGGCCGGGGGGCCCAGCCGGGGGCTGTGCCCCTGCCGCCGGGGCAGGGGCAGGGGGAGGCTCGCCCGGGCTAGGTGGGAAGCCGGGCAGGCTCCTAGGGGCTTGGCTATTTCCAGCGGAGGGCATAAAACAAATGGGGTGTTTCCAGCCAGCGGGGCGGTTTCAGGAAGGCCCTTCCTGCCCCTGGAAGTCGGCGTTTTGCTGCACGCGCTGAATTTAGGGATGCATGAATGAGCCTGCCACAATGGACACCCGGGGAAGAAAGGGCAGCAGAGGGGTCCCCGCAAAGCCAGGCGCATCACCGCCGGAGTCACCAAAGGAAAACAAGGCACAGTGCTCTCACATCCCCCCAGAAAGAAAATTTGGTGTGGAAGAATACATTGAAATAGTGCTAATATTGCTAAGTCATTTTAATGCCACCACAAAATCACTGCATTTCCATAGGCTGAATGCAAGGAAAAAAAAGCAGAAACCCTCAGATGTTGTATAGCAATGAATGCAAATGAGGTGCTGAGTCTGTGCGTGTGATCCAAAATTATTTGGTTTTTGGATCATTTTGAATACGTTTAATATTAAAATATTAAATACCATCCACTTAATAAGCAGATAAATTACAGCTCCCTGGATCCCATACCAAAATGCAGTACCAAAATGCTTAACCAATCCCTCAGAAACTGTCAGAGGAGACAAAATGTTGCCAGTGTGGAGTACCCTCAGTTTTGGCACGTGCACAAGGACGGGGCTACCTCCTGCTCCTCCTTGCAGCCGGGTGCACCCCTGCACCGGCCACGGGAGCACCCCTGCACCAGCTGCATGAGCACACTGCTCGTGCAATATACGATTTCACTGATTTGTGGGGGGAGGTTATATATGCATACATAGAGTTTTATGTGCATGTTTGCACATACACACTCCCACACACATCATCCTCTCAAGAGACCTTGCATCTGCCTTATCCCACATCACCGTTACTGAAGCAGGTTCTCTGTGTGTTACAGCTGCACTACAGCCAGCCCAAATGCTCACAGTGATCATGTTTGGGCATTTGCTTACTATCTGTGAAGCAGATTCTCCCAAAAGCAGTCTAAGGTTCTTCACCCTTTGGAGTCAACGAGGGTCCATATGGAGTTACACTTCTAAGTCAACAACGCCAGGATCTTGGGACAACGTCACACCCTCGTGCCTAATAAACAAATGAACAAAACCCCTTGGCAAATCTTGCTGGTCTGCTGAGTTTCTCATTAGCAAACTTTTTTAACTTTTATAACCCCAAATAGAAGTTCCAGGCAAGGACAAGGGGTTTATAAACAGGAGTGCATGAGAAGCCAAGTTAAACTCTCACCCTTGCAGAGTTTTCCCCTTTACACATCACTCATCAGGGAGCAGATTCCTCGGATGAAAAGCTATCAGCAACGTTCATTACAAACAACTGTATTTGGATATTGTTAATGCATTGCAAAGCTATAACTGAGCAGAGCCWAGCAACTATTTTTAGTTTAGTTTTAGAAATATCTCCTGTTACATGGAGCAAGTGCAGTCCAGTGGCGTACGCACAGAGAGGCTGAGAGTTGACAGATGACATGGCCTTCAGCAAATCTCGTGTTACCACTGTTCCAGAACCACCATAAGTCAAACAGGGTAGTGCTTAACTCATCCTTCTAAGGTGAAATAAGGGCTACTAACCTAATGCTTGTAAAGCTCTAAAGCTATGAGATGTTTTCATTAAATAATCTGTGTGAAAATGGCAACTTAACTGTACCTACAATTGGAGCTTGTGAAAGTGCCACAGAAATTTTTTCCAAGCAGTTAAATCAAAACATCCAGCACATACGACCCATCAAGATGAAGAAAGGTGCTTTCTTGTTAGTTTGTAACCACTGTTGAAGCACTTTTTCACATGATGCCACACTCGCATCTCAGAAATGTTAATGGAGTTTTCTATTGACATGCTGAACGCAAGTAGTACATGYTTTTAGGTGTCACAGCCAATAGTCCTCACTGCTTGCATGAATCAATAAGAAGAAACCAGGCTCTTAAAGATGGGTACTTTTGCCCAGAATATTATTATTCTTTTACCTACCATATAGCTCAGAGCAATCCACACAGAAAGAATATGGAATATTTGAATTTTGGATTTACCTTGCATTTTAAAGAGTATATTTCTAAGCCAACAAAAGGTTACTGCATCAATTATAAAGTAAATGTGGAAGAAATAGCAAGAATCACTTCTAGGAAAACTAAAATCAATAGGTGGATAACTAATACTGAGAAACAAAGGTAAAGCACACACCTCATGACAATGTGTAAAGTACAACTTCTGCAATCTCCTTTACCAACTTGTTGAGGAAGTGGTTTATATCTCCAGCGCTAGCTTGTTTTCCTGGTTTTTSCAGAAAGAATATTTCAATGAATTCATTGCCTACAATTCAAGATGCAAAGCATCAGGACAAGAAAGCTAAAGAAACATCATGGTTTATACAAACAAAGGGCTTCTGTCATTTCTCCACGCCCTTATGCACAGATTCACGAAGGCATTTAGAAGACTCCATCCACTGGGATGTGATATTCTAAATGCCTTTTCTAGTCTGAACCTTGGAAGTCTAAACATCGAGACCTACCCTGCACAAGGGGAGCAAAGTGAACATTTCTGTGCACTTGAGAAAATAAGCCATTCAGGTCGATGAATATCGCTACAGGATACGTTGTTAGCTTGAGTTCCTCACACTTTTTTACTGCACAAGCTGTGTTGATACAGTGCATTTGAATTTATACAAGGCATCTAACTTAGCAAACCACAGCACCTTGAGGAAAACCAGCATTGTATGGAATGAACGCGACATGCATTAGATAACATAAACACTGATTCATGGGCTCATTTCTCAAACCAGAGTTGTTAGTGATAAGATGCTTTGTCAAAGCAATGAAAGAGAGACTTCCTGAGGGAACTGTGCAATTTGGAAATGTTTGGACCGGTGTGTGCAAGGACTGTGTGCAGGAGACAGGATTGGGAATTTTCTTACACCCACCTTCCAGTCAGAGGCTGTGTACAAGTGCTGAGCTTTCTTGCATGGATAAAGCCTGGCATGAACAATGTATTTTGACCAACACGAGCACTCTATCCATTTGAGAATTTCCATATAATACTGATTTTCTTTACTCATTCAGCCACCTCTTGTCCGGGCTGTTATTTCCATTTGGAAAATAAAGGGAAACATTACCAGCATCTAGCCAGCCCACCCCTGCAAGATCCCCAGAAATCCACTAGCAAAATTGTGTCATTATTCCTATTTAAGTAAACCTATCTAAGGAAAATAACATTAGCCTGGCTGACCATGCTTCAGTATTTACTGAAGTAACTACAAAGTGGAAAACTACTGGAAAACTACAGAAAAACTAACAGAACCGTGGCAATGGATACAGAAGAATGTTCTTGGAATTCATGTTTTCTAACAGTAGTGAAGATTAAAGATCTGCTCAGGTCTGTATTGCACATTAAAATGTTCAAGGCTGGGGAATGGGGAGGGCTGCAGAACGGCTCTGCAGACTCCAGTCTCCTGGGTGCAGCATGGAGAGACTGAACCTCAAAAGGGCAAGTAGGAGAGAACACCGACATCAAGCTCTGCTAGAGGGTCATACAGAATAAGAGCGTATCTTTCCACATTACCTACAGCAGCAGCCTAAGGACACTAATCTCCAGTACTAACAGTCAGAATTTAAGTATACCCAAAGTATTTTAAAAAGTCCATGACAATATTGTTGACCTGACATTATGGCTCCCAGGCAGCCGTATACAGCAGCAAATACACTGAATAAGATCCATACTGATGCTGGCAAGTGACTGGTGTTGAAAAAAAACTTTTAATGCATTAGACAAGGAACTCTGATACTACGTTCAAATATTTTTGATACAATATGCCATGATCTTTAAGCCTGCCTGCTTAGTGTATATATCTTTTACTCAGAAGTCTTGTTTTCCTCTTAGCCAGTACTAACCATGTTTCTGGCAGTAACAGTAATTTCTAGGCTTTCTGGGGCAAACTGGAAATGCAGGCAGCTTTCTGCAAGTCATGCAAGGCTCTCACCATGACAAAACACATCTGAAACACCGGTACCACTTTTACCCTAAGAATGACCCATGCAAATGTAATTGAAGTTTTGCCTGCATTTTGAAGCAAGAATTAGACTTGCTCCATGGTGTAGTAGCTAGAAAATAACAACAGTGATATTTAAAATAAAAGTCTAGCAACACAGTCTGACATCAAAAAGGCGTTCAGACTTGTGGTTTCAAAACAGCAAACCTGCTTCCTTGTGCAGCTGAGATGTTAATGACAACCAACAGGTACTGCAATAATGGGAACAGAGAGGCTTRCATTTAGCCAAGAGGCTAATTCTGGAGAAGAGGAAAAATCAGGGTTTTTTTGAATGCAACGCTACAGCTCTGTCCCTTGTATACCATACTATTTCTCCTAAGCTTTGAACACAAAAGTAAGTCTGGATCCAGCYAGAGTGACCAGGAACCCCCAGAGCTGCCTGATAGGGGATGGGCGCTCCTAAAGAGCCGAAGCTGCATGTGCAGGCTGAAATGGTATCTCCTTTATGGACTGTACCCAGAGTCTGTGGAGTGCTACTTTCCTTAAACATACTTAAAATTTAGCATGGACATTAGCTCCAAAATCCAGAGACCGTTCTTTTGATTAAACAATTCAAAGTGAAATAAGCCCTTTAAATTTTCTCGTCGCAACATTGAACAATTTTAATAAATGCAAAATTTTTGCACAGGACAACTTTGATTTTGTAGAACCTGACTATTTGCTTGGGAAACGATATTGACAGAAAGTTCCCCATTGGTCTCATAATCAATTTGCTAATTCACTGCTTCAACCATAAGTCATCACAGAATTCCCGAATCAAACCTGGAAGGGACCWTTTGAGGTCACCTGGTCCAACCTCCTGCTCGAGCAGGGTCCACGGAAGCAGGTTGCCCAGGATTGTGTCCAGACAGGTTTTTGGGTATCTCTACAGACAGAGACTCCACAGCCTCTCTGGGCAGCCCCCACAACAAAAAAAATGTGTTTTCTTGTGTTCAAATGGAATTTCATGTGTTCCAGTTTGTACCCGTTGGCTCTTGTCCTGTCACCAGGATCAGCAGGACATCCTGCTGATAGCACCAGCTATCAAACAGGAATTATCCCATATTTCCTTCCGGAAATGTGTAGACTTGCTCACGTTTATCAGGAGTTTTACTCTTTATACTAAATTAGGCCCCATCTAACACCAAGTCTTCCTTGGGTACTATTATCAGACAATGTCTGAAAAGAAGGACAACTTCTGCTCCAAACAAGTTTGTATTACTTAAGCCAGTATACCTTAAAAAAGAACAAATACTGAAACGATAAACAGAAACAGATGCAGGTAACACCAGTAAGATTTCTTAGTTGCACCAGCCAGCTGTGTGCAGGCTGTCATGCATATGAATTATTTTAACGATCATTTGCTCTCAGCTAGCATTTTCAACAAAGAAAAGGTGGGGGGCAGACCTAGAAGAAGAAGCAGCAGCAGAGAAACTGTAGCTGGGGACAGATGAACCATTTGTCACAATCAGCATCACTGAATAAAATGAAGGGGACATAGGGTGTTTTCTAAAAGGAGGCTAGATACAGGAAATAGGGATGTTGCAGAGGACAAAGTGAAAATAAGAAGCAAAATCAGGATATTGAAATATGGGGAAATTTGGAGAAATGACTCCAAGATGATGGTGTTATTCTCCATGTGATGCAAAAGAAAAACCTAGGCAGGTACACAGGACGGGGCAGGCACCCGGGAATCTACAGAAGTTAAATTAAACTGCAGGTGAGGGCCTGGGTGAAAGTTTCTGCAGCGTGGACTGGAAAGAGCAGCCTATCTTCATGTGACATAACAGAGGAGCACGACATGGATTTAGATATAGCACCAAGGTGAAGGATAAATGAAAAACAAGTTAAAGCCTGAAGAGAGGTTTTAGCAGGATACTTTGTTAAACCACCCTAGTCATGGTGAATAAGACTCTTCCCCATAAGAAGGTGTGCTTCGCTCTGGGTCTGAGCAGAAGTAATCTGGCTGTGATAAAGCCATGTGCAGGGTAGAACGTTTCCCTTGAAAATTGGTTTCCTTTTCACCAGAGGAAAATAAAGCCTCTCTTGTGTTGGTCAGGTTTGCAGGAAGCCCTTCCAGCTGGGATTCACTGACCTATAAATATCATCATTTTTTATACTATCTTCATTTTTTTTCTGACCCACATCATCCAAAAACCATATTCTACGCATGCAATGCAAGGTAGCAAGTTTTATTGAGATATCTAGAGATAATCAGGGAGTAGTAACAATACATCCTTCATTCCTCTATTAATTGGAGCCTGGATGAGCGGAGACTTCAAAAAATCCATCTTAGAATACGCTAGGATCAACAAACACTTTATACCATGTTGTGGTGACCGGTCTCCAGATAGGAGAAATTTTCTCCTATCCATCTTCAATGCTTTCCAGCCTTCTGCTACCCAAGATGCTATTTAGAGTTCCCAAGCAAACCCACTGAACAACACATTTCAGGGATGTATTTGGCCATTTTACATTTTCACCTGTTTTCTACCTGATATCCGTGATGTGTAGGTTACACCCTTGTTTGTTCTACTGTTGAATTGACCTGAATGGGTCCACTGTGTTCACATGTAGGTGAAAATCGAGCAACATTCAAAAGCCAAAATATGCCACTACTGGACTGTCACAATAAAAAATGAGATTTTTTTTTTTAATCCCAGGGATCACAGGTATAGTCCTGTGAAACTGTATGGAATACGCTATCCTTATTCTCAAAACTGTTTGCATCCCCTCCACTATTATTTCTTGGAAGTTTATTGTTTGTAAGTTCCATATAAATATCTATAAAATCAGTAGTAAATCCATGAAATGCAGCAAAATTTCATTCTACCTAACCACCACAACACACAAACATTGTTTTATATCCTCATTTGCACTCAAAGGATCCATCTGTAAGTAACAGATAAAGTACATAATACCAAAGCCTTTCTTTTAGCAGTTAAATTTCTAAAAAGTAAGCACTGGAAGCATAACAGCTTGTCCATTTAGAAGCTAACCTACAGTTCCCTGCGATAGATCTGTGCTGTCACCCTCTTACTGACTTTACTCTGTGGCCTAGGATTCACTATAATTAATTCTGGGGGGAAAAAAAAGATTATTAATTTTATGTATGTGGCAGTTCAAATTGTACTAGGACATGGAGAACGGAGCCCAGAACTTACTCCCCTTTTTGCAAAATTACCTATGGTTGACAAGCAGAAAGCAGAGCTCTCTGGTGCCCCCAAATAACGCACATCTAATGCCTCGGTGCAGCCTCTGCTCAGACTGGAGCCACGAGTGTGCAAAGACAGGATGACATGAAACTCTTTCAAATATGATAATCTGTCACCACAGGTAAACAAAATTATTTGGACCGAGTTTAGTGATGAGGAAAAATGACTTTGAAAGACGTTGAGCCAGATAATTAGGTGGTAATGAATGCGGAGCTGCACTTGGTATTCCACTCCAGCACACTGGGGGCGAGTGCAGGCGGGATGCGGAGCTGGGTCCCCGCCACTCCTGCCATGCATCACTGAGGCCATACACAGCGTGGCCTCAAGTTGATTACTGCTGCTTTCCAAGAGGTTGTCAAAACATGTAAACTGCCAGCAGGAGACACACTTTTAATAAAACTGCCTAGTCTCCAGTGATATTTTTCATTTATGAAAACAGCAGCCTTCCGTATAACACGTGCATGTGAGCAAGAGAGCATGTAAAACACTGCAGCAGCGTACCCAGAGAACAGCATCTTCATTACAAGTAGGCAAACTGGATGTTTATGTAGACTAACATTCTCCATGCTGTCTGTTACATGACAATGAGATGATTTATTGTGAACTGACAAATACACTGTATTTGCAATGTGAGTAACCTGAAGTTTCACAGTCAGTCAGTCCCTTGATTTTTTCAATTCATATGTCTTAACTCATTGTTTTGGGTGAGCACAGACAAGTCCAATTCAGTATTTCTTGTTTGTATGTGTGTGTGTCCACGCATGTGTGTGAAAGAATGGATAAGGACTGCAACACTAAGGTTTTAGATGCACCAAAACACCCTTAGCACTCAGTACGTCCCAGGACTCTGTGGATTCATTCGATAGTGTCTCCTGTCTTTCTCTAAGAAAGCTGGAGACGGAGCCCAGCTGGTCCATAATGCCTGTGAAAGTAATCCCTGGAGATGTAGGGTTAGAGTTGATACAAGCATATCTTGTATGTCCTACGTCCCATTTCAAAACCAAACAAAACATTTAACAAATGCAAATTTCAGTAATTTCTCTGAGATTTAGGACCCTACATTTCTAAGCTGCTTTAAAAATCTTACCCACTGAGGAGGGGAGAGGAAGAAGAACTAAAGGGATGCTATGGACGCGATGGACATGAGAAGATGATGAGGGCTGCCTCCTTCTAAGCAAACATCAAGTACCACCAGCCCTCCATTTGCAGAGAAGGAATATAAATGCAGGTGAGCGCATAGGTAAAATTACAACTAGAGGCCTAAATTTTGGCACAGGTTCTGAAGGGCTGGATGGGCATGGCTGTGGAGGAAGCCAGGAGCTCTTTTTCGAAGCCCCTTGAATCACAGTCCTTCAGTTCAAGAGCTTGGCACAGGGAGTGAGGGTTGTAGTGACGTAGTGTGTACACTCATTTCATCATGGGGAAAGAGCAAAACCAGAATAGCAAACCAACGCTGACCTTTACCATTAAACAGCTTTTTTTCCCTTTATGACACATTGTGTTAAAAGCGTCTTCTAGACAGCTAAATACATAGGTGTTATCTTGTTACTGCCATCTATTAGCACGGCTTTTTTTTTTATGTTCTCCTGCCTCCCACAGTCACAGACTCAATAACAGTGCCAATGCTTCATTAACTAACCTTCATTTTTTTTGAATTCTCTAATAAATTATCTTACTTGAAAACAGGCTTTCCATTGCATTGATCAATACTAGTGGGAAAAGTAACAGTAGCCTTTTCAAGAAAGACAAAGTGAAAATGGAAAACATGACTCCACACAGCGCATCTTTCACAAATACAAGTCAACTAATATATTTGCATTTGCAGGATTTGTCTTTTGGCCCAGTTTATCTAGGGTTTAATTTCAGACAGAGTCTTTGCCTCTTCCATTAACTTGTTTTTCCTACCACTTTACTCTTCCTTTGTACATCATTCCTCTTTGAAGTTTCTTCCACCTATCCTTTGTCTGCTCATTCTATGGGCTTTTTTTCTTCCCTGCATTGTTACAAACGCCACAGAACTAGCAAAAGCCCATTTAATTTTTCTTTGCTATAGGAGAGATTTAAAATCATATAGAAAAATAAGCTGACAGTAAGGGAACCCTTTATTTAAAAGGGAAGGCTTCCTCTAAAGTAGCACTGACAAAAAGGAAGACAAAAAAAGGAATGGTCATAATTTTCCATGCCTCCTCTTTTGTTCTTAGTACCAGAAATAAGCTTTCTCAATCTCTGTTGCCAAAGAGGGCAAGAACTACCTTCTCTTTGCATCTCAGAATCAAAGATCAAAACAAAGCTGGCAATAGGTATACCTACACTAGTATTTGTCTTCTTAAACAGTTGCTTTGTATTTAAATTCATCATTTTCTAAGCACTGTAGGCTTCTTTTGCTTTTTTTTCTGCCCACAACAATGCCTTGAGCAACTTTCTGTCAGGGTGCCCCATGATTAATAGCCCATCACAAGCAGACTAAGATAAGTTCTGTGCTTGATTCCTCTGCTGATGGAAATATTTGTAAACATGGCAGAGAAAAAAAAAATCACATTATGTTGTCACGAGTAGTTAGAGAGCAGGAAACTCGAACGAAACATCCAGGAGCCAGGCAAGCACCCATAGCAATGGTTTCCTCTCTTTGCTCAGCCAGTTGACAGCAGGAAAAAAAGACTCAAGCTATTTTTCAGTGCTTTCCTTTACGGAGAAATATGAATATTAATCAGGAGGCTGATAGACAAATCAATAGACAATGTCTATCAGAGCTTTAATTAGCATACATAACCCAGTAATTCTCTCTTCGTAAGAGATGCTGCTTACCACATTGTTTTGGGAATCATGCAGCAAGGAGACTCGATAGGTATTTTCAATCTTCTTTCAATCAGAAGGAGCTCTGATTTAACCTCTACCTTTTCTAATGGCTTTAGTTTTATCGGACAGAGTCCTGCCTCTGGCAACACACTGGTTTTGCACCGAGCTCCTCCTGCTTACCGGTGAGCAGCGCAGTACCCGCTGGGACAGCATCCACAGGAGCGGTGGCAGTGGGCACCCACACTGGCCTCACCTCCCCTGGCTGAGGGATTCTGCTTCTCACAAGCTGACCCCATCTACCCCAACTTTTGTACCTTTCCACCCATGTTGGACCTTGTCCTGCTTTTCGCTTCCTGTGACAACTGTGCAGGTTTTATCCTCTTTGGGCTCTGACACCGAGATCTCTCTTTCTGTCTCAGCCTTTCTTTTTTTCTTGATGTCCTGACTGCAAATCCAACACAACCGTGTTTCAGGGAAGAGCTGACCCTTTAATGTAAAATTCAATCCTGCCATTCTGTGGATTGGCAAACTCTAGCTGTGCTGTTTGGGATTATTTCTGATCTGCTCAATGATCTGAGGCGTTCAACTCTGGGCTGCAGTCAGGACCTGACCCTCAGAAAATGAGTTGCCTCCCATGAAGATGAAAGATTTAACCTCAGCTCACTCAAAAATGCTTCATCTTTGATTTTGGTTTCCGTTATAGATTTAGTGCGACACTCCTCAGCGCAGTTTCACACCTAGCCCACTCTGCCAGATTTAACTGAAACTACTAAGACACACCAGAATACGGAGCTAACTACTGCCTACAGAAATAATAAGACTTTTTCTACAGTCCTCTTTTACAGGCACACACTGCTTGCAAGCACAAAATGGTGCACCATGTAAGACTTCCCATATTTCTGGAGAATTTCACCACTGACAGAGCATTTAATTGCTGTTTTCTTAATCGTTTTTATTCCTGGCACACTGTGGTGTTTGGGGAAGTCACTGTGCCTGCAGGAGCTCTGTTTTAGTCAGTCTGCCTCCTAACGTTCAGGCACACAATCTTTGTAACACCTACTTTTTTTCCAATAAACTGCGTGCTAAAAGGACTCCAAAATACCAGAACATCCATATGTCATCCTCTCTTACCATAGTGGGCACTCTGAGCTAGAGGCCATCCTCTCCTACATACAATTCTTAAACCAGAGAGGGGATCATCTCTAGGAACATCAACATCAACATCAAATTCAAGTTCAGTGATTAACAGTGAGGTTGTCTCTACCTTGCAGTCAATGGTTGCAGGTCACCATGGAGTTTGCTGCTAACTTGCTACTTCAGGCACTAAAACCACCTGGGCTTCAGCAGCACAAAATGCAATGCAAGCTCCAAAGTTCACACAGAAGGTGGACAAATAATCATTTCTTCTCTCATGCTGAGACCACGCTGCTACAGCTAGGTGCCTGCTAGAGCTACCAGGCAGTAGTAACCACTGCTGTTAGCTGAGAGGTAGCTCAGCTCTGTGTCCAGAGGAGCGTTCGTACCGTTTCATCACATTAAACACGTACATCCACACTAAACATCATGTATGCAAGGCTTCTAGTCCACCTATTTATTAAATCTCTACTTCTAGGCTTTTAGAAGAAAAAAATCTTAAAAGGTTTTTTAAAAGCTTTTTTAAATGCCCTGTTCACTTTTCAGTGGGATTCTATTGCAAAACAGAGTGTCATTCTTCAATTAAAAGCTGTATGATAACACATATACTTGCAGGAGATGGCTGAAGGTGATTCAGTTTCCGTGTTTCTTGACTCTTACACATTTTTTCACAATGTTAATGTTCTCAGCATAATTTGATGTGGCATTTTAAAACAGCTTACACAAAATTAGGAACGGAAGTATAAATCCCAGAGGCAGAGGCACAATTATCTGGGGAGCTATATCTCTGAGACAGTATCATGTACAATTTCTCCAATAAAGCTTTATGGGCAAAACGCTGAATGTGAGATAGCACAAAGCAGAAAGCTTCCTTTCATCACTGTCTTACGTTAGTCTGAGAGCAGGACTCCACAAAGCTTTGTTCACAGGGACCACATCACGAGTTGGAGGTGACAAAATCTAGCCCCAAGCCAATATATAGTTCCTCTTTCCCATTTCCCTCCTTCTCTCTCTCCAGTCCTTCCACCTTCCCCAGCTGGTCTCCTGGCCTGTCTCTTCTCACCTCTCTGTGTCCCTGCGGCTGGGACAGGTATCAGACTGGCCTGACCCAGCATCATAGCACCTTTGGAAGAGACCTTGCAGAAACGTCACTTAACGGGAGATGTAGAGGCAGTAAGAAAGCAAAGGAGGCAAATTCTGGTCTAGAAGCTCTCGGCCCCGTTTTGCTTCCACTCAAGTTAGTCAGGGTTAAGCCAGAGGACATCAGTGGCTACCACATCAGGCTCCAGCATGTTCAATTAACAGAAATAATTCCATGATATGGAAAGATAGTTATCTACCCCCTTTTGCCTTTTAAATAAGACTCTTCTCTGCCGACTTCATGCCAGTCTTCATGTTCCAACACGTTACTGACATGCTACCAATGCTGTGTTTGATTTTCCTCGGGCTTTTCATGTTAGCCAGTGCCACATACATCTAAGTGTTCGCAGTTCCCTGTTGCTGGTACACCTAGTTTCATCAGCGCAGGTTATGAATACAAATGTGATATATATTTTTCATATTGCTTTCTAATTTTAAGCCATACTAGACTTTACAGTAAGGGCCATACTCTACACTCTGCAGGCTCTACCCAGTCCCAGTGTCCCAGGGTGGCATGCAAGCGAGTACACAAGTGAGGACACAACTTTTCCCTAACTACATTAAAACTCCAAAAATCAGCCAAGCTAAGCCAGCCTTATTTTACATTCAGCTTGCAAGCAATAAATTATTCCCTTTTCAAAAAGTTACTCTTCATAAGAATAAGCATAGTCAGGTGGGCTTTAGTAACAGTGCAATGTTCTGGTAAGTTAAGTACACATGAAAAGGCATATAGCACTTTTTTAATCATTTTTCAGTGAATTGGGTCCAACTTACCAAAAGTATAATCACAGGGTTTGCAGCCGATAAGATTTATAGTTCACTTACAAAATTCATCTTTTCATGTATATTAATTACTGAAATACTGAGAATAGAAATATGTCTAACAATGCTTTGCTAATGATCTAGAGCTATGTTTTCTTCTTTAATGTTTCAATCTCTAATTCTAAATTTTGCATGAAATGGGCATGCAGATGGTTCTATACACCTTCTTTAAAAAAAAATGAAGATATTTGAAATAACTTAGTTCTAGACAACTTCTCTGGATGAGAGTATGGAAAACATGTTTCTTCTAAACAATGGACTACCAGACTTATATCTAATCCCGCTCTTGTCTGCACTAACATAAATCAGGACAATAACTAAAGCCAATAGGATGACATGGGGTCAAACCAGTTTGAAATCTGAATGAAGACCACACACTTTTCGTCCTTTAGAAACACTTACACCATTTTGCTGTTGCTTCTCCTAACTAGGCTTCACTTTCTGGTTTTTACATACCAGCATGACTAACACAGAGACATTCATGGATTTAAATTGAAATGAAACAAAAATAAATTAAATTAAATTCTTCTCTCCAAGGGTAAGTCAGACAAGTTATAAGCTTTCTGATGCCATTTCCTTTAATGCTATACAGGATTATTAAAATAGTAGTTTTGATGTAGTTTTTGAACTGAAAATTGCTATTATAAAAATTCCTGATCTGGTTATTTTTCACTGCACGGTGAGCCTAGAGAGCTTTCTCAGCTTGAGCAAGGCATCAGGGGAACAGTTCCTTCAGTCTCTGACAGCAAAACAAGATAATCATTGACTCAACAGACGAGACACCATCCAAAAGCTCACTGAACTCAAGGAACCAATGGTGGTTTGGACCTGGGGCAGGTAAAAAAGGAAAAGAGTGATTCCAGCAATAGTTTGTCATCCAGAAAGGCAACAGACACCCAAGTCAAGAAAAGCAGCTCTCCTTTCTGCACTCATTGATATCTAAGAGTCACTGGCTAATACTGTATTTTGGGGTCACAAGGCAATGCATTAAATACCACATAATTAAATGTATTTCACGTGTTTTAACATATATTTTGCTGCAGTGGGATTTTCTTTCCTTTTTTTTTTTTCTGTTTTCTTTTCCCTTTGATGTTTAAATTCAGGTGAAAAATGCTAATGAAAAACATTCAGTCGTGATGCAATGTGTTTCCCTGTTTCATTCGAGCTGCCATGGAGAACTTTATTTAGATTTTTTCCCTGTTACATTTTCTGAGTTTTTTCTGATTAGCTTTATGTTTTCTTTCAAATTTTTTTCCCTTGTGTTTCAAATATTGGTGCTCATATCTCGCTCTGTTTGCGGCACACGGATTCCTTCTGTAGCCTCAGATGGGAGTTCATCATGTCCTTCAACTGCTCATAGTTCATTTTAAACAGTAGCTTTGTCCTCTTCAGTTTGAGATAAAAATCCTTAAAATCAAAGGCTACTAGTTAGAAGAGCCTACATTTGAAGTGCCTTGAAGTCTTTGGTTTTCCTTTCATTTCTGTGGGCCTCGGATCAGCCTGTACAGTCCTCTTTGTTCATTTATAACCACAAAGAGGAGGTTCTCTTTCATTTATCAGAACCGTAGCCACTCAGATAAAAAAGAATTTTTTTTATAAGTGATGTTACARAGTTACAGTTATTTAATGATCTTATAAGCTAAAGGCTCATTACGTGTCTCCTTTTAGACCCCTGCTAAGGATCGGAGCAGGACTAGCCTATGCACAGAGACCGGGCTGGTCTAACTAAGCTGAACCCGTGTCTGCAGAAGACCCAGACTCATTAGAGCGTGTCGTCAGAGCGAAGCCAAGAACGAGCCCGAGGTGGCTTGCCAAAGCCGGTGGGGTAAATCTGGAGCCGGGCTTGGCCCCACACGCCTGTGCTGGAATCTGAGCTGTCACCACCACATGGAGCCGGGATTGACTTATTAAGAGTTTGATGAGAGGCACTTGGTATTCTGCGAGGAAGGCGGCCTTTGCGTGTGCGTTGGGAATGAAGGAGTTATGGCGTTTCTATGGGTCCTGCGAGCCTTTTATTTCATTCAGCTCTCCGCTGCTGCACAGCATGAACTGACTGAGCCCCAGAAGAGGTTAACGAGCACAACAGCCATCATTTGTGAGGAGTGGGAAAGAGCCATGTGCTGCACCAGCTTCTTTTCAAGGCTCCTGATTTTTTTTTGTCTTCACACTGGCACAAGGGCAAGCACCCAGCATAGCTTGTCTTGAGGAGCTTGGCAGCACTCTCCTCTCCTGGCAAACCTGACGAAGCCAAATAAAGTAATCTGTGCATTGTCTATTCCTTCGCTTGGGTGACTTTTAAGTTGGGGAAAAAAGGAGCAGGGGGGGGATAAGACTTTTGGATTTGGGGCCCTGTTACCATTCATACCATAAGCATCTTGCTTGGGACAAACTAACTGAAATTGTCTATTGAAATCCCACCTATTAAGTAGAAATTATTTTTTGAGGCAGCTCCCTCTCCCCCCATCCTCCTCCCCTCTTTTCTGAAGCCATCATTGCATAGATTTATTCTATTCAGCCCTCACATTAGCAGATGTGAATGAGGGAATCTAACTGAGCCTGTCAAGGCAAAGAAAGCCATGAAAGAAGAGGGAGAAGAAACATTACACAACTATAATGGCAGCCACAATGGAAATATGCTGGCGTGAAAACAATTAATGCAATCGGTGCTCTAAGTTCACGGCTTACCCTGAAACCAAGCAGCCCCTGGAAGCGTGAAGCTCGTCGCAATGTAGGGACAAACCCCAAGCCACCGAGGAAAGCATAAGTAAAAGGGCTTTGCTGTGCATACAAAGCGGCTCCGGGAAGGGGCTTTAGCAAGTGACTTCTCTGCCATAAGCTGCTGCGGTGGCTGCCACATGCCAGAGCCCTGCTCGGGGACCAGAAGGCAGCCGAGGTAACGTACCGCAAGGCTTCGCCTCGCTGATGTGCATGAACCCTTGCAACCGCACCACTGGGTGTGAGAGCCGGCCTGAGCGGCCTTCCTCTCCTCTGCCTGTCCAAGGATCCAAACTCTTCCCCTTCCCAATGGAACAAAAAGCCAAAACCCTGAAAAAGTTTGCAAATCAATGGCCCAGGGGAGAGAAGGAAGGGGAAGGTCAGCTGAAATGTTTTTTTTTGATCATCTCAAGTGCTCCAAACTAGAAAAATAAAAATTTTCATCTAGAAAACACTGAAATAGGAAGTTTCAAGAATTTGTCCTTTCCTGAAAACAGGCTTTGTTGTAACTAAATGCCATCTCACAGGAAAGAAGAAAGAACATTTTCTGGAGGTATCTAACGAGCTCCATTACAAGTACACCAATCTACAACAGACTTTAGATGTCCCTCATAGCACTTACGAGTCACACAGGCCTAGTAGTACAGTATGATATTTGCACAGCAGAAGTGCCCGTTTCCCACAGCTCACGCCACTAATGACCCATGGTAGCAGAAGCAATAATTGGACCAAAAAAGTGAAGTATTACAGAGCATGCAACTCCTTATTAGCCTACATGGCAGCAGGTCTAAGACAAGATTAAAATTCATAACCTAATTTGGATATTTTTGCCTTCCAGGATTAACATAAACAAGACAAAGGAAGACAAGGGAGAGAACTGGAAGTTTTCCCCTCTGAGGTGTTACGATGTAGGAAGAGATATGAGAGAGACCTTCTGCTGACATCAGTAATCAGATGCGTAACCATCTAAATCACTAACCATCTCCTGGGCCTTGAGGGCAGAGATCAGGCACGTCGGGGAAGGAGTTGCTAAAGCTCCCTCTGAGCACTACCAAAGATTTTGCCCACCCATCTCCTCCATTTCCAGGAGCACCCTGAGAGGGCAGTGAATTTTACCCTTTGAGGCAACCTGATTTAATGTCTTCTCCACAGCCTCAAATTTAGGGTCTTGGACCTGCTGCACAGCTACAGCAGCACTTTGACACAACTGTCACTAGATGTCTTGTCTGGTACGTACACGTGTATAATTGCTCAAGAGGGCATCCAACAAACTTAGCTAGTCCCTGTTCCCTTTGCTCATGTCAGGATTTATTTTTAAAAAAACTTAGCAATCTGAATTTACAGGCTGAATAGATTAAAAATATATTTTAAAAAAATTTTTTTTTGTTAATTACAAAGGAACTTTTTTTATTTTCTAAAATTATATTTGTATGTATTCTATGACAGGTTTCTAGCTGTCTCCCTGCATTGTACCATTTCATTGGCATCTTGTTTCCTTTTAATGCAGCAATAAAAGAATGGTATACATATTGTGATTCTATTTATAACCTATCTCCTTGTATAAACAGAAATGATCCCTCAAAATGCAAAGGAAATTCATCAGGGTCTTTTTCCTTTCTTTCTTTCTTTTTAAAATCACTTCTTTCCTTTGTAGTTATAAATAAGGCTTCTTTTCTTCCCTTTTGTGAAGTCTAGGGTAGCTATCAGTCACTGCTGTAGGTCACAAACTTGTTACACACTACGGTGATAAATCACTGTCAGGAGGCAGCTACTGTATAGTTAAACAGGGCTCTGTCCCACATTAATGCAGCAACACATACAAGTGGACCTGCAGTATCCCACTTCACCTGACAATCCTAAAACGCAGTTATTTTCCAGAAGTAAGAGTCCCCAGCAAGTCTTTTCTCCTTTACATTTTCCAGGGGAGATGCACATTTCCACTGAGCTCTGTAGGAGCCCAGGTGCCCCAGGGCAGCCACTGTCAGAGCACCGAGTTTGGAGACCTTGGGGGACTTTGCTGCTTTGCCATTCCAGGTCTGGCCCAGGAAACAATCAATGAACCAGAGGGAAAGGGAGGGAGGGAGGGGGAGATGGTAGGTGACAGAAAATCTGGCCCTAAAGAAGAAGGGCTGAACAATAGTTTTACTGTTACAGAAAATAAATGAGTTTAGTGTCAGTGCAAACATACGGCATGATCGAAAATCTCAGCTTGTTAGGAGAAGGTTTGCTGAATGCCAAAAAATAAACCAGGTATCGAGTGTCGTACATCAACTTTCAAATTAAAGTCTGAGCCTCAGACTTCTTACACTATGGAATTAGTTCACATCTCAAATTTTAATTTCAAAATGACAAAACTGTATAATCATCCAGTTACCTTATTGCTCCACTTCATATGCAGTCCCTAAGGCAGTACTTAAGCTATCCAAAGGAGTATATTTTCTCCGCTCCTTTTTGTTCAAAAAAGAGTAGACAACATAAACAAGATGTTATAAGCCCGCTATGCTAATTAGATTATTATTAGAATGCGCAACTTCTAGCTATTTGACAAAAAAGCAGAGAAAATGAGGAGAGCGGCAGCAAGCGGCAGTGTTTGCCAGCTCCCTATTATGACAGGGTGTAAATAGAGGTTAGGCTCATGCCTCCGTCTGCGAGGAGGTCACATCAAACCGCTTTCACCCCACAGGCAAGGTGAAAACAAGACCACACAGACAAAGAGGAATTGAGCTTCAGCTGGCATGACTGGAACCAATGCCAGTCAAAGAGTTCATTGAACAGTTCAATCATTTATCTTGACAGGATATGATTCTTTTCAGGCTCCTTCTAGCACTCAGGCACAGCCAGCTCCTTAAATACTGACACAGTATTTAATAGCTCTAATGATCCAAATGAATATTTAGTCTAGAAAATTAACTTTTGATAACAGTGGCTGATATACCCTCTTATGGCATACTGTGTTTATCAAATGTTACGGTAATTTATCACTGGGGAAAACAGAATGTTAGCTTTTATGGACAGACTCCAGTACTTCTTTTTAAATGAAAGTTTAGAGAGGGATTTACAGTGGTCCRTACCACACAGGTTGCCAGAGTATGATTTTGATGTCCTTAATGCCAAAACACATATCTCTCTCACTTGAGAGGAAGCAATAGTGCTGCTGGACCTCCCATTCAGCCGGGTGTAAATCGTGTTTTACACGTTCATCCTGCTCAGTCTGACTTCCAAACCTGTAATTATCAGAGAATTTTCACGTTCTCATGCATTACATTATTGACGCATTTTAATATCTCTACATAGGGAAAACAGAATTTTAACAAAGAAGATTTAGCCAAGGCTGAAATTAGACAGTAGCAGGTCCCAGTTTTCTTGTAGCTTTGGTCCGTCTGARGAATTTCCAGGTTTCACAAGAGTCTTGCTGCAAGAGGGGCCATATGGGGATAAAAGCACCTAAGTTTGCAATAGGATTTCTTCCCAAATCCATCCCGCGCTGCATCACAGAACTGTGTGGCTTCCTRTGTTTTACCATTGATTTTAAGGGGAATGGATCCAACACGAATTATTTTTGTGGTCCCACCTATGACATCTTTAGGCCAACTGGACACAAAGCCAACAGCCTTTTCTCCCTTTTTAACCAATTTCGGATAAATCTCTTCTTTTCTTACAACTAACTGTTTTTCTAGCTGCTCTTGARTGGATTTTGGAAATACCTCCTTAAGTCACAAATCACCATTTTTCTGACCTTGTTCTGAAAACATTTCARTTACGTTCAGGAGCAATTTCTCTACCCTCTGCTGCGACGAAACCACTTTTTGGGCTGCAACAAATACAGTACTCAACCCACCTGATAAATTCAGCCTTGGCTTCATTAACATCTCTCTGATAACAACCCAAAATCAGATGATTTAAGTGAAATGTGCCATCTTGTCCAGTCATACTTCAAATATGCACCTAAGCCCAAATCTGCAAAAGGGCTAAAGCCCTGAAGTGCAACTTGGGCAGAAGTTAAGGACCAGTCCTCACAATCCACCCTAAACCCTCCGGCACAGCACGAAGTCCCACTCATAACTACTAGTACAACTACAGCATCTGCTTTTAAAAGATACCTAAAATCTTCATTCAGTGTTTGGAGAATGCAGCTCACCCCAATAGGTTGTTATCTGGACTAATTGCCCCAACTATAAAAAATATGCATTACTTTTCTCTTCAGAAATTGTCTAGCTGTGCTTTCCTCCTACATTACTGCCTTTATTATAGAGGCACTAGCTAGCATTTTTGCCATTAGTTACCTCTTGGCTTTGTGTAATTAAACAGACTTAGCCTCATTAATCTCTTACAGAAAACCAGATTTTCAGCTTCATTTTAATACTAACACATTGACATTAGTGCATTGTGGCAATTAATTTTTAATATCAATAAGAGTTAAACTTATGTTATTGTCTATGTGCTCATGTCAGAATTCATAATTGCCAGTGTTCATAATAAAAACAGGCAAAATATTTGAACTGATACTTTTGGACCAATGGCATCAATATGAAAGTTTTTGTGAAAAATCTTAATTATGCTTTATATTCCTAAAAGAAAAAAAATATTTCATTTAAAATGTTCTGTTTCCCATAAATTTTACCTGGAGTGTAGAAAAAGAAGTGCTTTCCACCAAACAGTTACAGAGATACCCTTGTAGGAACACAGTTTTTCAGCACAGCAGCGTGCCCTGTCCCAGGACTGGCGACACATTTTGCAGTGAAGAGATGATGGAAAAATAACCAGAGAGAGATCAAATCCTCCATTTCCTGAATGACTCCTCTCACAACTAGGCTGTTCAAGAGACGACAAGTGACAAGTGGTACCAGCAACACCCCCAGCACATGCAAATGAAAATATATATGGCATCCACGAACTATGTACATCCTGAATTTGGCACAGACCACACTGCCCGTGCTACTCTGCACTACAGGTGGGGAAGAGCTGTTGTACTCATTGGTGGCAGGCAAGGACTACAAAATCATTAGCACCACAAATTAATAACACAACACATACACTAATACAGGCCTGGCAAGCATTTATGAAGGACAGAGAGAGATCTGTTCACCTCTCCATCAGGTTACTCAAGCCAGTTAAGTGCAACAGGCTTATAACAGGATGCTTCACCCCTTTTCAGGCTTTGCTCCGCTCCTGCCAGGCTGGCAGTGTTTCCAGACACCCACAGACCGAGACAGCGACAGGCTCCCCTGGCCTTGGGACAAAAGGTGGGTGCACGCCAGAAGGGAGGTGCCCAGGCATGCATGGTGCTTCTGGGGCTCTCGCCGTTTCTACCACACAGAGAGAGCAGGGCGAAGAGGCACCCAAATGCTTTGTGATCCCAGGCATCAGTGTCTTCAGCTGCATTCGGCTGAGTTTTTAATTGATATGGCCATATGTCCAAGCACTTCCTAAGCGTTAACTTGGTAAAGAGAACAAAACCCAAACTCCTTCTGAAGTCAGCAACAACCAGAATGAGAGAGATTTCTGAATAGTTTTGTAAAGGACTCTGTGTGACCAAGAGTCTAAGAGATAAGAGATCTCGGTGCACCTATCACATGGAAGGCAATTACAGAAAAGCAATCTGTAGCACTTGCTCACAAATAATAATTTAGGAAATAGAGAATAAAATACACCCTGGTATCATAAACTGTAGTTTCACCAAGGGATTTTCATGGTGCTATTAAGTTTGAGAGACAAGCTCAAGTGGTTTAAATAATAGAAAGAAGAAAATACAACTTCCACAACATTATGTCTCAAAGCAYGCTTCCTTGTATGTAATATATAGGGCAGCATCACTCCAAATACATTTGAGATTTTCTATTTCATGTTCTGCAGATGATGTTTGCAGCTCTGTGCAGGTATCTAATTTCCAACCAATCTAAGACATTACACCGGGGGCAGCATGAGGTTATAGCAACAAGCCAGTCAAAAAACAAATTATTCAAAGACTGCTCAAAACAATACTGTAATTCTATCTATTGTGCAACCTTTGCTTTCAAAGGATAGAGCAATATGCTGCTCACTGGACAGAGTTTTCATAAAAACCAACATAATATAGTTTAGATATTCTTACCCAACTTTAAGCAAAAATAATAAATAGTTCACTTTACAGTACCACTACCGTATTATTCTTAGTTCTGCATGAGCCCCAAATGACCAAACACTTTTAATTTCTCTGCCTCAAAGGGTAAAAATAAGTGGGAGTGTAAGTCTGCACCAACACCTTGCTTTTGGATAAAGAAACGATAGATGAAATACGAAGTTCTTATGGCAAGATGATGACACATCTGAGCACCTTGACAAGAAACTGAGATAATAGATTTTCTTATGCAGCATTTGCAAGAATAGGAATAGATGATTAAAGATTTGCGAATTCTTTAAGACAGACAGTCTGCTCTTCAAAGGAGTGTAGATCCCCAGCTCCATCGGAGCTATACCCATTTATACGACCCAGCCATTTAGGCTCTAGAGCGTAATAGCCCTTTACAAAAGCCTCTGAAAGAAACCGAGTGGTTACGGAATAAAGTTCCTCCAGTGGATTATTAACTGACTGAAACATAGAAAATAAAGGAAAGGAATAGATTGCCAATTTTTCACATTAGAAAGAAAAAATTGGCCAGGAAGTGAGATGCATGGCTATGCTGAAAGCGTAGGTGAAAATTGAGTCAATAATGAGGCAACAAAGCATATCATATTACAAAAATATTTGGGGMCGTCAATTGTAAGGCCAATTGAGTGAAGAGCTGCAAAAGGATTTCACAGCAAGTCAGGGGGAACAAACAGCAAATGAAATCCTGCGTTAATCCACACATGTTAAGAATAACCATGACCCAGGGATGGTCTTTAAATCAGTATTTGCACTCTGTAAAAAGATCTGGGAGCCTCGTGGCTCCCTCTCTGAAACATCAGCTCCATGTTCAAGAGTAGGCAGAAAAGCATATGCAATTCTAAGCATTTTAAGGAGAATTGAGAACAAGACAGAAAAAATACTGTTATATAGCCATATAAATCTACGAACGCTGTAGGCAGCTTGGCTCATCCCATTTCCAAAGCAACAAAGGTGAACTAGAAAAGGTTTTAGCTCAGAGAAGGGCAAATCTCAGGTCAGAGGTCCAGAAAGACTCTCGTATGAGGAGAAACTGGATAAACTATAACCCTTGTACATGGAAAAGAAATAACGGGGGCAGAGGGTGGAGTGATACAATACAATTCCACAAAGTCACAAAGAGATTATCAGCTATTTCTCACACCCCAGCAAGTAGGGACATGCAACCACAGTATCTGACAGGAGGTTTGAAATAAAAGAGACGGATTTTTTCACACAGTGTGCAACTACATTGTGGAAGTCACTGCTACAAGATGCTATGGAGGCAAAAGTAAGAATATAAAACGGCTAAAAATAACTGGTTATAGGTGGAATCCTGGAGAAGTACTTTAAAAACATTTGTCTACATTTGGCCTGTTTCTTATACTCTTTTGCTAGACATCCAGTTCTGAGCACTGTCAGGAAGAGGATACCAGACTAAATGGGCCTTTGATTTTACATGCTGGTGTTGCTATGCTCTTGCTTTTTCATATACATTAAGGGTTAAATTCAGAATAATGTCTTCACTCAGGAGTTTTGCCAAGAATACAAATTTGGGCATTTTGCCTCTTAAGCCCTGTGACAGGAATTAGTTAAATCCAACTTTGTAACAGACACAGCACTTAAAACCTTCACTGCTGTCCTCAGTGCTGCTGTCCTTGGGTGCAAGACTATCATCAGCACAGTCTCTTTTCCCCTTAGTCTCTGGTCTTGACGTATAGCACTAACTGAAGAATTCACCCTCACTCTTCTACCATATCTCCTCTTGTTACTTATCAGCAAATCTGGAAACTTTGCTCAATAATAACATTCAAGTTTTAACATGATAGATCCATCAATGGAAAAAGGCTGCATTGCATTGATCCTAAATTAACAATAGTACACCCAAGTGCAACCTCTAGCTGCTCTACTATTCTATTTTTGTGGAAATTGTATTTAAAACAGCTCAAATACTGAGAACATATAAAGGCAAATCACATACAGGGAACRTGAAAATTTAAGGTTGATAATATGCATCGCTTTGTGGTAAGAATTTCCAGAAAGAGTCAGCTTTTACAACCAGACTCAGATGTTATTTACTCACCTAAATAATTATTAGGAGGTTTTCAAAGGAGCTCAGCACTGAGTGTGCTGAAATCTTTTGAAAACCTGGTCATAATAGTCACAATGGGAACTGAGCTCTTTTGAAAAACTAGTCACAGCTGAGAGTGCCAAGCCAGCAAGAGCTGGATCTCAGACAGAAAACTTGCATCATAACATCTCTTGAAATACTCAGCGGTGGTTGATGGGAACAGATGAGTATCTACTCTACCCTCTGATTGCAGCCTGAAACAGATGAACAACCAGTTGTGATTTTTCCATTATATTGATTTCCCAACAGGAAAACTGGGTTCCAAAAAACCTTTTCTGAGAGAAGATATTGATTTTGAGGCATCAGTTTGATTTTCCCTCAGAACATCACTTCCACGCTCTGCAGCTCCCAGGACCTCCAGGCAGCATGTGCATCCCAACTTGTGGATCCACAGAAGCCAARCTAGTGAGCAAGAAGGAAATCAGTATCTTTAAAATCGTAATTCTGTAGAATTTCGCCTAATGGGAACTTGGAAAGGAGACATCTGTGGTCATCCTAGGCCCAGCCCTCAACAGTCCCGTAAACTCTGCAGCTCTTCATGCTTTCAGGTTTCTAGTTCCTTAGAGTTCTTATGCCCATAGGGTGTGTTTTAGTTGCCTAGGACTGTTTCAGTTGCCTCATGGTATCCTGCATGGCTACCAGGTGCTACTCCAGAAGGCCACAGCTAGTCCTGAACATCCAAAGGCATCTAAAGAGGCACTAGATGCCTGTGTTTAGGCACCTGAATTGCTCCGAGTCTTTCTGTTCTTTGGCAGAGTTTGAAACAAGCTACTACATCTCTGAGGAGTCCAGTGTGCCAGGCAGATGCTTTACCCAGCAGGTGAGATAGAAAAAGGTGAACATTTGCATTTTTTCTGCAGTAAAATTTCTTCAACTCAACCTGTGAATTCTTACATTCTGCGTTGGAACAAAACAAAGTTATTCAAAATCAAAGTATTTTCTACAAGAAAGAAAAGTTTGCTTCTTACAGATTTTAGCTAAACACTGCACAGGAAGTCTGTGAAGCAGAGTTTTCTGCCTGGTTCCTCTCAACCACACAGTTCTAAGAGATACGAAGACTTACCTACCTACAATTAGACAATAAGAAAATAAGAAGTTGCACTAGCAGAAAGGACTAAAATATTTTTAACCTCTAATTTACAAAGAAATAACTTTCTTTTGTCTTTTTTAAAGGTACAATTCTCTTATTGTAGAATTACAATAAAAGAAAATATAAGAATTTCCCATTTACCTTCTCTGCACACTTCATGATACATCTATTCATTTTATCTCTTTTTAGTCTTCTATCTACTCCACACAGGCAGTTATCACTTCCTATTTTTCTAATCATTGCCATTTTCATTCTCCAGATCCTTCCAAATCCTTCTATATCCTTCATGGGATGGGATGATCAGAACCGGACACCACAGTCAGAAGAAGGCTGAAGAGAATTTCTGTCATTAAAAAATTCAGGCCACATCTTTAATTATTTATTTGGTCTTCTCCTAGGAAGCAGAGGTCTCACCCCCAGGAGGTCAAACCAGAAGCTAACATCTAGTTCACCTTAGCATATTAATGCTATTGAACAAGGTGAGGTTCATGAGGTTATGCCACAGTGTTCTTCTGCAATAATGTTATTTCCCCAACTGATACCTGACGTTCTTACGTAATTTCACATCTGCAGGTCAAAGTTTAAAAACAAACAAAAAAAGCTGAAGTTTTAATTGCATTGTCCTACAGTGCTATTCCTTATCCCTAAATAACTACGCACAGCCAGTCAGCATTTGTCATGTATGTATACTCACATGGTACAACTAATTGGGGCTGCAGGGACTTTCGGATTCTGGCTGGTCTAATGTCATTGATGACGCACGAGAAGAGGATGCTGAAGAGAATGTGAATGTGGAAGAGTCTGTCTTTACACTGCTAGAACATTGCTTATGCTAAATCATATTAAAATACATTCTGCAGTCACAGAGACAGGGATATAGTGCTGGGTGAGAGTCTTGGAAGACTATCTGGTAGGGCCAGGAAAAGATACATCTGCAAAGACAAGTATTACTGGGGCCAAAGAATTAACATTGTTCCTGCTTAGAGTTTCACACCATCAGATCCTGTTTCTGTTGCTTATAACCCCAGTGGATTTGAAATAACAACATTAAAGCTCCATTTACAGGTGGTTTTGGTCTTTTTTTTTTAACRTAAGTTAGTTGATTGCATCTCCAAAACTTAAAAACAAACCAAAACAACCAACATTTCCATTTTTAAAATTTGAAAACAAGTCAAGCACTCAAAAACTAGAAAGTTTCTAATTTATAACCCCTATATAACCTAGTTTTTCCTCTCTTCAGGTGAATACTTCATGTTAYTGTCTCTAATTGATGAACTGAATAATCTTCTCGGGGAGGGCATTTAATTCTGGACTCTTCATACTTCTAAATACTTGACTTCACCATCAAAATTTGCAAAACTGTAGCTTTTTTTTTATATTGGATATATCCAAAATTTATCTACATTTGTAGATGAGGACTTTGCACGGTTCTTCACAAGTGCCTTCTGTACAGAGCCTTGCTACACATGTGAGCCCCTGAATAGGTTTTTCTGCATATGTGTGCTCAGCCTAATCTCACTGCTAGTTACACTGACTTTACATTTTTATGCTTATTTAGACTTTCCAGTGTGTTTAACACAAATTATAGTCTTTTTACTATACCTTTTATATAATTGGAAAGAATCCTTGTATGTTTATTTCATCACAGTAAGAAAACAGAAAACTTTCTAACGAAGTTTAGTCTTCAACATACAAGGTACAAAGATTCTTTTAGATGGAACTTCAGTAGATGCTTCTGTGTATTTGAAATCACTCAAATTTTTTATTCATAGTGTATATACAACTCAGCGGGAGTCAGGGGAAAGGGAATAGTTCCCCRGGTGCTCAGTTTTGAAGATGCAACGTATGTTTGTGCAGGTATCTGGATGTATCCTCTCCCCTCTACCTCATGTCCTATGTACTCTCCGCAACTAGATGAATGCTTCCAAACTTCTCCGTTATATAAAAACCACGGACCATTTCAATATTGCCACAATCGCATTTTTATGTATTTATTTTATGTATTTATTTTATATATTTTCATATATATTTATTTTATATTTTTCATAGATTTTATGTATTATATACATATTTAYTTTTATATATTTATTTTTATAGATTTATTTACACCCACATGCTCTCAGACTACTTTTAGGAAAGTGGTACACCTCAATCATGTAAACGTGTTCACACTTTCACACCCCGGTGTTGCAGTGGGGTTACCCACGCAGGGGAGCCGCCTCCCGCACGCCTCTCGCAGGGGGTCGTGGGGATCGAGGAACCCCTTCTAGGTGCTGATGGCTGCGCGTTGGTAGGTTGAAGCCGTGGCTTGGGCTCTGCTGCCCTCCGGTGGTCCCGCGGGGAGGGTCCGGGGCTCGGAGGCGGGGGGGCGGGCGGGTGTCCCGGGAGGGAGCGTATGCTCCTCCGAGCCCCGCTGCAAAACCGCCCCAGAACAGGGCAAGCCGGACCCCGGAGATGCCAGGTAGAAAGCCCACCCTTGTCTCTCCCCTCCCCAGCAAGCTGCGGCAGGAAAGATTTAAGAAACAAATGCATGCACTGAAGAGGGATGGAGGATGCGGGTGGAGAAACTGCATTTTATTCTTGTACTGGAGCCATCCTCGCCCCGGGTTTCACTTTTGGAGGCGCTGACATGCACCCATAGTGGAAGGCAGACAAATTATAGAAAGGCAGAAAGGAGAGAAGATGTAGGCAAGGCAGAAGGGAGAGCAGCTTGTCCGCATCTTTAAGCAATGGAGCCAAAAGTGCAGCCTGAGCTTCCTCATCCCAAGTCCAGCTCTATTTCTTAGGGCAGTGGTTTGCAACCTTTGCTGACTTGCAGCCAGCTAACACAAGCCCGGCAGCACTCTTCCCAGCAATAYCAGATCTCCCCATGGGCAACTTGTTGCCCTTGGGTCATGGCTTAGGGATTACCGTGCTGCACACCCACACTGTGTTACCCATCTAGTACAACACGTAACAGATCCCTAGCCTTGCCCACGGCAAGTTTATATATCATAAGGATGAAGACAATGAAAGATAACATTGTGTTATTTTATTTGTGGAAATTACACCATCTTGTCTTCAAAGAAATTTTGAGATGGCTTTTGCTAGACAAGATAATTGGCTGAAATCAATTCACTGTAGCTGTAAACACACACATTTGGATAATGTTATAAAGGTTGCATTTAAAAGAAAGAAGGAAAAAAAAAACTGAGCAAAGGTTGATTGCTCCACATCATTATCTGCAATTCAGTTCTATTACTAGTTAATTATTAACTATACTAAGCTAACTTTGTTTAAGTCTGACTACTCAAAACAAAGGCATTACTATGAAAGCATACAAGCTCTACGTAGGCCAAAATTACAGCAAACTCTCTGCATTGTCTAGAGCAAGGAAGGAAGTCAGCAGGTAATAACACCGCAGTACTAACACAGCCTCTGCTGCTTCCCCCGACTCCAGAAGCTCCCTTACCTTACAGTGCCTGGGGTTTCCAGACGTCCCCAGTTCTACCACAGCCAACTGCTAAGATCTGAAACGTGTGTGCTGCTCTCTGTCCTGCTCCCCTACCATGGGGTTGGAGAAAGCAATGTAATGTTTACAGCACCAGAAATCCATGCTCCACATCCCTCTGTCCATCCCAAATACTGGAATCTCAGGATTTTCCTGGTATTTTGGCCTTACATTCTGCAACCTTAGCAGAACTGCAGAAGTACAAGACACACATACAAACAACCCCAGTCTCCTTCCTGCCTGGATGTTTATAAACTGCAAAATAGGTTTGCTTGAGAATTGCCATCAAGATCCATTTCAGCCACCTTCTCATCTTGTGTAAGCCTATTTGTTCCTAGTTTCCGATATCCTTTGATTGCATCTTAAAGCTGAAGCTTCTTACATGTTGACATTACACAAACAGGCAGATGTTAATTCAAACTACAAGTTTATTCTGGTGTATTTATCCAGCAGCTCATAACTGTGATTCATTTTATTCCAAATCTGTGCAAGGAATATGTGTTATATTTATACCCCATTAAATACGAGATTTAATGATTCTGAAGAGTGTTATATTGCCAGGAAGAGCCACAGTGTTTAAAAAAGTCAAGATTTTGTACCAGGGCAGAACCTTCTGCGTTTACCATGCCATTAGCTGGCAACAACATGGACCAGAGTCTATGCATGGTCTATCAAGAACTGCAATGAAGGAGATGCAGAGCAGACACAGGGACACAAAGATGGCTTTAATATTCCTCTACACCACTGGGTCCAAGTTACTAAGTCCTTCCCTTCACCCCCATGGTATTGCCAACCAGCAACCCTGTAGCTTTCTCCCTCTGTACATCTTGGCCTGAATGTCACACAGCTGAACATGGGGAATGCTTCCCACAAGTCAGGGACTTACTTATAAGTCCTATATGCTGCTGGACCTACAGGGCATGGGGCCTTACCTACGGCTAGAGCATGACTTTCATTTTTTAAGCAACATGTTATTATAGCATGAAAGGGTAGCAGAGGTACCCGTGAGAAGACCCTGGTTTTGTGGTCGTTCCCTTCAGAGCATGGTGCTGATTATAAGCTCAGCCTTACAGCTCACCCACCTAACACCCCCTTAAAATTCGTAGTAAATAACATTGTCCAAGTTGTTAGTGCCGCGTACGCTACCCTCCTCATGCCTCCCTAGCAAAGCCCTCTCCGCCACGGCCTCAGCTAGAATGCCTTTTGTTTACAATTTCACCAGCTGAAAGACTCTTTTGAGAACAAAAAAAAAAAAAAGAGGGGAAAGAAAGAAAGCTGAAGAGGCCACTATGAGGATCTAATCTATGGCTAAGACCACCCCTTGACTGGCAGTCTGCATTGCCATCAGCTGTATGCATCATGAACACATTCGGGTTTAGATCAGCTGTCTGTGCCTTCTCCCTCATTAACATTGATAAAAGCGATGGCCTCTGCCGGGCGCRCGGCATTCCTCAGCATACCAGCTGCAGCTCTATCTTAATGCATCCTATGGGCTTGGAGAATTAATTAGTTCTGATAGTCACCGTGTTTCAAAATGATGGCTGTCATAACCCCGCAGATAAAATTACACACCCCTAAAATTTTCCACATTGCCCATTCAGACTCTCCATAGGCCACTGTTGGCTTCCTCAGATGTATGGCACTGGAAAGATTTAATTTGCCAAACCATTTTTTTTAATCTCTTTGTTACGTTCCAATTAAGTCTGTGTTAATCAAAGGCAGTATTTCCCAAATATTCGCCCCCCTCTTTCCCCAAGCCTCCTCCTAGGCAACTTGATGGTTTGTGCCCCTCTTCCTCCCACCTACAATTAGCATTCAGACGTTTCTCTTGGCAGAGCTAAAGCCTCCCTCCCCCTAGGAAGCTTTCTTCTTCTGAGCACATTTTATCTTTTCCTACCCCTCTGCAAGGTGCTTTAGCCAGTTTCCAACAAAGAGCAAAGTGACTTTCCTCAGACATGTGGAGCCTCAAACCGTATTCAAACACCCCTGGGACAGTTTTCCTGCTGTGACCAGCTCTAAAACAGAAGCCACATACAGTAAAAAACAGTAATTCATTTATTTTCTGCTGCTTACTTTCAAATTACTAAGTAAGAATATTAAATTTAGCTCAAGACTGCCCTCACCCTTGACACTCTCTCAGACCTCACTAACGAGGCTGCTCCCCTGGGAGAGGAGCTGAGCTGCACGTAGGGTGGGACGTACCAGAAAAGCAGTACCAGCTTTTATTACACAGAGCTCATGAATGTTCAGGCCGCAATGAGTGCTCTGCTTCAAAATGGTCATATTTCTTTTTTATTTCTTTCTCTAAAATGGTGCTTTTGTCATATGATTGTTTGTGAAATGGCTGAGCTTTGTATGAGTCTCTGAGAGCTCATCATATGCTGTTCAGCCACCTCTGGTTGAGGGGGCTTCACATTCAGAAAGTTCAGGGGAACAATATACAATGTGAGTCATGTAGTCAATAACCAATTAAAATTTTTTAAAAATGCAAGAAATTATGTYGTTATCAAAAGTGTGTAGAGGAAGGTGAGTGTTGCAACCATCATGTCTGTATCTCCACTGTTTTTTATTCACTTTTAAACTGACCTCATGCGCCAGATGCCTGGCTCTGAGAAAGAACAACTAGCTCATTSTAACGCTGAAATAAGTTGCAGCACAACACATTGTTTTCAAAAACACCTACATAAATGAACCATCGCATTTTCTCTGGTTGGTTGACATTTTCAGCACAGAAATAGAAGGAGCAACTTGGAGAGAGGCAGTAGGTGGATGAAGAAAGTATAAAGGCAACCAGCTCACATCTACTTAAAGTAAGAGCATCCAGTCTAGGAATGCAATAGCAGAGCGGAGGGAGGCTGTGACGCACACGAGTGTATGCCACAGCACATGGTATTTGCAGTATTACAGCACACACAACGACTCTTACTGATCTTTTTCACTGGGCTGCTTGCAACCTGAAAGTTTTCAGAGATACAAGGGTGACTAGCAGCTGACCCTGAGCATCTGAGTGGTCAAGATACCCGCAGGGAGGCTTGGCTGGGCTCCTCCATGTCAAATTGATCCCAGCTTTCAGGTGCATCCATGCCCACAGTCACTCTCACTCCCACATTCCTTGCTCTCACTTCCCTCACCTGTATCAATATTATTTTTAAAAAATCCAAGGGGACCAACTCCACAGACACATTTGTATTTTGATACTTATYGTCTAAGGCTTCCGAAATTTTCACCTTCTTGTAGGAACCAAAGAGATCCAAGACCTCTCCACCACTCCAGCTGGACACAGAAAGAGGCACAGCACAAAGCTAAAATACAATATCCTGCTGCAGCCAGGAAAAAGTAAGAGTAGGAAATGCAAGAGCACGAAGGCCTCAGCAGAGCTGTATGAGCGGCAAGATAACGAGAATGTGATAGCTTGCCACCACGACCCTGGAGGAGGACAGCCCCAGAAATAGACGGACTGGACGGCCAGGACAGGATACAAACACATCAAGGGCAGGAGCTGGAGGAGGGCCAAGACAAAAGTCAGCGCAGACGCGGCGATGCACAGGGTAACATGCCGACGGGTGAAATCCTCACTGGGGATCCCAGAGGTGTGCGGACCCCTCGGCACTCTGTGGCCCTGGCACCAGCAGGGGAAGGGGAGGAAGGATGTGGGTCCCAGCCTGCAAAGACCACCACCATCATGTTTCTAAAAGCAAAGGGTGAAACCCAGCAGACAGGGCTTCCTGCCYGTGCTGACAGCATGCCAGCACCCAACACCAGCATGGACAGCAGTGCTGGAGCCAGTGGCTGCCCAGTACCTCAGGCACTGGCCAGGCCACCGAGGCGGCTTCCTCCCGAGCAAGGCAGTACGCCAGCTCCCCCGCCGGCTGGGGCAGGAACAGGGCAGGAGCTGGCCAGGCAGAGTTACAGTCAGGGCCTGGCACAGTCTGTATTTAACCCCTGTGAACTAGGAAAATCCCCATCACTGACACGAGGAAAGGATGGCTGGTCCCTCTGGAGCAGGGAAAGCAGTCATCACGGGGGTTAGCGGGGACACCACACTCCGACATGTGGTAGATGGTAGAGTGGTAGATGCCCCATCCCTAGAAACATTCAAGGTCAGGTTGGATGGGGCTCTGAGCAACCTGATCTAGTTGAAGACGTCCCTGCCCATGGCAGGGGAGTTGGACTAGATGACCTTTAAAAGGTCCCTTCCGATCCAAACTATTGTATGATATGATTTCTATGACATGAAGGGAGAGGAAGGAAAGAGAAAAAGGGTTTACTTCACACAAATGCCTATGTGGGAGGTAAGAGCAGATAACAAGAGAGCTGATGTGTGTTGCTTTTTATCTCGATCTACAGGACAGGAAAGGGATGTGCTTGATTTACAGCTCCTTTCACCACTGCGCTGTCTGAAGTGGCAACAGGCAAGAAACCCTGCTGACCTCAAGCTGCTGCAGATGCTGTCAGCTCCTGCCATGACACATGCAGGGGCCAGGCAAACGTGTTTTGCCCAGGTAGCGCAGACCCTGCCCAGAGGGCCACCCTGCCCATGCTCCAACACGGCACAGCTGCAGAAGAGGGAGGGTAAGTTTTACTCCCAAACAACCCACAGAGGACGGGATGCGGCCATGGGCTATCATCACAGGGGAGAGAAGATCCTCCAGGATTCTGTTCTGGAGAAAAACCAGAGCCATTCCTTCTGCCAGGCCAGATTGTACATTGTATGCAAAACCCAAGTAACGTGAAAGGCCTTGACCTCAGAAAAGAGAAACGGCACTTCTCAGGGCCATACGTACCGTCAGCATGTACATCGTGACCCCTGGCTGCTATCTTGTCTGCATAAACAAGAAATTATTTACTTTCCTCATCGTATAGCAGAAAGAAACAGGATCTGATGAGCACACAGGAAACATCTTGCCCTGCCATCTTCTACCAGCAGTTTTTCAGTATTCAGTTAGAGCATATAGCAAAAGTAGATGAATTTGTGTATTATTTATGTATCACCACTGAGTTCTTTAGGAAAACAATACGGAGTTCCAGATAATAGGTTACAACTGCATCAAGCATTACATTTGTGGTCTAAAGGTGAATGCAGCATCTAGCCGTGACTACAAATAGGAATTTGGGAGAAAGCACTACATTTACAGCACTGTACTTCTGGGGATTCTTCAGTCAAAAATGTAACATAGTTTTTAAATGCAACTTTGGATTAGGCAAGCTTACGGATTGCCTTCAAATGATTCAAAAATTATAATGATGTCAGGGGCACAAAGCAAAGCTGGCAGACTGGAGGCAGCCAAATTATTATCTATTTAAGAAATGGGAGAGGCTGCCCTTACAAGACTGACCAGAGCAGCAGCAAAGAGCACACTAGAAAAGAGTTGAAGAACTCCGAGAAGAAAGAGAAACAATTTTGATTTGGGCAACTCAAAATGTCTGTCTGTCTACTCATCCCTCCTAACCACATGCAAGTAACATAGCTGAGTTCCAGGAAATCAGTGAAAATGATTTAACAAAAAAAGCAACAAGAAAAAAAAAAAAAATCCCCTTTTTTATCAGGCTAACCAAAGCTGGAAGATGTTCTTTTGGCCTCCTGAGATAAAGTCGATAGTATTCAGGGGACCCACCCTTACATTATTAGGGCTGATAAGCCAACTTCCAGAGATCCTTTGCTCTGCCTTAAATCAGTYGAACAAATGAGGCGGTAACAGGCACAGCAGTTACTCCAGTCCCCTGTCCATGCCCACCTAAAAGAAGAAAACATCTTCTGTCCTAACAGTTCAGTGTCCTTGGTTTTGTACTGTCAACAGCTTCAGAGAGAGGGATACGTGAACAGAGCCCTGTCAGGATATCCTGTCATTCAGTTAGGAAGGGTTTATTCAGCTTTGCAGTGAAAACTTTCAGCAAATACCCTGCGTTTTGGAATTTTTCCTGCCTGCAGGCAAGCTTCGCATGCTGTATCCTTCACTCATTTTCCTTCAGGAAGACAAGAGTCCTGTTAAACTATTTGCCTAAGAATGCAGAAGAAATAGCACCTCTAACAAACGATCACTTTACATCAGAATTTTAGTTCTCGTGTCTGGAGGGGTCTGAAGGGAAAAAACCAAATTCTTCACAATGGAAAAAAATCCGGTTGTTTTATTCTTTTTGGCTTTTTTGGCTGCAGTGAAACTGTGTTTGACATCACAAGTCCCATATGAGGTAAGAAGCAGCTTTTTATTTAAGTAATGAATTATTATATGTCTGTATTTTACTGTAGGGTTGGGGGTTGTTTCACTGTTATAGAGAGAATAGTTATCAGATACTGTATCTTATAGAAGAAAAACCCACTTTAACAGTCACTGATGCATATGACACTGAATTATAAACTAAGAGCTCTGTTATCCAGTCCTCTGAAATAACAGAAATGCATCTGTTTATTCCACATGAGAATTTGGCTCAAAGGATATGTCATGAGTACACTAAAAAGTCTCTAAAAAATGGYAAACATGGCAAAAGACTGTAGCAGAGACATTCATCAAAAACAACAAAAGAAAACCGTTAGAATTTCTGATAAGTCAGAAGATGAAAGCAGAAATTTTTCCATAGTGAAAATTATCCACTCTACTAACCACAAGGAGGAAAAGGTATTTCAGATAGGTGGGGAAAAATTCTAAGGAATTGAGCTTTTGGAAGTAATTGTACAAAGTTATAAATTTAAGTAAAAGATTTGTAGACTTTTGGGGAAGTGGTGCATTTGTCATTACAGATCCTATGGATCTGTGGAATTTCACAAAATCTGTTTTCACCACCCTCGTAGAGAGGCAGAAAGTGTTGGGTTACAAATGTGAACCAGGAGTTCAACAGCAAGACATTCACTCATCTAAAGTGAATGTCACTCATCTACCTCTCAACATGAGGCTTTAAATTACTGTGTTCTGGAGAAAAATCACTGGTAGAAGAGGAAACAAAAGGACAGGGAGAAATTGGGGGGGGGGGGGAAGGGAAGCCACTCAGGTTGGGCTTTTTATTGTTTGTTTGGTTGGGTTTTTTAAATGGAAAAATACTTTGAAAAGTACAAACAAGTACCAGGAAATGTGTTAAACTTATTCTGTCTCTAAAAAAAGAGCCACTAACAAATCGCCTTTCTTCCATTTTCTCTTAACAGCAAAAAGGGAAAATGAGGAAATGGGAGAAAGTGGAAACAACCCCACCATTCTGAAATAAAGAGTTTTTTATAGCTGATAGTAGGGAAAGGGTATAACCTGTTTTTATTTAGATTTTACCTTTACAAAATCTCTCTGAATTTTCTTGTTCCAAAAAAAAAGAAATTTTGTAAGGTGCCTTTTTGATGACCACTTCTGCAGTGAGATCATTTCAGCTACTCCTACCAACAGCTTTTTCACTTCTGAACCTTAATATCCTACAAGCCCAGCAGTTTATCCAGACTCTTAATGGCTTACCCTGAGCACCTGCAAGGAGCAGGGCCTAAGTAGCATACTTGGTTAAAGACTCAAAAATCAGCCAACGCTCTGAGTTTATGATTCTTCAAAATTAACAGTACTGATTTGACTCGGTGGAAATGCTCATAGGAGTTAAGGTGCCTGGACAGCGTGTTTGTGCTGTGTTGGTTCTTGCTCTGCTGCATGCAGTCTCTCATTAAGGATGGGCCGTTAAGGTGGCTGCACTGGTGCTGAGCACCAGGGTTTTGAAAGGCTTGAAGCGTTCAAGCTCCCTCGTGTTGGTGCCTCATGAGGTGGTTTTGGATGGGAAGCAAAGTGCAGAGATTTTGTGGGAGCCACCTTAGACCTSAAGCTCAAAGAGACAGGTCAGCCCAGTGCCCCACCAGCACCGGGCTCTGCTGAGAGGGCAGGGAGGCTGCTCAGTCCTCCTAGCGTGGAACTGCTCACCACTGCTTTGCCAAGAGTCTGATCAAGTTGTATCCACATTATACCCACATCTGGAAAAAGRTCTCATTTTTATTCCAAAGACGCCTGAAATGCATCTATGCAACAGTAAGAGGTTTCACTACCCAAATAGTTGAATGTTACCCAAGTCAGATTTCAACAGTACATTTATAAAGACTAAAATCTGACAACTAAATAGATGTTGAAATGTACTTGTAACTGGGTGATGACTATCAAGTGGAATCCCTCAGAGCTCATGCAATCTCCTTGTCAGTGTCTGTGATACATCCTCACARTCTTCACTACTGAAGTGTGCTGCTATCACAAACATTGAAGGAAGGATAACTAACAAGGGGAGAAACCACTGAAGCCCAGGACTACCAGGCTGTGGCACGTGTAGAAATCCTACCCAAGGTGCCAGTGAACCTGCCCAGGCCAACCGTGAACTTCTGCAAAGAGGCTGCAGCAACCCACATGTGCCCAGAAGGTCCAGTACTACCTGGACAGCACAGSGTTGCATGTGCACATATGTTGTTTGGGAATCCCTGGACAGAAATACTGGAGGATATCCATCAAGCAACACATAACAGCACTGCGATGGGCTCCATCCTTGGAAGCGGTGGCTTGGAACACACCCTGCATAGCAAACGACCTGAAGCTCCTGCTGTGATGCTGCTGCACAAAGGATTAACGGTCGATTTACCAAGGCCGGGGACAGAGAAGACCTTGCAGGGCGAGTGTGCACATCCCATTCACATGCACAGGAATTGCCCAGACAGGCTGGATCTGATGCTCCCCATCCAGGAGGGCTATTGGCAAACTGGGCAGGCTCCGGAGGAGAGCTGGGGGATGACTCAAGAACTGGGAAACGGTTCATAGCAGGGAATTCAAGAAATGCTATTTATTTAGGTGCACAAAGAAAATTGCTTTGATCTTTTAGGAAGGGAGTAGTAAACTCTGTAACAGAACAGATTCCTACCTGTCATGCAAGCTACAGAAGAGCAATGGCTGGAGACTGAAGCAAAACCATCACAGACAAATTACAACAGAAGTAACATACCACAGTTTGTTTCTCCACAACTGACCATTTCCAAATCAAATGAATGCTTTCTAAAAGATCTTCTTGTTCAAACTAAATTGCATGCAAGAAGCTCCACTATCCTGTATTATGCTCCTCTGGTATAATTGTCCTTCTGGCTTTATAATCTGGGAAACTATTTAGTTTCTCTAGCGTCCACAGACAACTATTAACATATATAAATATTTCCAAATGGATGATGCTGCTAGAACTGGCCCCTACATACATACACAYGTGCACGCACGCATGCACACAGTGGGCAGGTACAGTTTTTCAAGATAAACATTAAGCGTTTCTTCACGTTGGCCTGGCAATGATTCAGACATTGCCTTAATTGACTACTCGACTGCTTAATTGAAATCCCATTCAGAGAGTTCATTTCAATTCTGTTGTGTCAGCTGGGAAGTCTCTCATGGTCAATATTTCTTGAGTGAGCTAAGACCACCTAAATGGGTCCATACCTAGAGAACAGTGGATAAATGGTTATCTTGGAATAGAAAATGGAGCACTTGACAGTACTTCCTCTCCAAGAATCATGATTTTATTTATTACTTTTTGTTGGGTTTTAAAGATCATATTTTGCATTAGGTCATTTCTCACCATTTGTGAATTATGAACTTACTTCTACAAATACTCACTGGGAAGAAAGAAGATGAAGCCAACATTAGATGGAGTTCAGCAAAGACTTTTTGCTTTAAAATAGGTYGACTGTTTTAGTAGTAGGAAACAGACACTGTTTTTGGTATACAGACATATTCAAATCTATGATTTCTACAATGCCACCGCTGTGACAATACCCTAAGCCTTTTCTCCTTTTTGCCACCTTCTCAAGTTATTTGTCAGATTTGCATTCTTGAAACTGGGACCTCCACAGCAAGAGGCACGAACCCTTGGCATTTGAGCTAGAGGACTACGGCCAGGTTTCCCAAAGCTGGGCTGGTTCCTTCTGTGGCTTTCCGTAGGTAAAAAAAGAGGAGGCTGCTCTTCTCAGTGTGGTCTGGTGGAGTCAGGCCCATAACTTCTACCAGATTTGAATGCAAAGCTAGATGTCATTCTTTTACGCCAATTTGAAAATACTAGCCATAGTCCTCTAGTTCAATATGGTGGTGCTGATAACACAAAACCTGCTTTTGAGAGGAACAAAGGCTTGTGCTGTGCTCTGTGTGCACAGAGCCACAAGCAACTTCCTCCACACCTTATGTTTAGCTTTTCCGTTGAATGGAGAGGGCACTTGCCGGCACTTGTCTTTCTCCATCCTGCTTTGGGTTTGCGAGGCAACTTCAGAACTAAGACTCCGTAGGCTGATGCTGTCTCGGAAACATGGCTTTTAAGTCTGCTGAACATAGCATTTGTTGATAAAGCATTCTTAGGAGAAATATGACACTTGGAAGGGTTTATCCTGCAGTGGTTGGACATATTTTGTGCAGTCAAGACTACTGCAAAGCCCTAATATGTGGTCTGTTACCTAGTTTAGCTCCAGAGCAGGGAGCTCCTGCTGAATAGGACAGAGCTYGTGTCTGCGAGTGAGAACAAAGCTGAGTTAAATTTGTCGTTTTTCAGCAATGCCACTAGGGGCAGAGTTAAACCAACTCAGAGAACTTTTTCCTTCTTTTTAATTAATCTTCTCCTATTACAGATGAAGAAGCAATGTGATCAAAAGCTGCTCATTCGAATGAAAACTGAATGTGTGCCTTGCTCTTTAAACCTCGAAACCCAGTGCCCTGCTGGTTACACTAAAATTACCAATGGGACTGGGATACCGGACTGCAGGTATCATCTCTTCTGTCAGAGCTTTTCACCATGAACATTGTTCTCCATGAATTAGGAAATGTTAATTCATATTACAAATGCTCTATTGTATGCAATTTCTATGCTTCACCAACTCCAGAACTCAAGCTTCACTCAAAGTACTTTAAGCCTAAAGTTAATCAGCAAATGATATAAGAGGAAAATAAGCATTGCTATCGATGGCCTATCAGATTTTCTTTTGAGTGATATCATAAAATCACTTCCTTGTTTATTCTGCATACTTGATATGAATGATATATAAATATCATATGATAAGTATATATTATCATATAAATGATATTTATATATCATTCATAACATATATTATCATATAAATAACAGATTTTTCAAACTGCCAGACTGGGGAGGTGTGGGGAGTGAAGGGCAGGAAGAAATAGCTCAAAACAAATTTGAAATCTTGCCTTTCAGATTAGAAAAAAAGAAAAGCAGTATTTTAGGGAAAATGTAACTGTTCTGAGCTTACTTAGCATTTAAAGAACCTTGATATTAAATAATTTTWAAAATACTGTTTCAAATCAAAACTTAGAGAAAACTGCTGTGTTTAGATTGCAGAAATGAAAAAAAAGATAAAAATAGTATGCAAAAGAAACAGCTCCAAGGATCTTTTTAGACCTTGATGTGCAATGTATGTTTTAATGAAGAAAAAAAAGGCAGATTAATACAACTAAGCTTAAAGTGCTCTTGTCTGACACTGAAAGGAGAAGAGGAGGTTAAGAATTTCATTTTTCCCCATGGGAGGCTTTTAAGTACTTTAAAGCAGCTCCACCTTCTTTTCCTCAGGTATTATCTAGAAATTAAAACACACACACTTTCTTTTCCGGGGTGTCGGCATCATTGTATGAAGGAATTTGAACAACCTGAGTGCTGCCAGGGACACTGGGGCCCAGACTGCATGGGTAAGCTCTTTTTTTTTTTCCCTGATAGAATTTGAGTAGAAGTAAAGCAGTGATTTTTCTTGTTTTCAGAGCCTATTGCCATGAGAAGATTGCTCCTCAGAGCTTATTATAGGAGTAGAAATAAACAGCGGTTTTCAGCCAAAACTTAGAGGATTCTAAGCTTCATTTAAAAACAAAAATTCATAGAAAAATTCAAAACACTCAGGGAACCCCCTTGGTTTTGAGATTTTCAACACAAATCATTTCAGTCAATGCCTGCAAAATGACTTTTCATTTGGGAGGATCCCCACAGCGGATTTTAAAAATTAAAATTTTCAAACCATGAGTTTAAATGTTTCATTTTAGGTCAAAAATACCCTCATCTGAGTCTGAAATATTTCCAAAGCTCTGTAATTCTTTAATTTTTGATGCAAGGAGGGTCTTTTCTTTCAGCTCAACTTGAAACAGTTTTTCCCTCCAAGTTTTTTGAACCTGGAGCGAATGCTGAAGGCCATTACTGAAGTAGGGGTAATCAGGAGTGCCTCTCCTCCTGCTGCCCCTTCCTCAGGAAAAGCCTTTCAGCATCTCCACAAGTGCATCAAACCTCAGGCTACTGAGGTRGGCATCAAGACCCACAGAGGAAGTTTCCCTGCCCAGACAAAGCATTTCCTCCTTTAGTTAACAGTTTAGATAATGGGGTAAAGGTCTGGTTCAACATCTGTGAAGTCCTTTTGTCCACAAAACAGATAAAAAAATTATTTTAGCATGGCCCAAGCTATGAGTTAAATACCAGTCATTTATCTACTAAAGTAAAATAGACAAACCCTAACTTACAGCTATTTCTATAGAAAAGATAAGCACATAGCTGAGTACGTAGTGTGCGGTCCTGTCTTCTGAAGATAACCACTTGTGTGGTGATTTACCATTTTTCCACCAAATGCAGCCTAAGTTCCCAGCAGGAGGAAGGCAATGCTCCACGTGATTGTCATCCCATACTTCAGGGTGCTCTGGGAGGCCATGCAAGGGGCATGGGTGTTTCTAGAGAGGGGCAGAGCTCGCTGCCCCCGAGCAGGAGCCCTGCCTGCACTGCTGCGGGCAGGAGGCTGCAGAGGCGAGGAAGCCCTCTCTTCCTTCGGACAAACTTCCTGGACCCAAAAAGCAAAGAATCAAGGTCTCAGCATTGTTTCTGCTGTCATTTGGAGGAAGAAGATAGCGCTTTGCATTATCGCAATCTCTCTAAGAGCACACGGCATGCCTTGAAATGTTTGGAGGAAAGCCGGTCCTTCCTGAGGCCAGAGAAAAATCCCTGACTAGGGGTTTACTTCACATTTAGCATCTGATCGCAATGACAAAATTAGGTCTTAAATAGCACTCTGACTTCCTTAAATGATAGCACACGGTGAAACACACAGTGTGAATGAAAGATGTTTTGCCTCCTTCCCTCCCCACGAAGCGCCCAGAGCCAACAAGCCGCATGCCCATCCCTCCGTAAAAAGGCATCAAGGAAAAAGGGAAAAGCACAGGGGGAAAAGATCCAGGGGAAAAGAGCACAGCCTTTTAACACTGCCAGTATCATCCAACCACAGATGCCAAAGCTGGTGGAGTTCAGATGCCCCACGTGTGTAACTGATGGGCTTCAGCAGGAGCTACTGCCTACCCCAGCTCTGGTTCCCACTCTGGGCAAATATTTGCATGGCTCCAAAGAAAAGCCTGGGTACCAACTGAAAGGTACATGGTATGAGCAACTGGGTAGAAAGCACTGTAAAAATAAAGAAAAAAAAGTGAAAAGGAACTAAAAAGGCCAAGAGGAAAGATAATAAACCTAATTCTATCAAATTACATGTCCAAAATCCATCTTCTTTACAAGTTCTACCCACTCTTCAGCCTGCAGGGGTAATCCAAGAAGAGGCTGCATTTGAAAACACTTGGGAAGTGCTGAATTAAACTCTATGAGGCAAAAAAGCTGATAGATTTAAGCTCTTTTGGCCGAGGTATTAAGATTAGGCCTTTGGTCTCTGACAGCTGTAAGAGCTAAGCAGAAGCATCTCTTTCTTACAACTTTTCAAAAAACATCCTCAACAGAAGCAAAGGTCTCACCCCTCCCCGGTACCGGTGTGGCCAGCACCACCCCAGTGTCCCGGCACTGCCTCCTGCGGCCCTGCCAGCCGAGGGAAGCGCTTTATCTGCCTGACCAAACTCATACAACAATATGGTAATTTGCTAAACTTCTGATAAAGCTGTCCCTTGGTGGTGGTATCAAAACAAGAGACAAGAGGTAGTGAAGACAAGGGGAAGTGTAATGAATATCAGCTGCAAAAAAACCTGTTTTGTCAGCAATTTTAAAGTATGCTTTCCTAGAATTTATACCCTAAAGTGAGTTTTCTTGTGATTTCTCTATCTTTGCACATTCAATAAAAGCATCAGCGCAGTTAAAATTGTTTCTATTCAGAGCAAATAGTAAACAGTTTGCGCCTGTGTCAGTCCTAAAGATGAGATTTAGCTATCACATGGTAGCCAGAAAACAAGACTCACTGAAAGCCACTTTAAAGATTAAAGTATATGTATTTATTACTTCACCTCATTTCTGGTTATTTCATCTCAACTCTTAATAAATCTTTTTATTTCAGCACGTATGAAATAAACTGCACTAAAATTTTCATCTTTAAATTTCTTGGTTTTTTTCATGAGAAGCTTACTCAGATCCAACAGACCTCACAGACTCATCATTAAGGAATAAATTGAGATATATTGACAAATTGATATAAAGCCAAAGTCTTCACTAAAATTAGGTGTATACATAAACACATCCACTTATTTGCTCATCATTCTGCCCAAATCAAATTCATTTTCATGAAAACTTCCGTATCACTTAAACACTCTAAAACAGGATTAAGTTACTCAGTGGGAGCATAAATCCAGTGCTGCCCATCTCAACCCACACAGAACAAACTGAGACTCTTTATAAGCAATAAATCTACCAGTAAGGTACAGCAGAGAACCTATGAGGGCAGTTTGAGTTTGCTACATTTAAATACCACCTGCATCAGGATTATGGTTCCTAATGGGAATTCCAATTACAGGAAGAAAGGGCTTATGGAAGGGAGTGAATAAATCATTTCCATGGAGAGGCTGCACAACTATAAAAAATAAGGATATCCCTACGGGGGGGGGGGGGGAAATGACAGAACAATCTGACTAAAAATATGCATTTCCTATAGGCAACCTTTCAGTAAAAATTTTAATATTGAAAAATTTCACCAAAAATTAAAATATTTTGATTTGGAAATGCAGTTACTGTTTCTCAGCCTCTCCTGCTGGCTGGGGTTTTTGGTCAGACTCTGTCTCACCTGGTGCACCACTGCCTGTAATCATGGTTTTAGCACCAGAGGATCTGAAGAGCATAGCACATCATTGGCACAAAAGTTTTACTAGTGACCACAGCCCATTGGACAGAAGTGGGTTATGAGATACCCAAATTTCAATTTCCAAGATCATTTGAATCAAGTATCACAGTCTTATGGGAGGTAGCAGGGAAAATTAAAAACTTTCCACATAAAGTAAATGCAATTTGTGGGGAAAAGAAAAAGGCTTATTTAAACTCTAATTTAGCATCAAATATAATTCTGACAGCAAATTTTCAATCTATCAGGGTTGTAATAACAAACAGAAGAAGTGGTCAGGCAAACTCCGCTTGTATCAGAAAAGTTAACAGTTTAGAGTGTCCGCAGATAGAGGTGGATCAGCAGGGACAAAATCAATATGGTACTTTAGAATAAGAAAACTATTTTTTGTACAATCTATTGATTACAGTCACTAGCTTAAGTTCCCATACTGGAGAGGGTGACGGTCTCTACTGAAGCCGAGATTCTAGTGAAGAGATTCGGGCAGCTGCAAAATAGCAGCAGTCACTCAAGGTCCCTGTCTGGCCCAAAACCCTGCGGCCTCCRAGGTCATCATCCCTAATGTGCAAGGGGAGCATAAGGGTCAGAGCGAGGTGACTGATGGCTTTAACGTTGTCATTTCTAGCCTGTCCGGGAGGAGCTGCATCACCATGCAACAGGAGAGGACGCTGCTCCCAGGGTATAAATGGGGATGGAACGTGCACTTGTCAGGTATGTCCCTTCTTTTAAATGAAAAAATATAACAATAGCATGTAAGCTCTGCTAAGAAATAATAATAATAAACATTAAAGGAAAGTATTTCAGAAATAGCAGAGATGATCTGCTTAGAGTTCATTTTTTGCTTGGTTTGCACTAATCTTCACACTATTATTTCTACAGACTTGCACATGTTTGGGTGCTATTATTAAAGAGCTCTTCCACCTTGTCTTCCTGAAATAGGTGGTTTTTAAGAGTGYGCTATTACTTATGACTTTTTGCCCTAATTAGAAAGGACTTATACTTGGGACTAATACTCTCAATATATATATTATGTTCCTTTGCTGAGAGTGCAATGTGCAGTGCTTAATAACTTCAGCCAAAAAGATTTTTTAAAAAAAACAACTCAAATCTTTTCTACCTCCCCCTCTACTGGTTAATCTTTCTATTACATCAAAAGCACATCTTCTGGGGACATGTAAAAAAGCGAGAGAGTGAGAAGTAGTCAGAAAATACAGCCTAACAATTGTAAGAATGATTTGGGCATTAGGCTTGATTACTGTTCTTTATTGCTAACTTGATATTCAGAACATCTGATTTGATTTGAAGTGTAAGAGCTAAAAATTTAAAATAAAAAAAAAATACGGAGAGAGGAAAAAAATCATTCAAAAGACAATGTTTTCTAGATTGCAGTAGCAATCTGATCTCTGATCAAATCTCTGATTTGCTGACTGAACCTTTCATGTTATTTTCTTTTGGCAGCTAAAGATGCTGTTTTCAGGCTGCTAAGCCTGTATCTATCTATATAGAGATAGATGAGAAACTTAAGTTTTGATTTCCACTCTGTAATTCACAGAAAGGCTTTGGTGGGACAGCCTGTGAAAAATGTGCTGAAGATAGTTTATTTGGTCCTCRCTGCACATCAGGTAAGTTATTCTTTATTGAAGTGGGGAAAAGAAGGTGAGTGAAAGCTGTATTCAGACACTACGAAATCCCAGTGAAATGGGTAGGGGGCTAAGGGTTTCCCATCAAGAGCTGCTGTCTGCTACAGAGAACACAACAGGGAAAGAAAATAGGCAGCTATTCAATTCCTTATTGACAGTGGGGCTGGATTCAGCTCAGGACTGTACAGACAACGCTCTCAGTGTAGCGCTACAAAAATATCTTAATCTTATCTTGAATATCTTTGTTATAGCCAACAGTCAAATAAATTAGGGATTAGAATCATCTGTGTGTTCCTGCAGGTATGCCTCCCTGTTAGCCAGTTATCGTGTTATCCACTTTTCACCCTAAATTATGGATTTGCATTTATTTGATCTAAATACGGGAGGTTGTTATGGTACTTAAAATATTGGGTGGGAACATATCAAATGCATAGTTTATAGTGGCTTACAGTGCTTTGGCATGTTTTTTAAATACATCTACAAACTGGAGCATCTGTATTAAGGCATGAAATACTCATGTGGTATTGAAATCAGTATATCTGACTCAAAAAAGGCCATTCTGAATCAGGCCAAAAGTCCTTCTGGCCTAGCATCCCATATTGGAGGTCAATAGTTGATATCTAGGGAAAAAGTACAAGCAGCCAGAGATTGCGTTCAAATTGTARTGTTTAAAGGCTCCTGCTGTATCCATCCTCCATAAATTATCTACCTTGCCTCTGAGTCCAATTCTGCTTTTGCTCTCCACAATATTCTGTGCCAAGGAGCTCCATAATTTAGTCAAAAGTGTGAAAAAGGATGAATTTGGGTTAGTTTTGGTTTTTGGCTGGTAGATCATTCCATTGATTGGCCATACTTCTATTAGGAGAAGTGGGACATTGAGGGAGGGATCAGAGCTATGTGCACTACTTAAAATGTATATGTATCACAAGTGTATACATTTGTATAATATTCTCCAGTTTTGCCTGTTTCTTACTGATTTCTAATATTTTATTTACCTTCCTGACCCCTGCTGAGCATTAAACAGACACATCAGAAAACTGCCTGAAAAAAAATATTAAGAAACRTCCCTTTCTTAAGTGGTAATAGTTGTTTATCTCTAAGTAAAACTCTTTTTGTTCCCTCAAGATCTACATAAAGTTACTTCTAAAAAGAGTCACGAATGGCCTCTCTTTAAATGATCTGTGTTGGCCTTTCTACACTAATCCTACACCACTGCTGACTCGAAGGCCCTTTTTCCACCAGCTGTCCACTGGATGCCAGTGTTGATACACAGAAACGTAACTGAGCCAACATTTTCATGAAAATAGGTACTTGAATGAATTCAATATCATAAATGTAATTATTTTCCAAGAAGCTACCGGAGGACTCAACTGCATATTAATTTAAGCAACATTTTACACTTTAGCTTTCAGATGTTTGAGGTCCTCCAAGTTTTCTAGGCACCTATAAATACTGTGCATTTGTGACTAACTGCTCTTCAGCAATACCTTAGACATTCCTGGTTTTTATATTAGGACTACTAACATACGTAGACTGTTACTAACTAATTAGTGTAGGTGATTTGCATGAACACAGGCTATGTTTGTAAAGGGAAAAAGGATATGCTACATCACTGCAGCTTAAACATGAAGTCACCAATACAACTCTGTACATCTTAGAGGCTTTTCCATGTGTAACTGTAAAGGGCCTTTTTAAAAAGCATCATTACCATAATTGAAACAGTTATAACTGTAAAGCTTTTTAAGTATACTTAAAGCTTCAAAAAAACACTTATGAAAGGGTCTCATAGTTGCCTGGACTCTGAATACGGCATCTTGTGCGCATATTGTCACAAGGTTTATAACCAGAAATGACAGAATATAGGAACAGGACCAGAAAAAAGCCTGAGACCTACACAATGATTAATTATCCTTTTAACTAAATAAATTCTGTTGGGGGGGGGGGGAAGTTACAAAACTCATCTCTTCTGGAGGTGTTTGAGAGAGGCAAACAGAATTGAAGCAAAAATGAGCAATTTGTTAACAGTTATAAAAATGGTCTCTGTTACACATTATATTCAATTTTGGCTCAAGACTGTGTGTCAAATTTTACAAGTTTTATGGTATTAGCARCTAGTCAGTTTGGTGTTTATAGCTTGTGTCCTGAAGATTTTCAGGCCCCAGGCTATTAACAGCCTGCAAAAATCAGTATGTTATTTACTGATGTACGCAACTGTGAGTATTGATCTTCTCACTAATGGAAGCCTATAAATTCAGGAACTGAATTCAGGTCAAAGCTTGGTTTGGCCAAAGTTGTTGGCCACGACCCTATTTGCTATGGGTAACCACTAATGATGTCTTTCCAAACACCATTATTATTCAGTAAAGCCAATCCATCTCTCCATATAGTTTGCAACTGCGTTCATGGAGTATGCAACAGTGGAATTACAGGGGATGGAAGATGCACTTGCTTGTCTGGATACAAAGGGCTCCGCTGTGATCAGCGTAAGTAGATTGTTTTCTATATAAGATATATTCAACAACTCTGATACAGTTAGAATTGGYGAGGACGAACGTAAGATTAGTCTCAGGTTAGTCGCTCTAGAGCAACCAAACATACACTGAACCTCAAACCCTGTGTGCGAGTTCCCATAACCATCATCACCACTTCAATTGCCAGAAAAATGATGACAGCAATGGGGTCAAYGCTCCCTAGATCAGGCATACTTTGAACTAGTTATACTGCAGAACGCAATGCCTCCTGGCACAGTGTGCAGACACAGCTTAACCTGTCACACTCTGTCCCTCAGCGATACCTGAATGCGAGGCCTTGCAGTGCCCTGCAAACTCCAGTTGCACTGCCTCAGGCGAGGATGGAAGACAAYTGCAATGCACGTGTCTGCCCAACTACGAGGGGGATGGTACACAATGTGAACGTGAGTAATTTTCATGTCCACTGAGTTCTTTGTATACAACATCATTGGTATTATAGTTCAGATATTGAGTGCGCTTTTGAACCAAATCTCACCATCTAATTGTTCTTGGGTTCATATCCCAAAGCAGTCTCATGTGCACAAACTAGATTCCTTCAGGATGAAACTAAACCCTAAAATGTGCTTCAGAAGCACATCAGTCCAACTGCTAACACGCTTCAGTCCATGCTACCAGATTAAAGCTAGCAAACCCCCTTGAAATACACAGTGTGGATACTGGGTCATCAGTGCTTACAAATCCATTCCTATCACGTCCCTCTACTTGCTAAAGTTCAACCTCATATTTTGCTTCCATAAAAATCAACAACAGCAACCAAGGGCTTATATTTATTGAATATCCATCATGTGGCAGCTCAGCTTCGTCTCTAAGCATAAACTCTACAGACAAGTAAAGCTCATTTTAGCTTTCCTATTTTTCATGAGCCAAAGCTAATAGTATCTCAGCTAGAGGTAAAAGTCTACCTTAAAGTTGTCTTTATAGACTCCTCAACTTGCCATTGAATGCTCAAATTAACTATATTACAAGAGTCCAGAATTTCTTTCCTCTACTTACATTATGTCTTACAGCACCAGCTCTTCCTTCTAGACCAATTGCAATGAAGAAAATGGTTGTATCTGATGCTGGAAGCACTATTTAGTAAATGTTGGCTTGCATCAGGCCACAAATACAATACTTCTTATCCTGTCTGGGAATATTTACACTCAATCCTCTTGGTCCTAACTATGGTGTCATCCTCTTTGAATAGGATTGAACACCATCCAAGAGCAAGACATCAGAAAGTCACTCCTCAGGGAATGTGATGTTCTTCTAGTAGGCAGCATAGGCAAGTGAGAGACAAAGAAATTGCAGCAACCAGCAGAGAAGGAGGATGCTAGTATCCCTACCTCTCTTGGTGTTTGTATTGATGCAGTCTGTCTGGATGTTGCTCCTCCGACCCAGTGCCTTTAGATTCTGGGGTCATCTGTGGCTTAAGCCAGTGTCTGCTGGGAAGCAGAGGACAAGCAGCTCCAGCACAGCTAAGTACGTAAGAGATGATAGCAGTGGCTGCCCCAGACTCTGCTTGGAGGTGGCGTTGCTTATGGTCGGTTTGAGCGAATATGCGAATATGTGTGTACGTGCGTGATTTCACACTGGAACAGAAGAGAAGGCTTGAAAGAGTGAAGCTGAGCATTGCCAACTCTCTCAGTCCCAGCTGAGGGGGAAGAAAGGAGGAGGAGAGGGGAAGACAGTGAGCAGCACCACCTTTTAGGTGAGTCCAGGGTCTGCCACCTTCCAGCTACTATGTGTGCTTGACCATATCCTAAACTGGACAGAAAGGTGTGAGGTGGTGTTCTCCAAGCACTGCTGGACTATGAACAAGGACAAACAATGCCATTGCCTTGAAAAAAAGGGCTCATGGAAATAACTGGTGAGCTTCCAGTCCAGTCCTGAAACTACAGCAGTGTGGAAGACTCRACTAAAGCACTTGCTGGCCAGTTTTCCATACAGCTGAACGGATGACATTTTATTGTTTAATTACCGGAAAGAAAACAGCGAAGGCCTATTGCATTGAGAAATATTTTCCAACTGATCTAACACGTGCTTAAAGCTTGTACAGACCTCATATCACCTACCTGACCTTCTCTGGTTAAAATCCACCAGAGAACAGGGAAATAGTTGCGATATTTTAATGAGCACATTACATGTTTTAATCTGTTTATAACTCGATTTGCCAAGTTAAGAGATCATTTCTGTTCAAAAGCAAACAGTTGGTTGCTACGTTAGTATAAACACATTCTTCCCTTCTGTCTTCATGCCACCACGATACTTCAGACTTGGCTGTTATGAGAAGTTTAGTCTACCTGGGCTTTGCTTGGAATGGAGGTGCTCTGGCAAATCCTCATCTTCAATTTCAGAACTGTGGGCAGTAATTTATTTAATTCACTTCTTTCTTCACAAGCTATCAACCCATGCTCCAAAAAGGTCTGCGATCCTAATGCCGACTGCATTTACCTTGGACCGAATCGGCACAAATGTACCTGTCGAGAAGGTTACAGAGGGGACGGTCAAGTCTGCTTACCCATAGACCCCTGCCAAGCAACATACAGAAATTGCCCTGCACAGTCTACCACTTGCATATATGATGGTCCAGGAAAGGTTAGTGTTGAACGGGTGCCCCAGACATTTCCTATGTCAACTGCCTAGGAAGGAATAATGCTTTCTCTCTGAAAAGAAGCCATGAGGGTATGGGAACAGGCCTCAGGGAGGCCAAGCTCTACTCCTAGCTTTGGCATAAGTTCTGCCGGTGACCAGGAGTGAGTCCCTTTACCTCCGTCTCTATGCATCTATGCGTGCTTTCCCCTCTGAAAATGGGAATGGCAATGGTGTTCTTTTTCCTAGAATATTTTGGCTCAGATTTGCCTCCCCAAAATGAAGGCACTGAAATGAAGCTTCTCCCAGTTAAATTTTCTCTCTCTGACCACAGGGGGCTTGTAGGACCAGTAGGCTCCTTACATAGGTACCACAGTTAAAAGCCTACAGTGAATGTATTTAGGAAGGAAGTAATCTGGGTCTTTGAGGACTACCGATGAAAGGCACCATATAAAGGCTGCTGTTGGGAACTGGCTCAGGTTTCCGTGTGTACAACTCCTGCCACTGAGAAAGCAAGACTTCYGAAGACCATGCCTGTTTTGCCTGGACACCCTGAAGAGCCGAAAAGGGAGTCAGTCATCCAGGGTCATCCTGCAGTTCACATTCATATAAGTGCTGCTATGCCTCACTCGTTAATAATATGCATTGGCACTTGTTTTGGGAGGCAGAGGGCTGTGGGAACAGAGGTAAAAAATCTGACCTACCCACACTGATTTTAAATGTTCTCTGGTCACAGAATTGAATCTAAAGGGCTTTATCTGAAGGAAATTTGTCTGAGATTCAATAGTTTTCTGGAGTGGATAAAACCTAGAAGGGAGTTGTATAAATATGGATAAGCTTTATACTTGCATCTGAACTCACCAGGTCATTAACTAAGGCTTTGGAAGCTCACTGTCTTTAGACCCTAGTTCCAGAAAGTATGCTGAAATCCACAATTTGTGCATGTGTAATTTTTCTCTCCCCTCTCTCATCCTTCTGATTTAGTTCCACTGTGAATGCAAGGAGCATTACACAAACTTTGTACCTGGGAAAGGATGCAGCATGACGGACATCTGTGAAACAAACAACACTTGCCATAAAAAAGCTAAATGCTCAATGGTTGCACCAGGACAGATTACGTGAGTCTTTTTGCTTATTAAAGCTTTAACCCAGTTTCTCCCTCCTCCCCCTAGTAAACAGGCCGCTAAAACAAATCCAGTGGATGAACACCTCCTGAAGTTATCATTAATCATTTCTTTATCAAGGACAAATTACAAGATTTAATGGGATTAGGGTCAACCAATTAGCATAGTGTTTGATTTCATCAGTCCAATTGCTAATACCTACTAAGTTTTATTTTTATAGCACTCATAGGTCATTTCTACACTAGTAAATAAAAAGGACCAGGACCTCTTTTCTGTTCCTCAGGGCAAGCAGCATGGTCTGGCTCACAGCTAAAGTCTCTTCTTCTTCCAAAACAGAGTAACTGCCTCTTGGCAGAGGTCCCTGGCACACACTATCCCTTCAACTGTGCCTGGGCACTGCCTGGAAAAATGCTACTTGGTGTGGGCCAGAAACATGCCAGGCAGCATGCTAAAAATTAATCAGCATTAATTATCATGGGTCGGCACTGGAGCCCTGGCTCTTTTTAGTATACTAATACTAGGGAATCTGACCCCCATGCTGTGAAAGCAACACCAACCTCGGCAGATTCCTCAAAATCTTGAGACAAGCACGTGGGAAACTGCACAACCTCTGGCAGAGTTTGTTTTCCTATACAGAAATTTGCTACACAGATGTTAGGAGGAAAGTCAGTTTTAACACTAAACTTAACAAAGCTATCTTAAACCAAACAATTTGGATTACATGTTTCTATAGCCCAGTGATGGCTGGTACTGGGTTTAAAGAGATGTTCCTGAAACGTTAGTTTTCAGGAGCTGACAGTTTGAATGTGAAAGACAAGACAGGCCATTAGTTGTAAGCGGGGAACAAATTAGTTATCATATAGATCTATATAGGCAGAAAGCATTCACTCGGGAGAGTATTCTTATTGCCAGTTCTTCCTTCATCATGCAGCTTTCTCTTACAGTGTAATATCAACATCACTTTTGTGTAAGCTATTGTGCATTTCAAACAAGTTTATCTAGAATATCCCCTAGTTCATTTCTAGAGCATACTATACTACTCAAACTGCACTTAGTATATACTATACTATACTTAGTATAGTATACTACTATACCGCACAACATGAGTTGAAAATTAAAATAAAATTCCACATCAAATAAATCAGGACCTTTCTTTCCTAATTTGTCACTGTTTCACTGTTGCAACTCAATTTTCAACAGCTGAGGAAGTTTTGAGAATTTTAGAATGGGAAAATTAAAAATTTATGACTGGGGGGGAAACAAGCAATCCAAATGCTTTGCACATCGTTCATTCAGTGACCTTTAATGGCAAAAACAAATACAGAAGAAAGGAGTGGGATTCAAATCAAACTAAAACTACCTATTTGGCAAAAAATTGAAACTACACTGAAGAGTTTCCAACTAAGGAAAATCCATTTATGAAAGAGGAACTGTGCAAAGAAAAACATTGATTGGTAAATGTGAGCACAGTAAATTGATTCTGATAAGTGACAGACACTGTATTTTGGCTGCATCCCAGATTTTAAATGTATTTGGGAGTGCTGGTTTTGGTGAGGTTTTTTACTTCTTCTAAAACACAAAGCTGTAACAGAGGCCACAAACCTGCATTGCTTTCTTTCTTTTGTTTTTGGTTTTGTTTTTATTAAAGATGCAGTTGTGCTGTTAGCTTCCTCCATRTAGAGTCACTTCTGCTTTCTCCAGAATCAAATGATTTGTACAGGAATAAATCTCTTATACAGACAAAGATGTAGAAAAGACAAACATTTAGTTTGTGAACATAACAACCTCCTGGAAAATCAAGATTGTCTCTGTTTTCTGTTCCCATATAGATCTTTCCTGAGTGATGGCTGACACTTTCTGTGGCGTTGCTTCAGCACAGTAATTATGTTCAGCCTTGCCCAGAAGCTAAGAAGCTTCAACTGGTGCAGAATTACACTGCATATTAGACCATAACCTCTCTGGTTTCCGAGCAGAACTAGCTCTTCCTCAGCTGAACTCAATTATTTTCTTTTTTAATCTCACTCTTATTTTTATTCTGACTATGTCTTCAATGTAGAAATTAGTAGCTTCATAAACCAAAACTCTATTATACAAGTTTCAGGTAAAATAGAGACAGAAAGCTGAGCTCCCCTTTTCTAGAGAGATACAATTCTCTTCTCCCTCCTGGGTAAGCTGAAGTAGTGACAGTTCCCATCTTCTTCAATCTATGCAGCATATCATGAAAACATCAAACAACTAAGTTTAAATAGTCCAGCAGGGCTTGTTGGAAAGCTGTTCCTCTTAGAGGCACCCAGCCCACACAGTACACAGTGCATTCAAAGCAAAACCTATAAAGCCATATGCAGTATGAGCTGCAAACCAGATCCTCCAGACAAAGCTAAGACAAAACTAATCTAGTCAGTCACCCAGCTGGTCCCTCCCGAGCCCAGCCACAGAGGAAATTACTCCATCAGAAGGGGTGAAGGGACAGACAGGTTGAAGGATTCAATCCCATGCAATAGGTGCTAATCTGTAATTGCTAAATGCTTTCCTTTGGCAGTCAAATCCAAACCGTGTTACTGGATGCCCACTCAGTTATAAGCAATATTGTCCTCAGAAAAGAAATTTCAAACTATGTAGGTATTTCTGCAGTTCACTGTGGCCCTGGAAATGATAGCCAAAAAAATTACTATGTTTAAGCACCTGCTTCTTTATGACCATTTGCTGAAAAAAAAGAGGAGAGGTTTATTTTGAAACCTTGATCTGATTTGTGCAATATTTCAAGGTTAGTTTCTTTTTTCTACTAAACTATTCCTCGGCTCCTTTGAAGCCTCAGTATTTTTCTTCTCTGCTTAGAAGTGAAGGGGTCTATGTACATCAATACAGCAATATTTACCCCATCAGAAGAAAGGGGTCAGCTCCCAAGGATGAGCTGCTCCTCTCTCCCAGCCCTAAACCCTTCATCCGGGCTCCACCGTCATACCCTCTGCCCAAGAGATCCCCTTAAAAAGAAGAGGGCTCACCATCAGAATCGCATCCTAAAAATTTAAGATGCTTTTTGACTGCTGTTTTTAGCCAGGACCAGAAGCAGTCAAAGCCTGAGCCTCTTGGCCAAAATCCCAGCACTCCTCTGAGTCTACATGCAGCCCCCCAGCCTGCAGGGACTGTGGGGGTTTTCGAATATTGCTATCACCAGAGAAACAGCTATGGTAGAGACCGTACGTGGGAAACAGGAGATGATTTGGCATCAGGTTGATACTACYGTGGGGTGTGAGTGGCAGATGTGCATTTGTAACAATCAGCACATGCAAACGATTAGGTCATTAGTTATATAAAGAACATCTTTTGCTACCATGGAGGAATGTTCCTTCTCTAATGATGCCTTTAGAAAAAATATCCAGAGAGATGAATCCTTATGGATAGGTCTTATACAAATACTGAACATGCTGGAAACTTAATTAGGAAAGGCGCTATTAAAAGCCAATGTTTGGCAACACATACCATATAGTTGTTTAGCCTCCTAAATATAGTTAGGGTTTCTTTCTGTGCATGCTACATGTTGACAAGCACCTGCTTTAATTTTAGCACTGAAGATGAGTAAATGACTGAGCTGACACCACTAGCCAGTCTCCCAGGAGCAGCCAAGCAGGGGCTGATTTTCTGAAGACTGCAACAGAAAGAGCTGAGATTGGCAAAACCAGCAGGCATCAATGGCCCCTCACATTGAGGCAGGCTTAAAGAGTCCAGATTTTTTAGAAAGTACTAACCACCTCTCCCAGTGAATAGTCAGGCTGACACAAGGTCAAGGCACACACAAGTCCTAGTTGCTCTTTGAAACTCACAACCATTTGTACCCGTCAGCACCTAATAGCAAGCACGTGTCAATCATGTTGACAACCAACAATTTCTTCCCCACCTCTCTTGTGATGCTGAGATCTTTCACGGCCATAAGATTCAGTTTTCACGAGGCATGTTCCCTCCCTCATAGGACAGAAAACATCAGACTGATGCTTGGGGTTGTTTTTCCATAAATTTCCTTTAGATTTTGCCTTGGCTGCAACATGCTGCTTCAAATGCAGCCCATCCCAAGGCAGTGAGGACACTGAGCCCAYCTTGAGGCATTGCCTGTCACTCTCATGGGCATCACGACCTAAGCCTGCTTTGAACATACGTAGGACTGGGTCAACTGTACATCACTGACACCTCTCACAGGCTGGAGTCCCCAGGGGACAGCCAGGGTGTTACAGATGAGATGCTATTTCCAGTGCAGAGACAGCAGCAGCATAAAGCATACATCTGAAAGAGCATGAGATTTTGTGCTTCAGTAGCTTCAGAAAAAAATATAATGTTAAAGTACAAGTACCATTGCCCAAAATGGTTGCATTACTTAAAGGGCAGGGTAACAACCAACCACTTCGCTTTGTTGAAAGGACTGACACCCCTGCCTGCCTTTTCCTACCAGTCCCATACAGCTATCACAAGGACTGATGAGCTGCCATCACCCCCTTCATACATAACTACCATTAATCCTGCCAAGTCCCACATAGTAAGTRGGGGCTTCACACAACTGCCTCCCTGCCGCAAGGGTGGCACCCCACGTATTTATGCCATAGCCTCTCCTTGCCCACAGGCAGGCAGGCTCAGTGGCTTTCTGGGCTCCAGCAACTACATTTGGGGACCAGAGGCTGCTCTGCAGCCAGGGGYGTCGCGTAGCCCCCGTTCAAAGAGGCCCTTGCAAGACAGACACTGCTGCCTCCTGACCYGGCTGACAGAAGGACATCACGTCAGGCAAGCAGCCACCAGGCTGCCCTACACGCTGACATACTTTACAGCATACAGATGCAAAGGTTAAACTAAAATGCATTGGTGCTTCCTGAAAATGCCTTCAGAGAACCAGTTAAGTAACCCCTGGAGCAGGTTTAGCTAGAGCCTCGCTGACACCACAAGGCATCAGCCCACAGCTAAAACGATGATCCCTTCACAGGTGTACATGCCAGAGGGGCTCCGTGGGGGATGGGTTTGTGTGCTACGGAAACATCATGGAGCGCCTCCGGGACCTGAACACCGAAGTAGAAGGACRGTGGCAAGGCAAGCTGACATCCGCCTTATCGCTCATGGGTAAGTGACCACACACGAGCAGAGTCARCTCCTGCTGGGTGGGTTGATCATGCCCTGTCTTCCCCCAGTGCTCCCTGCTGCAGGAAGGTGCCGCTAACGGCATGACACAGCACACACGCTACTCAMCACAGACTCCCTCTGACCTCCTAAAGCTGCCTTTGCTCACCATGCCATGCAATCTGCAAGAATTTCCAAGCAGAAGTGCTAAACAGGTTCCCACGACCCCTCACACATCATTTGGTATCACCACTGGATTTTGTCCCATAGTGGGATAAGTGGGATCATCCCACTTCCTCTCCCTCCCTGCACCCATTGATTTGGATAATTGATATTTGATCTACAAYGACGCACAGAAGTCCACCAAAAATATCAGGATTCCCAGCTGGGTCCTTCTTCCCCAGTCCCCAGCCATCAGCAGTGGCATTGCTTTCACCAGGAAAGAGGAGAGAGGCAAGGGGAAGAGACTGATCCCATCCATGGTCTCCATCACCCTCAGGACCCCCCACCAGAGCACCTCRGCCACAGCTGGGGGGTCTCCAGGTTTCCAAGTTATCTGCAGAGGTGAGGTGGAGACCCTGTCAAGGCTCACAGCTTCCAGCCTTTCACAGTTATTGCAGCCACGTCATGAAGAGAACAGTGTAACCGTCTTCATCATCTGCTGTTGCATGGCCACAAATGTGAGCTATGAACAAACACTGCTAGAATCGAGCTGGATCTTCAAGTTAAATTTGTAAATATGAAAAATTTCCTCCTGTTTAATATAATTTGCTCAGTCCTTTTCACTGAGTGAAATTGCCCAGCAATTAAAATAAAGATCCTGAATTCCTGACCAGAATGGAATAAGAATCCCCCATAGCTGGCCAAGGACAAAGCCTGACAGTGACCCTCACATTCAGCACTGAGGACCGAAATCCATTGCCTCAGCACTGAGAGCTCAGTTGCAGTTTCTCTGTGTGTTTCTCCTTATGTGTCTGAAAAGTGCCTGACATGCTGGGCGCCACCATTTGTTAATAACAATACAGATTTTATGTTCTTTGGTTAAGTTCTGGACATAAATGTGCCATTTGATTTACTAGCCAGAAGCTACAAAGACACATTAACTACCCAGGTTAATTTACAATACATTCACTCCACATCAATGCCTTTCAAAAACTAAGAATATACAGCAGAATAGTCCACGTTGTTTTGTAAGACAGCATATTAATTTTGAGGTATATTCTCTGGTACGACATACCTATAACGACTGTAAAGATGGTTTTAGTTCTGATTTTAAACCTCTGGAAAAAGAGCTGAATATTAGAAATCTTTAATGCCTTCAGCTACAGAATCAGTGGTCTCATACTGCTGTCTTGGAAACAGAAATACCATCTGGGTAGCAAATGAACTTTAATTAACTTTCAGTGCATCAACTTTTATTACCAGCTATGTGTTTGCTGATATTTGCACTACCAGCAGGTTATCAGCAGCATATCCCTCACGCCATGAAGACCGAATTGATTTAAAGCAGGAGGCCATCTTCCTGTAAAGACACATCTCCAAAGAAACGCTGTTTTCATGTCCATCACCCTGGTCTGCAGGCCACGGAATCTGGGGTGCCAGAAGCATTCTGAATGTTTTGCCTCATCCTGTGTCAAATATGCAGCAGCACCTGGATTTCACATCCCATCTGCCTCTCATCTTTCAAAGACTTGGATTTTAGAATCTTGAATTAACATTTAATAATCACAGATAGCGTTCTTTCTTATTCTGCCCTTGCATACCTGGCACAGATTACACAGTCCCTTCCTCCAATGAGCTTTTCAATACACATTTAAACCTTTTTTTTTTCCCCCCCTCTCTCCTTATAAGAAAATGTCTATGAATGGCCGCTGAGTACTCTGGGACCATTTACCGTGCTTGTACCGACAAACAAGGGGCTCAAAGGTACAAATGTAAGTAAACAACAGAGAGGGTTTTAAATTGGGGGGGATTTAGCTCCTCCAGAAATCTCATTTGTGTTAAAAGTGTTTTGATGCAACAGATTCAGAAGAATTTTTTGCTCTAGTACACTTCTGGATACATTTAAATCTAGGGAGCAGAGATTGTCTTTTTCCTACTTGAAAGAAAACCAAAATAATTTGGCGAGTCAGGGTAGAATGCAGTCATGCTTCAAATAAGTTTTGGATCGTCTTACATGGCCCTGCTCAAGGTTTTTTCACTTGGTTGAGACAGGGTCTGAATTAAGATCTGAATTTTCAGCAGGGAGGCCTACAGGTCACCTTTTGTGTAAGGGTGATAAAAAAAAAAGATAATGTTTTTAGTTTAGAAAAAAAAAAAAAGTGGCCTGATATGCAAGTGGTCAGCATCCAGTACCTTCCCAGGACAGCTCTGGAGGCATGCACTGCTCATGCAGGCACATAAGGGTGTCGTCTGACCTGAACTGAAACCAAGAGAGGTCTCTGTTTGGTTCAGACCCTGTCACCTCACTTCAGAAGAAAACGTATCATTTCAGAATGTAACAGCTGCAGGAAAAAAAGCATTTACCATGAGATTATTTGTAGATGAAGCCTGTATTGAAATAAATCTCTGTTCTTCTGCTCTTCTAGATAAAAGATCTTCTGAACAATAAACAGAAAGCACAGTACTTCGTGAAACTCCATGTAATTGCTGGTCAGTTGAATACCAGTAGCTTGAATAATACTAATGTAATATATACTTTGACTGGCAAGTCAGGAGAGATATCAAAGGGAGAAAAGGTAAGTGGCCTTCCAGCACACCTCAACAAGAACACTACTCTCTGTTCATTCAACAAGGAGTATGACAGGTCTTTCTGCAGTGACATGTCAGGTTGCAGATAGCTGCTGGACTATGAAAAACCACAGCTGTGGCCATGCGTTACAAGGAGTTCAAGTGAAACTTGAAACCTCACYGGCATCAAAGTTCCCACTAAAATCAGTGAAAACAAAAATTACCTTTAGAGATGCATCACTGCTGAGTGACATAGCAGTCAAACACAGACCGCTCTAAAAATGTTTACTAAAATTAAGTCATCTTAAATCTGCAGGCACGACCAACAGAGCTGGGGGGGACATTAAGAGAGCCTAGGTGAAGTAAGAGGGGGCRTGGGGAGGGAAAAGCCCAGAGCTTGTGCTGGAAACTTGTGCCTACTGCTCACATAGAGCAAGCACCGACTGCACTGCAGATCCCACCTCCCACTGAGCATCAGCCTGGGCATCCTTTGAATGATGTAGCACATAGAAGTCTTCAACGTAAATAAAATGCACATGGCAATTTATCATGAAAAACATGGAGTAAAGTTCATCACTAGCCCAGCTTATTTGATGTCAGAAAACATCAGGGCAGTCTGATTCCACAGTTTAAAAGAATTGTTCTCTACAGCTGATATACTAGATTTTATAATATAGAATTGTTGCTCTTGGTCTATTAAATGTCTGTTAATGACTTGAGCCTACATGAAGGCTGAAATCAATGTTTTTTAGTAGATRAGTGTCATCTGAGAAGAGAGATCTATTTTATTTCTTTAACGAGTACGCACTCCATTTGTAACAGGAAAGTATCATTGCTGTCTGAGGCCTGTTAGTTTCCTGCAGGCTTCAGTACARTGCAGAATCAGCAACATTTTGTTGTTTTAAATATACATATAATATAAGGAAATGGGTTGTAGTCCCTTAACATTACCGGGGTTGACCCTTTCAGTACAATCACATTTTAAATCATTTCCTCGCAGACTTTTATTACTAGCAGTCATCAGAGCCCTTTTAGGTACACTGCTCTCCCCACAGGGCCTGTCCGTGCTTCTCTTCTGAACATCGCTGTCCTGGAACAAAATAACACGGTCCTGATCCAAAGTCAAGGGAATTTTTTCCATTTCCTTCATAAGCATTGGAAGCAACCTTTAGCCTCCCCAGATTTAAATGGCCCAGGTGTTGGCAATGGAAGAGGGTGTTAGACTTTATTCAACACCCATACTCTACTGAAGAGCTCACTATCCATTGCCTGGCTTCTTTCAGGATAATCAATTAAGAATTAGACTCCAAGGAGGAAGGAGAAAAGGAAAACTTTTGCAGGGAAATATTATTGCTTCCAATGGGATTTTGCACATTATTGACAAAGCCATGGACAACGTGGAACCAACATTTGAAAGCAGCAAAGAGGTGAGCCATAAGCTATATACATGCAATGTCAGAYTTTCTTTTAAAATAGTTTCACATTAATTGAATGCAAAGTAGGATTACTGACAGCAGCTAGACAAACTCTACTGAGCCATTGTGCATCAACTCAGAGAAGCAACATTCAAAGTGAAAGGTAATGACGCAGTTTCCACAGCAGACATTCGCTCTTCTGCCAAGGTGGTCTATGGAGGATTTGGTTATACTCACTGCATTTGAGTGGTTCCTTGGGAAATTGGCAGTCATGATCAGTGCATCTCACTGAATTCCAGAACAACATACTAAAAGGAGGGACATCTGGRCAGATATCAGGCAAGACTTGTATTCAAAGCAGCAATCGCTCCCCCCAAAAGGCTAATATTATAAAAACTAATAATTTTGGATGCTTTGGGTTTTTTGGTGCCCTGCTTAGCATACTTCCTTGAGAGTTCACTTCTTTATATGATGTTTTTGCAAGTATTTTATTTCTCTGCCCTTTCTCATTGGGAATGAAGAGATTCTTCATYCACATGGGGAAAGTGAAGACACTTTCCCCATACACACACTGTTTGTATGTTCTGTGACTACACAGTATTTCAGAACAATGACAAACTCTAACTATAAGCCAGTATAGCACCAGGACAAGAGTGCTACATCTTAGCCATTTCCAGACACCACCAGCCCCCCAAACAATAAGGAAACGCAGATTTATTCAATCTGTAATAACTGAGACTCATACAGTAATTCAAAAAGTGTCTTATAAGAATTGGTATTTATTCCATGTTCCCAGCTAAAATAAATCTTACCTTCATCTTATTTTAGGAAACCATAATGTCAGTACTTCAAGATAATGGAAGATACAGCCAATTTACATCTTTGATAGAGGTAAGGATCCAGAAAAGCAATTCCATAAAGCTRTTTTCAGATGTTCTTCAATACTAATATGTAATTTCACTTTTATTTTTAAACCAAAACAGAAAACTGGCCTGGGAATGGATTTACAGCAGGACAACAGACCTTACACAGTCTTTGTTCCAAGTAATGAGGCTCTGAGTAATGTGAAAGCTGAGGCTCTGGATTACCTGCTTTCTGCAGAGGTGTAGTCTTCCTATAATGCAAATCTTTCTTAGATAGTAGATATATATGTAGATATATAGTAGATGCATACATACATCATTTTCCTGTGTTCATCTAGTTTAGTGTTCATCTAAACTAAGCTCCTATGATCAACGCTTAAGCCATCTCTAACAATTAAAGATCAAGGTAACACCTAGAGAGGAATGGGATTTGGGATTTCCCATTCTATGAAGTGACACCAATCCCCCACACCAGGTCCTCGCTCCCCTGCTCTTGCCCTGCCAGCACAGCCCAGACAGCTGCATGGCAAAGCCCCAAACCCTCTCCTGGGAGGTGTCACCTTGGCAGGGACAGACAGAGGGAGCAGACGCCGCAGGGCAGGTCGTGTGCTGCGAGCTGAGCACCACCGCTGACCCAGAGGTTTCTGGTGCACCAGTTGCTGATGTACTCTCATAGGCCAGAGTTGGTTTGTGTGACTCATTTTGGGCTAAAACGGCCTCTTTTCTGCTTTGGCAGGGTTCATGGAAGCTGCTGGAGCTGGTCCGATACCACATTGTTTCCAACACTGAGGTGAGCACGGCTGCTTTACTGACCCTGAGTGTAAGTGGCCACTCTGAAGGCAGAGATTTTCCAAGAACAGCCTCCACTCAGTATTGCACAGCAAGGCTGCAAAGGACAGCTATGCCTCTGCCTTTACTAAGGGTAGTCACATAAAGGTCACTAACGGAGAACGCAAACCTTTCACCTCAGTGTCACTAATCAAAATAAAACCCTGCTAGGAGGCATGGGGTAGTCCTTGAATTATGGCAAATTACAACTGTGTTGTGTCACACTAGTGTGTTACATGCAAGTAACTATTTCCACTTTAAAATATACTTTTTGGTAATGGGTACTTAGCCTGGGGGCGGGGCGAGGAATATATATATATGTAGCCATCCTGAACCTGAGACCCGCTACCTTAGCCTGCTGTGGAACAAGAACCTCTGTCAGGGGGTACTGTCAGCTTGGCAGGGCTGCAGGAAGGAGCAGCAGGAAAAGTACTTGTTGCTATCAAGCTCTCTGTGAGCCAGTTCTGCTAAGATTAGTCTTTTGTTTATAGAAGGAGGTGGTTTTGTCATCCTCTAAGTACGCCCCATGTTTTTCCCTCCTTTTTCTACTGGAAACAAAGAGCAGAACCCAGCAACACCCCCAGCAACTAAGGCTAGAGGAGACTGAAGTTCATCCCCACCCCAACCCCTCCTGCGGGGAAGGAAGGACATGCTCGTATCCTTAGCAAAAGGCCCCGCTCGCAGCATCCAAGGCAGAGGTCACTCCCGGCACAAAGCGGGATCACAGGGAGCAGAGGCATGAGATCCATGTGTCCCTTCACGGGATATCAGCACCACCATTTCCACAATGGTCTAAGGATGCAAACAGGGCTATTTTTAGGGAGAGGTGATTACTTAGACTGGTTGCTATAATTAGGAGAAAAATTAATATCCTTTTGGGCAACAACCTCTTCACATGCAGCAACCAGCAAGCTCAGTCAAAATTTAATCACTCTAACTTCGTTACACAAGCAGGTTAGTCAATGCCAGGCTGCCCACGTAGCTAGAGAAAAGCTGATAGGGTCATTCGCTCACCCTGAAGAGAAAGGTGGTCTTTAGTGTGAAATCCATCTGGATTTGAAAAGAATAATGATATTACATTTCTTTCAATCAATTTATATTCATTTCAGCTAGAGGTTGCCAGCCTCGTCTCAATAGAGCACATCAGAAGCATGGCGAAGCAGTTCATTTACTTTAACAGGACCAGCACTGTAAGTCAAAGGCAGCTTTCACCTGTGAACAGCTTGCTCTGATCTAGGCAACTGTTTGCATGCAGGGGGAATAAAAAAGGGAGGAGGGGGGACATTAGCAGAGGAACTTCTTGCTATAATGAGGCAGAAATTTTCATCTTGCCATTCCCACCTACTGTTAGAAATCAGTATTATAAAGGATGCAGAGCAAATGACTGGTATAAAAGGACAGCCTGCAGTTTCTTTTTTCTTATGATTAGCCCCAGCCCAGGAATGATCCTCATTTATGCTCTGCCTAGTTAAAAAAAAAAAAAAAAATCTATTTAAAATATTTTAAATCATTCTGTTACACATTTTGGTTATTTTAAACACTTCTCAGTGCACACAGATATTCTTTTATTCTCTTTAATATTATGGTCTCTGATCCTGATGAACCTAGTGAACACATTTTTAAAGGTGTTAATTTGTCGGTACTTTTGCAAAACCAAACTTATCTGTTATGTTAACTCCCTTCTGTTCTTTGTATATTTTAGCCAAATATGAACATTCTGGAGAAGAGATGCACCTATGAAAATTCTTGTAAAGGCAGTGCAGTTGCATGAGTAAATGCAGAAAGAAAACTTTTTCTTTTTTTTTTTTTTTTCTCCTGTGAATTTGGATAGATCCCAAATTCTCTCTCACTTTTTCCCCTCTTTGTCAGAGAGAGGACCAAAGCATGCTTATGCCCACTGAAATCAGTGCCTGAAGTCACCAGTAGTCTTCTCATTTTGGCCAGTCTTTTAGTCACCGGTTCCACAGGCTAACAGTGCAGATTAAGAGGAAAACTTTAGATACCGCTGTTGTAGACCAATATTCAAGAAAATGCGCAACATATGCATGCCTYTTGCATAAAACAAGTGTAATAAGAAATAGATAGCCAATTAAAAAGAAGTATGACTAGAAATCCTTGAAATTAAATTATCAGAAATTGAGAAGCTATGAAGAATTTATTATTAATAATAATTTATTGTTTCATAGGGACAAGTCTTGGTGAGTGGAGAAGAAATGGAAGAAACAGATATTGTTGCAAAAAACGGTCGCATTTATACTCTTGCAGGAGTCCTTATCCCACCCACAATTGTTCCAATTCTACCACATCGGTGTGACGAGACAAGAAGTCAAGTCGCAATGGTAAGATAATCACAACAAATCAATAGCTCTTCACTGCTCCATATAATGCATTCCAGCTTCCTCTTTACTGCTTTCTCTGATATTGTCCATAAAAAGGGAGATATTTTTGGAAATTAATATATCGATGACATACAGCCACCTGGCTAGCAGTACTGCACAAATACAAATAATCTGTAAATAGGGAACTTAATGAGCACATCCTATACCACTTTAACTCATCTAGTTCTTGCAGTAGCCCTTTTAAATACATTGTCTCTCTGGTCAAACTTTTTCTTCCAGTTCCTGAATTGCACCTGTGCATACAAGTACATGGTAATTACTGTCAAGTTCCCAGGGAAACTGTTTTGGATCAGTATTTTCATTTCTACTAAATATGCAGGGAAAGGAGCCAGCGAGTTAAAATATTAAATTTATATTAATATATTAGAAATATGTTCTTTTCAGAAGCCACAATTTCCCCTAGCCCTGCTTTCTTCCAGTTTTCTTCAGATTAGGAATTACAAAACTGTTTCATATTTCAAGGGTGGATTTCGATATACCTTGTTCAGTTTGGTAACACAGTACAGGCCTTTACACTTGGTAACATTCAGATACTATTTCTGGTAAGAAGACTGAGTATCAGACAGAGCTTTTAGTTTGCAGTAAGCCTGGCTCCAACGAGCTGTTACTGGACCATGTTCAAGCACGTATCTGGGCCAGTTACAGTTCCGGTACAGTAATGCAAAACATTTACTATCTTAACTTACAACAGTCCAGAACAACAGCCTTGAAAGAGGTTCCCAGCAGAGCTGGACAGCATCAAAATTTAATGAAGAAAACACAAGAGCTGGCACTAAAGAACTATTACCTCTGGCAGTAACTACAAAGTGCCATATGTGCAATATAATCATAAACCAGGCAGAGCGCCAAGCTGCAATGTCCAATACAAAAAGCGAACAACACCTTACAAATTCAAATTACACTCCAGTAATTTGAATTCCCTACCAGGAACCTACCTACAAACTATGTCTGAAATCCATCAATCCTAAAGCAACACTATGAAAAATTATTTAAAGACAAAACAAATAGCATCTGTCACACAAATTATTCCCCAAACTTAAGTCAGGAACTTTTGTCAGCTTTGAAAGCTTCATGCATAGTTTGAAATATAGTTCAATATCCAAGGGTTTAAGCAGAGCACTGCTACCAAGGAGAATACCAGAGGGAGCAGTGGCTTTGCTGTTCTTACCTGCCATCGTACATCTTCATCACTCTCAGAAAACAAGAGCAATGCCACCTTGTAAATATTACTTGTGGTACCAGTGAAAAGTGGCAAACCTTGTAGGAACTGGTAGTTGTACACACCTACAAGAACTGTACATCCCTAAAGATGAAACTATAATGCTAACACATACATATCCATATAACTGTACCTGAATGCTGCTAATAACCGCAGGACTCAGTGTCTTGCTCCACCTCCTCCCAGAGGTCATCACTCCCACAGCAGACTTGGTAGAAGGGAATATATGTCTATGCTTCAGACACTTCGGTGCAAAGACAGTATCTTTATCTACTGCTGAAAATGGGCAGATTGGACCTTGCGTGGAAGTGCAGACACGTTTCCCTGTCCCCGCTCTGCAGCGTGGCAGAGGGGAGAGACAGGACTCCCATCCTCAGGAAGAGGAGGGAGTAGGTACATCTCAATGGCTGAGACCATCCCAGATGGAGAAAGGGAGCAGATAGGTGACCCTGAGTGGCACTGAGCAGCAGGGAGAGCAACGCCAACAGCAGGAAACACTTTCCACAGCAATCAGCCAGATTTTTAAGTTCTAAAGGAGCAAAGAGGCGCTTGCAGGGATTTTCAGAAATGCAAAGAAAGCTAAGAGCCTAAGTCAACTTCAGCCATGACTACACAGCTTATCAAAGAGCTTTTATAATGCCCAAATATATTTGCCAAAATACATCTGACCCACAGACCTTTAAAACATAGTAGTGGCATTGGTACCTCAACTATTTGATGCCCAAATACTTTCATAAGTCTGATCCTTTATTCCTTTAAGTGCTGTACAACACGAGGGACTACTAAATCCAAACCAGTACTTGATTCTTTCCCCGCAGCTCCAGTGATAAATCCGTGGGGAAAATGCCATAATTCAGGTTCGTGGTCACTTGTCCACTGATTATGAAACACAGTGAAGTAACACATTGGATGCCGGCTCTAGGATTTATTCTAACTTGGTTGAAATGCAAGACATCAGCAGTCACGAGCAACACAGCTTTGACAAACTCCATATCCACACGCTGAAAGGTTCAACCTCTCTGAAGTTATTGCACGTTGAGCCTGTCAGAGGACTCACCTTTAAAACTGCCACTGGAGTTTATATCTCCTCAGTGCTGTAATTGCCAGTCTCTGTCACCACCACATGGCGATAAATTAGCTAGTGGGGAAAGCCAACCGAAAGGTGAAGACATAAAAATAGTTATACACCGCTGGATCATAGCGGAGTACAGGACCTATGACATGGAAGCAAAGAATATTTTTCTCTCCGCTGCCTATACACAAGACAACTTTCTGTTCACACTGTCTATATACGAGTCTCAACTAATTTGTGGTCTTCCTAGGAAGAAGTAAAAAAATTCTCATAGAAGTTAAGTGTACAAACTGCACCAGACCCTCAGACAATATTAGTTAATATATTATACTGGGTTGAGCAAACAATGCCAGTGCATTCGTGCCCATGCTTATCTTCTGTTTAGGAAGCTGCCAGTTCTTTAAAAGAAGTGAGTGAGAGAAGGACAAATGAAGATAAAAACAGGAAGGTGGAAATGAACAACCACTCAGCAAAAATCAGAGCCAGTGGATATAGCCCTGGTGCTGCTTTTGGGTTCCAGATCCATGCTGTGACAGTTAAAAGTCATAGAACAGGCATACTTAAAATTTACAGGGTATATAATCCGTAAGTATGCATCTCAGTAGCTGGTATAATGCCTTTTCGACTGATCATCCTTATTATTTCCACCTAGGGTGTCTGTGCAAGTTGTTTATCGCATGCATTGTCTCCCTGTCCGCAGGATTCGAAGCCCATCGTAAGTGATATTTACTGACAGATTCCTCAGTTGTACAAAATGCAGAGAGGGAAGGGGTCCCCATACATTGATTACTGCTCTCCCAATATAGTGAGCAAAAGAACCAGATATGAATACAGGAGACTGCAAAAAAATACAGATACAGACGGTACTTCAGTCTCTTTTTGGCAATGATTGGAGCATCAAGTTATTTCACCATTATTTTGTTTGCTGTTACAAGATCCCTCGTAGACTTCATAGAAGCTCTGACTCTTTTCTCAGGTAAAGTAAGATCTATTTAGGATAGGCTTTGGCAGAAGAGAGAGCTGAGGATGAAAATTGCTACGATTATGCTTTGAGAGTTAGTAAACGAAAAACAGAGGAGGGATACATTTAAAATAGACTTCACATCTGTTAAAAATTTCCTTTTGATTAAGCATCCTCCCAGAAGTAACTGTCTGCAGAAGTAGCTTCAGAAAGGATGAAAATCTCCCATCTGCTTTGCATCTAAGAGATGCAAATCTGGCTGCATGTTTCTCCACATACAAAACTCAAATCTAGATACCACCGGAATTTTATTCCCCATGTTATAAAAATTCACTGGTAGTTAGTCCTATATGCCATATTCAGTAATAGCCTGTATGCCATTATTCAGTAATAATGAAAAGAAAGCTCATATTATGAAAAAATACATAATTTAATAAATTTTTTAAATGCAACACTATAGCAAGGTGCTTTCTGTTCTCCAGTTAAATTATGTTGCGATATTAAGACTGTATCACAGAACTGTACATTGCTTAGAAATACTAATACTTCCATTTTGTGCATGTTCCAGCCTTTCTCAAAACGGAGATGCATTATTGAAGGCCCAACCTTTCAAAAAACCGGTTGTGCTAGATCCTGCAATATAACGATAAAGGTAGAGAGTTACGGTTTCTTAAGGTGAAACATATATAAACGTTTTCCAAAATATTATCTTTTGCATTGTGAACTTTTCCTTTGGAGTTGAGATATGTTTGGAGATGTCCATGTAGTTTCCATACCCCTTCTACAGGGGGCTGAGAGGAGCTACTGTAAATCTTAGGGCAAAATACCAGGCAAATTCCAGTGAGGTTTTTTAGCTGCCATACGTTATTGACAACAATACTCTCATACTCTGTAACCCAGGATTTTTCACATGAGACTCCAAGCCCAAATGTTGTCGTTGCCCCATACAACTTCGCCCACGAAGAACAGGACAGCTTGTTCACCCCTGGTCCCAGCCCCTCCTGTCCCTGGACTTCACACGATATTGGGTAACAATGAACGGAAACACTCCCAAGAACCGTGCTCCACTTGCTCTGCTTGGCAAGCCTAGTCCTCACAGAATTCATTAGCCCCTGAGAAGTACTTACACCCTTCTGGCTCCTGGGGCTCCTAAATAGGTTTCTGCATTTCATGACCACCATTAAGTAACAAGCAGAGAAGTCTACAAATCCATAAGCTTTGAGAGCCTTTTGCTAATTCCTATTTCCCTTGAAGCACACATGTAAATGAGGGTTTTTTCCTAATACACTTTCTGTACTCTTGATAAATAAATGGATCAAGCAGCCAATTCATGATTAAAACAAAAGATGCAGCCAAGAAAAACATTTAGGGCTGTGTAGTGGCTAAATCCCATACTGGTGCAGAGGGGAAGGAGGAAGATCAAAGCAGCGTGTCTAGCTTTCACAGCATCTCCCTGGAGTAAAACATATCTTTGAGCTCCTGATCTCAGATGCAAAGGAGACTGCCTGCCTCTGAATTGCACTGCACTCCCACAGGCAAATATGAGAGTGCACGCAATATGAGCAGACACACACAGGCACGTTCGTAACTGGTGACAGGACAGGGATTTCTAACACTGGTGAGTCTGATAAGAGCAAGGGAAGGATCTGGTGGTCTGTGCATCCCCTTTGTGGGCTGCCAACACCCCTCCTGGTTTTAACAAGGCCATTGCAGAGGTGGTTCTGGTTCACCACAAGCCGTTTAAGAGCCAGCTAGCCCCTCAGGCCTTTGCCAGAGGGCCAAAACACGACGGGGAGTTGTCTTTTCTGCACTGCCTCTGCACTAAGGCACTGAAAAAGAGGATATTTGCTTTATTTCACAGGAACCAAAGTGTTGCAAAGGCTTCTTTGGCCCTGACTGCAGTCCGTGTCCAGGAGGTTTCTCCAAACCCTGCTCAGGAAACGGGCAGGTAGGCAGAGCATCCGGCAGCACCCTGCACTCCCATGGGGGGAAGGACAGGCTGCGTCCCAAAAGTCCCTGAAGCACTTCTGCATAACGGGAATGTTGGGTTCCACAAGAGCTGCACCCTCCATTTATGTCCAGTGATGGCCATGAATTTCAGGTTCAGTTATACGGAGGAGGGAAAATGAATCGCTCTCCTCTCAGGTGTCCAAATTGCAGGTTTCTGTGGTTCCAACACACAGGACGCAGGCAAGGCTGGGGCTGGGTGACCCACTCTGATACTTTTACCTTGCACAGCACAGGGTAATGACCCAGCTCACTATTCTCACTGTAAAATTGCAAAGGAAGGTAGAATACACAGCAGCAAAGTAAAAGCACAAGGAAAGCTTTTGCTTTGAAACACCTTCTTCATCAAAGCTGAGGTTCTTCCTGGTAGTCTATCACAGTCATAATATGGACAGGCATATAGTCTCTTCTCTGGGGGAAGGATAAAGATTTATTTCAATTTATACATAGAAATCGCCTCTCTTCCGTATCACAGTGCATGGATGGCCTGGGTGGAAATGGGACCTGTATTTGTTCTGAGGCATTTCAAGGCTCACACTGTCAGCTCTGCTCAGACCCTGGCAAATACGGACCTCAGTGTGACAAAGGTAAGTACAGCCATACTTCCTCAGCCCAAGAGCATGGTCTATTTCTTTTGGACCCTAGTAACATTAAGGTAGGAGTTAACTGCTCACTAAACAGTCTCTACAGAGAATGAGCAAGATCTCTCTGGGGTACTTTCATTTCTTATTTCAAAGGGATACGTCATAAGCCCGGAGTCAGTGAAAATTTTCTCACTGACTTAATTGGGCTTTCTGCAGGGGCCATAGCTTGCGTTATATTAATTTATTGTTCTTTTCATTTCTGTCTCCCTCGTGTAAGTAATTGAAAAGAAAATCTTTGCTATTCCATTCCCGTCTCGTATTGCCCACAACAGAACAGATTCTGCCTGCAATGACAAACATAAGTAATCTAAGAACAGGTAGATCTATAAACAGATTGTGTTTAGGGCCACTTCATAACCATCTTTACTGAATAATTTCTGATCTATTGAATAGCTTATAGTTCTAGCAGTCATCTTCTATATACTGACAGATTTAATCCTGCTATGTCAAACCATACTACATTTGAGAGTCTACAGAATATGTAACATCAAATATAGATATATTCCCCATCTACAAAATCATTTTCAGTCTTTTTTTGCTATGAAACAGCCTGTCATTCATGAAGCACAGCTCACTCGAAGGTTCAGAGGTACACGGACAAAAACCAAAGGACAAATTCCATAAGAAAGGATGGAGCCCAAGCTCCAGTCCTGCCAAAGCAGTACCTGTTTGCTTAACTATTCACCACTGGCACTTCTTGGGATTGCAGAAGGCTTACCTGCTATGTCCTTTGGGCACATTGCTGTGCCTCCCAGCAGCTCTAATCAGCCCAGCCCCAGCAAAGTGCTGGTAGGTCTGTGCTGCTGCTCTGTGCACTAGCCCAGCACTGTGCAATTTGTAGGATTGTGGACTCAGTATTAAAAGGCTTCCCATATCACTGAAAGTACGCCAAAAGTTGTGCAATTAAATAACTTTAGCCTTAATAGCCTGGGACATAGCATTTTGTTCCTACTTCTCTGAAGTACTTTGACTTTCATTGATAGATAGTGCACTATAAAGACAAAATAGATTTTAAATAGTTATCCATAAAACACACCTGAAAAGACATGGATATGATAAATAAAGAATAAGTCCCCCAACACAGTGAGACTTTAAAAATACAAAAGTTTAGATTCTAGGAAAAAAGGAGGACCCGATTCATAAGAAATGTTATGTAAGGATAGACGCCCTTTACCACTATGGAATTGTACATTGTAATTTATCTCTGGTAGAGTGCCTCTGCATTTATGGGAAGTGCGATAACCGAATAGACAGTGACGGGATCTGTCTTCCTGGATCATGCAGAAGCGGATACACGGGGAAACTCTGTGATAAGCAGATTGTTCCCTGCGAGCCCTCCCTACGGCTCTGCCATGCACATGCAGACTGTCAGCTTAGCGATGGTGCAGTGAGGTAAGTCAGTAACTTGCATCTAATTAATATTAATTATGATGCAGCTCTTTCCTATTTGCTTGATCAAAACAGTGCCTTGTAGCAGTACACAAACATCAGCCACTGAAATACTGCTATGCAGCAAATAAGCATAAACATGCACTGCATCGACATTGAGTTGCAAGATAGTAATTAAGAGTTCTCAATGCCCTATCCTGTACCTTATATTTAACACTGATAAGATAGATGCATATGGATCTGACCCATGTCTAGAAGGCTGCCTTCCTACCAACATCTACAAAGGCTCTTAGGAACCTCTTATTTCTAACCATCCCTTAGCGAATTAGGAGTTTGAGCCTTGTTGAAAAACAATGAAACTCTCAAGCAGTTTGGGGATAGATAGCTCACTCCGGTCAGCTCAGGTAAGATTTGCGTGCCACAACACCGCGGACTTCAGCACAGGCTCTTCAGTCCTGACAGGACTGGTCACAAAACTCTTTTACTGCTACAGCTGCCTTGCACTTGCCTCACACTCACCTTCACATGCAGAAAGTTTGCCTCTTGCCGCAGTGTATTCATAATGAGTCACCACAGAAAGCAGAATGTGGGATGCTGTGTAACTTGAGTGCTTAAGAATTTCCTTCCAATATGGGTTAATCTTGGGGGGCGGGCAGGGAAACAGGGGGCCCGGTTGTCTTGCATGCATTTCAGGGAGAGAGCTATCTTCTGTGTCACTGAAAGAAAGAGCAACCCCAGCTCATAATTAATTTAGAGCTATTAGCTCACCTTTGCAAAGATCACATCAGCGCAGAATTAATTTCACTCCCCATCTCATACACAGAGAATGGATCCCTGATTTGACTTAATTAACCCAGTCAATATTTTGGAAAAAAAACATAATGTATGCACTTTAAGCTATTTGCATCATGAATCCAAGGTTACCAACTTTAAGCTGCCTATAAATAGCATGTTACAGTGGAAAACAATCGCTTCACTTTACAGCTGTCCTATCATGTTTAATGCCTCCCTCCTCCTCTTGTCTCTATAGCTGTGTTTGCAAACCTGGCTACGAGGGAGATGGCATGAGCTGCAGCAAAGTTGATCCTTGTGCTGCTTTAAACCCAGGTGGCTGTAGTATCAATGTAAGTATGTGCTTTTCCCACAGAGCCTGACACCATAGAGAAGTAGGCAGTAAGGAAGGTTTGGCCAGAAACTTTTGCAGAAGGAAGAGTCACAATTTTCACTGCAGTTTCCAGCCCTTTCCCCCAATAGCGACATTGCTATTGCTTAGACAAGCCTTACACCTAAAGCCAGATGCCACCTAACTGTCCTGAACGGATGGCTCTGCATCCCTTCCAGGCCGAGTGCATTCAGACAGGCCCGGGAGAGCACACGTGCGTTTGCCAGGCAGGATGGACAGGCGATGGAAGGGACTGCTCAGCCATCAACAAGTGCCTGCTGCCCACCGCGGCAGGGTGCCACGAAAACGCCACCTGCATGTACGTTGGGCCGGGTCAGGTACGTCCTCTCACATTCATTGCCACCTTCAACACTAGTCCTCACCCATTTTGCTCTGCTGGTGCTTCCTACCCTGTTTTCTTCGCCAAATTCTCCTCTCCCTCCCAACCACAAGGCTATTTCCACACAGCACTCTCTACCCAAAAGTTTCTTTCAGTTCCTATCCCAGTGCTCCCTCCCTCCTACGTGGTGGTGTTCTGGCAGCAAATACTTTTTAGTAAGTACATTAGTAGATGTCAGGTATAAAGGTCTTCCGGAGATATTAATCAGTGTCATTCCACTGAAGTCAATGGAGCTACACAGAAACACAGAGAGACTAATTCACCACATCTAGAATATGCACACTATTTTAATCATTTTAATGAATTGCTGTGTTCTATTGAAACGACAGAATGACTGCAAGTGTAAGGATGGATTTCGGGGGAATGGAATTGAATGCACACCCATAAACTCATGCCTGGAACAAAATGGAAAATGCCATCATCTGGTGAGTAATTAATCATTCCCTGAACAAAGTGTTCAGACACATATCACACCTCGCCTCCTGCGCACACCATAGAATTTCCTTGCCATTTCAAGACTGCAATTTCTGTTTGAGTTGGAACAAAGCTTTCCAAGCAGTGCTACAAGCACCAAAAATGCTATGTGAACCACGTCAGTATGGTACGTGTGCTCAGGACAGACAGCAAGGGCTGCTCCCAATTCTGCCTGTACAGAAGGACTATCTGGAGCCTGGAGTAAATAAATGCTGCTTCCCTACCAGCAATCACAATTTGGATGCAATAGTCTGTTGAGATGTTTACTCAAGTCACGCAGCTCTACGCAGGCATCTATCAGCTTTATCAGTAGCTGCATGTGTTCCGCAGACCTGCAGGCTCTGCTGTGCTCTGTAGTGCCTGCAAGAGCCACACCAGCCTCAGGCGGGACGCAGGGACAGAGCTAAAGAAAAGAGCATGGGGAGGCAGAGGATGGGTCTGCCACAGTCGGGTGAAGGAACAGGGCCCAGTTTATGTAGGGAGGAAATAAGAAAGGGTGGAGCAAAGGTTTAGACTCCTAGACTTACTGCATGGTGGGCAGGTGAGGGAGTTAGTGCCCTCAGCTAGTGGAGTTTGTCCTGTAGGAGCATGAGGGCATCCATGGAAGATGGTATGAAGAACCTTTATTAAGGTTATGTCTGTATATGAGTGTGTATCAGGAAGAGGGTTTACAGGCCATCCTTGCTCTTGAGTGGTCTCCTGAGTATTTGATAAGTTCTCTCTTTCTGGTTCAAAGGCAACTTGTCAGTTTGAGTCTTCACGTGGCTGGGAGTGTGTGTGCCCAAAGGGCTACGGAGGAGACGGTAGAATATGCTATGGAAATGCCGCAGATGTAAGTAAGACGGTCATCTTCTCTGAGCACAGGACCTACTGCACAGTTCTCACACTGGATCTTAACCACAGAGATAGCAAAGCCGTTATAAACAGTTAGAAAAAATATGATGCCCACCAGTGCTATCCGCAGACAGTGTTCCTGCTGGAGACTCTTACCTGATACAAAAATGATCTGTTGTGTTTAAAAACACAGCTTGGAAAGGGGCCTAAGGGATCCAAGCATATTTCTTTAAGACAAATTGAAAAATGCCAGCCCCAGAAGCCTAACGTGCAGAAGTGCTAAGCACTCACCCCTCCCAGCTGGGAGAAAACTGAAGTTCTGCCTTGAGGCCTCTGTCAATGGAAATGGTCAATTTATCATGTTAAAACAAACCATGCTGACCGGCAGGCAAATAAAACCGAAACAAGTGAATTGGTGAAATATATACGCATTTAACAGCATATGAAAAATGAAAATGTCAGCTGTCCCAGCCATTGGCAATAATCTTACCTGGCTCTCAGCACTATCTGCCGTCCCTGCTCATACCATCATCTATCTCTCTTCGAAGTACTGTGGCAGAATAAAGGCTCTCCACTTGCAGGATGACATGCAAGATGCTGTACAAATACCAAGCAAAACAACATACCTTTTTTCAATTAATTTTGCATTGAAGAAAAGATTTAGGTTTATATTGCCAGAAAATTAACGCTTAGCCTGAGGTCAGTACACGTTACCATCCCTAGGTCAGGCACACCTAAGCAGTAGATGGCCTGATTTTCAAAAGAGTTGGTAACTCACCATTCCCATTACCAGAAAGTATCAGTACTAGAAAAACATGAACGTCCTCCCTTTTCACACATACTGAAAACCTCCTCCTCCATGACACATCAGCCAGGCCAGACACAGCGGGTTACACCACAGGCTACAGCAAGAATACTTTGGTACAGCTAATTATAGGTTGCATACTCATTGCTTGCTCTTTCTCTTTCCAATCAGGAGTTATCTACTCTGTCAGAAGCAGCTGCATTTAACCAATGGGTTAATGTAAGTACACTTCATGGTTGATTTTTTTAGTACGTTCAAGTTTGCAGAAATACATGAGCCTTTTAGCCTTTAGAAATGGGAACCTCACGGCAATATTCCCATCACACAGCAGAGRCCCAAGCTCTGGAGAGGCATCGGAGTGCCTCTTCCACCAGTCATGGCGAGGCTGTTCATCTGGTTCCCTATTTCTGCCTGAAAACCAAATTCTGATCCCAAATTCAGGCAAGTGAGGAAGCTCTACAAGCAGAAAAGCAAGTTACAAGCCCATTCTCCGAGGCACGGGGCTACATAAGCCATGACTCACTCTGTACATAAATACATAGCAGTCCAGATGACCAGCAGCAGGGTACAAGGAGAGCCTGAATATGCGCCCAAGTGGCTCCTTCCAACTTCCCTCATGCAATAAAACTACAAGTAAGTGGAGAGGGAAGGCAATGCCTCAGCCTCCCCATTTTCACTGAGCCCCGTGCCAGGAAAACGCAACCGTATGGCTGGTCACAGCAAGCAAGGAGGAAAAAACTCAGTCTGTGCGGGCTTGACTGAGGTGCAGGAAATGAAGGAAGAGATTAGCTTGTTTGGCTTCAGATTAGGGAAGAAACACCAATCTAGGTGGAAAAAAAAAAAGTTCTAGATAGATTGATTGTCACTGTCTACTTCTTATTTTCACGTGCTATCATCTGTTACTAGGGCAGCAGTAACATTGGAGGTCCTACCCCACTGTGGTTGGCACTGTATGAATAAAGACCAAAACCAGTTTCTCCCACAAAGAGTTTAAAACCTAAATGTAAGAAGTGTATAGCAAATACATGGCAAACAGAAAGGAACAGGGATATGTTAATGAATAGCATCAGAAGAAGAAGTCACAGCATATTAGCTGCTTTCATGCTTTTCAAAGTTAGATGGCTAGGGGATCATTAAAGCATGCAATTGCAACAGGGACCTCAGGGAGCTGCTTAAAAGAGAGGCCAGTGTGGCTAATTTAAATCAGTTATCTGCCTGGCCCTGGGCTCAGGCTGCAGCACTGGACACTGTAAAGAGAAACTAATGAAGTTAAAGAAGTGAGCACAATAGGAAAGGCTGTTCACTTGCTGGTGTGCTCTTTAGATAATGAAGCAGGGGGGGAAAAATCAGGGAGCAGAGTCTGTATAATCTACTGAAACAGAGGTGTGGAAATTTCTGCTACACTTCAGAGAAATGGTATCCCTTAAATTAAATAATGGTAGCTACAAATATGAGCTGAATAGGGAGGTATATGTCTGTGGGGGTTTTAACGTCATACTTGAGCAGGAATGTGATGTTTACCACTTTTCATAACCAAATATTTTTCTTGCTGGCCAGGAAGGATGAGAAAGGGAAGTCTGTTGCTATTTCTATATTTAAGTATTTGGAAGGTGACGGTGATGATGCCTAGAAGGAAAGATGATCTTAACAGAGACAAAATTCCCAGCTATTTAAGGGAGCCGATTCCCTTCTTGACTTAAAACCCAGTATGGGTATTGAAGGACTATCCAAAACAAGCCAGCTTCCAGGCAGCATACCAGCTGCAAAAAGGTAGAACCCAAAGCTGCAAAAAGGTAGAACCCAAGCTCATATTGCTCCCTCAAGTTTTGCAGTATCAAAAATGGCAAGTTGTGGAGCCTGTGAAAAGTTTGGAGAACCACATCTTCAGCAAGATCACATTCAAATCTTTAGCTCTCCCTTTTCTACCCCACACAAAAATCCACGCAACTGGAAAAATCCTCCCCAGTGGAGGCTCTCTCCAACCTTAAGGCAGATACAAACATATGTAAGATGAATCAGTCCGTGCATACTACAGAGCCCACATCCCCCGTCTAAAATTAGAGCTGTCAGCAGCAAGCCCCACTGCAGTGCTAGTGGGCACAGATATCCCTTCGACATCTTGAAAAATCCCAGCCATGTTAAATAGTCTTATTCCAAATGGGAACATTGTGTCATGTGGGTTTCTTATTTCATGGTTCATAATCCTTCTATCTATTAAATAGCACGGAGTGCTCTGTAAGAGCAGGTTACTTGAAGTTATCAGTAACCAGTAGTATTTATCACCATGATTTTTTTTTTTTTTTTAACATTCAAGTGCATAAAATAGAATCCATGAGACAGAATAACTTTTGTGGGAGGCAACTTATGTGTTTCATATTAAAAAACAATTCTGACCTAAACATTGCTTCTGCCCTTTAAATGCTGGCAATCTATTCTGTAAAAAATAGACACTCATTTACCATTTTTGTACAGCTCTAAGTACTTTTGTTCAAGTCATTGCTCAGTATAATAGCTTTTCCTCTCCAGGCTGGTCACAAAGCACGTCACATTCTCCACCTTGYTAAAAAGTCACTGGCTGCTATTTATAGATCGTCCTCAGGATGAATTATTTTACGCTCTTTACTTTCATGCAGGAGGCTGAGATAAACTCCGTGTTGTCCACCACCTCAAACCTAACTGTCCTCGTGCCTTCTCTTCAAGCAATTGAAAACATGGATGAAGATGAGAAAGCCTTCTGGATGTCAAAGAGTAATATCCCAACTCTACTGAAGTACGTTAATGGGTTTGGGTTTGGGGGGTGTTTTAATGAATTGCTTTCCATTCCAAACAAGACTTTGGTCTGAAGCCTCTAAAGCAAGACAGCTCTTACATTTTTAAGGGAGGGACATAGGATTCCCCTTCCTCTGTAGCAACTCCACTGAAAACAAAGTCGTTATTTGTATTACGTCAGAAATGTTTAAAGGCCAAGCTRAGATCAGAACATAGCTGAACTAGGTATTGTACAAACAATTCCTGCTTTAAACCACCGTTTTAGACACACTTAAGCATATTTATCTGAAAAAAAAAAGAGAAAATACAAAACCTTCAAATCCAGTTAATTTCCTTTAGGTATCACGTATTGACAGGAGCTTACAGCTTTGCTGATTTCCAGAATTTATCGTCCTCTGACATGCTGCCAACATCTCTACAGAGCAACTTCCTACACTTGTCTAAAGAAAATGGGGTGAGATGACCTACAAACCTCTGTGGTATCATACACCAAACCCTGACCATCACTACCACTGGCTTTCTTGTATTACAAAACCACACAGACATTATGTACCTGTATCTAAAAAAAGACGGTGTCATAAAATTAAAGGAATAGATCAGTTCTATTGGGCCCTCTGGGAAAAACATTAACTTGATTTTCTCCACCACTTTACCTAGCTGAAATTTGTCCACAATATTATTTATTCCTAATGTCCCAGTGGCTGCTGCAAACGCTGGACAGTCTTGTAGCCAAACGGAAGCGCAGTCCCTGCCTGGAGCAGCCTGTGTGAACTAATTTAAGACAAAGACCATCAAGGAAACCCAATAACTTATTTTAGGGAACTGGGAAGGTAAGAGGAAGCAGTGACACCATGCACATGTCCGTATGTGCAACTTGATAGTCCCAAACCACCCGATAGTATTTTTAATGGTAAATAACTACAACTGACAGCCCTTCCCCCTCAGCCTTTTCATTTAGTACTCCATGTTCTGAGGAGGATTTTCTGGGAATCCATATGGCACATTTAAGCACTTCATCCCCATTAAGGGAGGGAAAAGTTCCCTTTGCCTCCCTTCCCCGAGGGAAAAATCATGAATGGGGTCCTTCAAAGCTGCACAGACACGGGAGCGCRTGAATCGGCAAAGGAGCTCATCCTGCCGTGGGGTGGGGGTGAGCGCACCTACCCCGAGTAACCACCCCAGTGCGAGCRACCCCATGGCTTTGCCAGTCTGCACGCGGGGAGCAGCACTGAGTCCCAAAGTCACCTCTCCTGCGCACAGTTCCCTGAGGGCAGGTGCACACTGGCATGAGCGGAGCCGTGGTGGAGCCCCAGGCAAGTGTTTGGGAAGTTGTGGAAATCCACAGCAAGAACCACCAGGAAAACGCTGCCACTGCAATGCAAAAGCAAACCCTTTCTCCTTTCCCTCTTTCAGAACCTCACCCTGGAGGGCGCTCACATCGTGGCTGGTGACATCGCATCCACAAACGGGATCATACATGTTATTGATAAGGTATACGGCCGCATAGGGAGGATTTGTTCCTCTGCACCACAAGCAGTGGAAAATAATTAACAAGTCTTGGAAAAAAGTATTTGTGCAGAACAGCATTTTCTCCTGCATCTGATCCTTGCAGCTGCTACCACAGCATGTGCACATGTGCTGATGTGGGATATCTGCTCCCTTTTCAGGTTCTGACCCCCCTCCACAGCACCGTCATGCCGAGGCTGCTGGCCCGCCTAGAGCAAATGCCCGATTACTCCATTTTCAGGGGCTACATTATTGTAAGCTTTCACATACTTTTAAGAATAGAAGTGGTTCTCTGCTTTGTTTGCATTTGGACTGGTATCATACTATCAGTGGTCATTCGGATTTGTTTTTATGTGTTTCACAACAGCAATACAGCCTGGCAAATGAAATAGAAGCTGCAAACACATACACGGTCTTTGCCCCAAATAATGATGCCATAGAAAATTACCTAAGGGATAAAAAGTCTGCTACTCTGGTACGTATTACTCACAAGACTTGTATTAACAACTCAGTATCTCATCTCAGTTTCAAGTGGATGGATTGAGAGGACACGGAAATAGGAAGAGGGATTTGTTTTCCAGAAATCCAGTAAGTTTGGTTTTGCTTTTAACACCAGAAGAGTGAGGAGGGATGGATCCACCTATATTTTCCTGGCTTGCTAGAAGAGCCTAGCTATTTGTTCTGGGTTTTGTCCTTCTCTAGATTAAAACCATGCTGATAATATCTAAGACATTTCATCAGTAGACTTTTTTTTTTTTTTTTTTTTTGCAAAGATGATCAGTACAGGAATGACCAGGAATAACACTGAAATAAGTTTCCTAGGTGAACAAGTCCAGTCCCCTGTCATCAATGGCAACCCCATCATTAATAATGCCACAAAATATTCTGACTCTTCCTTAAAACTATCCAGATGCTTGCCCTGTCACTCCTGGGAACACTACTGCCCAGCCACTTTCCGCAGACATTTCTAATCCCAGTTTACAAGCACCGTTGGCCAGTCCCAGGGCTCAGAAAAATTCCTGAAAGTTTCCTGGCTAGAAAAATTTCCTTGGGCAAACCTCCTTGCTGCTGCCCCACACCAGGCTTGTGCCTGACCTGGCCACCAGCTCCTCCCACCAGCGCGGACGTGTCCATCCCACCTCCCCTGCCGACCTCAGTCCTTATGCCCAGAGCTAGTTTATATTATTTTGACAGCACACATGTGGCCAGTATATATCCCTTTATTCTTACGCCAGGCATATGCTTTAGCTGAAACAACTTTCTCTCTCTGGCACTTTTCCCTGACATATTTACAAGGCCAAACAGCCTTCTCAATCCTGTCAGTCTCCTCCCAAGATAAACTATCCATTTCCTGCGTCATCCCAGCGCCTTTCTTCACATTTGCTCCAGTTTGAAACAGCTTTATCAAACACACGTACTGAGAGCCACACCTTGCAGAGGAAGCTTCACCCATGACTTGCTCAATGACATTAATACTTCCCTGCCTCTTCCATAAATATTTACCCTGCCACACACTGTCCCTAGTTTCATGGTCTCCATTTACAGCCAGGAAGCTGAGGAGCACAGGGTTCAAATGACTTGTCCCAAAACATTTACCACCAACCGGCAGACTCACGGCAAAAGTCCTGCTTGCTGCCTCACCGGAAGAATTCACGCGTGACTAAGCTACGTCTGCTCAAATGACTTTTGAACACTATTTTAGTTACTTTCATGACATGACATCATCATTTCTGCATGACTGTAAGAAGCATTTATAACAAACTTTGAGAGATGCATAGGTAGCTTTAAGACACCAATCCCATTGGATCCGGGTTACACACACACAGAAATCCTTTTCATTTCCACTACTTACCAGTATGTTTCTTCTGTCTTTCTTCCATCCTCCCAACCTTGCCTGGTGTGGCAATCTGACAAAGAAAATCAGAAAACAACCATAAGGTTAAGCCTGCCTAAGCCTTATCCTCTTCATGAAACACCTTGGGAGAACTCTGCTGCAGAGGGAAGAGCTCAGCACAGGGAAGAGACCCCATTTCTTGGCCTCGCTGGAATCAAGGTTTTGTTCTCACTCTGCTGGTGATTAAAGACAGAAATGGAGATGCATGAGAGTTAACTTTTCCTCCAAAGCATCCAAGTGAAGAGGATTAAATAGGGTTGGACATTGATGGAGGCCTATGCCTTAGTAGATTAGCTCTATCTTAATTCCCACCTTCTTGCCTGCAAATATTTCTTTGTCAAATCCGTGGAAAACAAAGCAGAATGAGTCCCACCCTATGAGATCTAAAGACCACTACTTCACCCTGTGGGCAAAGCCAGGCAACATCACAAATCTTGCAACCTGGGGTTGTTTCATGCTTTCACACACTTTTGAAGGAGCTGAAGAGCAAGGAGCAGTATGAATGTTCAGAACAAGGGGACAGCAGGCAATGGGATTTCCCACAAGCACCTTTTATTGCAAAGACATACAGCTGCAGCAGCACTATATCTGCTGGCTAGGCAGTTCCTAAACCCTCCAGATGCCCCAGCTTCTCTCACATCTACAAATCTCTGACAAACACATCCCCCTTCTGCTTCCTCCTCCAAGTCAGGGAGAGCTCTGGGAGTCCCCTGCTTTGGAACAAGATGCAGAAGCCTTGGGAAGCCCTCACAAAATTTTGATGTACAGAGAATAATTTCATCACATCAATGAAAAATGAATACACTCCAGCAATAACTCATAGAAAACTTTCCAATTAACAGCTGTGGCTCTAGCACTTTATTGACTGAAGATGACCTTAAAGATTTAAAAAAACAAAAAACAAAAGAAAAAAAAATTGCTGTAAACATTCATCTATAAGTTATTCAGGGATTCTCAAAGGAAGAAGGAATGGGTATGGGGAAGATTATAAAAGCATTCATGAATATGCAACTTTTGATGTCAAATGAACTCATGAAGTTCAGAGTCCTAAAAAATCATCTGACTAACTTTTCCCTGAATCTGTCAGCCAGCCCTATACACAGAAAGAGACACTACCAGGCACAAGCAAACCTTGGTCCCACCAGTTCAACAGCCTTCCATCCCACATKGTCAATAGAAGTTTCATTATGACAGGAATGTAGACAATCCACAGTAAGAAATATGAAATAACCTGCCAGCTGGAGAAGCTTCTCCTTAAATTCAGGCAATCTATGTTTGGCTTATACCCTGTGGGAAAAGTGATCCCAAAGAATTTTCCATGCTTTGTTTACGTAACTCTGAATTTAATGGGGTGTTTGCAGGATGAAGGTCAAATCCGCTATCACGTTTTGCTGGATGAGAAGCTCCTGAAGAACAACCTGCACAATGGCATGCACAGGGAGACCATGCTGGGGTTCTCCTACCAGGTTGGGTTCTTCCTCCACAACGGCCAGGTACTGCTGTCTGCACTTGCTCAGAGAAACAGGTTTCCTGCTTTTTACGAATCCAGCTTCAACTTTAAACTAACATGCAGTCAGAGCGAGCTGTGCACCCCACATTAGCTTCTGGGACTTAATAGCACAAAAGATGTCACTCAAATGCAATGTCTCTCTCAGACCTGCTTAATTCAAAGTCACCCTTGAAGGGATCTTTGATTGAATTTTATTTCAGTTATGCTGTTCCCATTTAGCATTGCATTTTAGAAGCTACTGTGGTGGATGTGCATCTCTAGCAGCTACAAGCCTGCACTGCAAAGCAGTCATTAATCTGACTTCCAAGAGCTATTAGAAACCTGCCTTCAATTATAAAACATTAATTCTATTTTCTGTGGATTTACTTCATTTTCAATCCTARGAGCTCAAAGCATTTGGCGACAATTATGAATTGCCTTTCAACACCACTCATGGGAAAATCAGGCACAGCGAGATTAAGCGACACACCCAATTCTGCGGCACAGCCAGGAAGGGAACTTGGTCCTCCTTCTTCTCTGTCCCAGAGCTCCCTCTGGGCATAGGCAAAGGAGGACAGAAAACTTCTCACCAAAGCAGTTTCAGCCCTGCTGTTTGCTCTGCCCACAGCAGAGCCTTGAAGAAACATCTGCTTGTGGGGCTGTTGCTGGTGAGGGCACGATGGGAGCGTGGGTTAGCAGTGAGATGATGAAAGTCCTCCTTGAAGGAGCAGCTGCTGGGAGGTCTTCCCTGCAGCCCATCATCCCCCACAGATAGCAAACCCAGCTCTCAGCTTGCTTTAGGCTCCTTCTTCAAAACCTTTACACACCACGGTGGAAAAAGCTGSTCTGCCAAATCCCATTGCTAAGAACCTTCAACAGGCTGCATGTCATCTCATGCCCTCCAGTCYGGTGAAGCTCTTAAATGCAGCAAAACTGGGATGTGAGCAAGTGCTTGAAGTTAATGACATCCTTCAGTTTTCCTGAAGTGAGACTTGTACATTGCTCCTTCCTTCACCCACTACTGCTGCAGTTACCATAAAGCTACTAAACAGCTCTCCTGCTTTCTAACTAATTGCATTTCTTTTGCAGCTATTCATAAATGATGCGCCTATAAGCTATACAAATGTTGCAACAGACAAAGGAATTATTCATGGTTTGGGAAAAGTCCTGGAAATCCAGAAGAATAGATGTGATATCAGTGATACCGTGATCACCGTAAGTGGTTCTGTTCATATAGATGTTTAAGAGCCCATCAGAGAGATCTATAGCCAAACACAGCTAAAATGTACAGGATTCRTACATTCTCCCTCTTTTGTTCCTTTTACATATGAAATACAAATGGGTTTACATTCCTTTAAAGAATAGGATGTGGTTTCCTCAAACTGGCAGAGAAAGGTTCCCTTTGTCTTTTCTCCTGAGTGAGTCAAATAGGACAGCAAACAGGCAGGTACCTCCCTTTTTTATGGAGCATGCTACGAACTAGACAAGGAAGACAAAGTGAGACTTGTGCTTCAGTTAAAGCAAATTTAACAGGCGTGAACTTTTGCAGCTTAATTCTTTTTCTTGGGATACAGTCCCATATTTGAGTGTATTTCACTCAAGRCTTTCCCCCAGCTTTGCTCTGTCAGGTACTAAGCAGGCTTCGCACATAGTCCTTTGTTTTCCCATGGAAAATTATTTTCCCTGCTATGTTCAAATGCAGCAACATACTTAAACATTCATTTAAGCCTTACTAAAACTAAGCACATATTTAGCTAAACAGGAATAATATTAAGTATTGTATATTAGGTACAACATGTGCCTAAGCATTTTGCAGAAACTGACCTTACATGTGCAAATGAGTCACACACACATATAGCATAGGACACGACCATAGGAAAACCGTATGAGTTTTCCATTTCCAAGCTGCTATTGCCCTTGTGCCACAGGCAAACCATGTCCAAGCTCAGGATTCACCTCTTATTGTGCTTTCGATAGGGAGGCCTTTGGGAAGCATTGCTTTAGAAGAGCAAAGCAAAATATCCAAAAGAGCTTTCCTTCTCCTTCCCGTTGGGAGAAGGCTTCCCATGGGGTGTCCCTACAGACCCGCTGGTAGGGATGTTCTTCCTTGCTGAGCAGTCCAGCTACCCTCACCACTTTTACCAAAGCGATTGTCCTGACTATGCACCCTGCGGGCTAGGTTTAGAAATATAGCTGGAAATTATGCATTTTCTATTAAACAACCTGTCTGCAGCTCTATACAGTCTGCTAACTACCTCCCATTTGTGTTGCTTAAGGAAAAGTGCAGAATTTGTTCGCAGCCATCAAGTTGTCCCCCAGGAACAAAAGAAATAGTAAGTATTTTATCATTAATGCTAATTTTTTTTTTAATCAAAACCGAGCATAGATGCATTCAATCCTGTTTTTAATATAATTGCCTCAGTTTCAACAAAAGTTATCGTAGTTACTTCAGCCTGTTACATACATTGCTTACAGTCAATAGACTCAATCCACCCTGAGAGCAAGGTAGCAGATTCAGGGGCAGCTTAAAGATAGTTTTATCTTGAAAGACCAGTTTCTAGTATGCATTAGGACAACTGAAGACTTCTCAAACTGCAAAGGTTACCTCTACCATGCAAAACTGAGGGAGTTGAACTTGGTTGCAGTATGCTTGCTACAGGAGAAATTACAGAAGCAGCTTTTAGCCCTTCAAATCAGAAATATACAGAAGGGCAAACTCAACCTGTCCCCAGCAATATGCTGCGAGTTATGGTCACAAGGAGACTTGGAGACTATAGAGGCTTTGAGTGCCCAGGTGCAATGCATGAGAAGTGCATTTAGCAGGTATTTAGCAGGTCCCTGTCAACCACAATAAGACCTAGAGTTTGTGGCATCTAAATTTCTCTGGGAAAGCCCCTCTGTTGGGATTATATAAGCATATTTTCCTTTATTATTTTTTATTTTTTAATTAATTATGCCAGTAATAGGATTCCAAAGCAAATCAAGTCCCATCCACCCCATTAAAGTAATTGGCTGAAGTGCTCATGAGTAAAACTCAAAACCACTAACATTTCCTTGACAATAAGCAGCTGGATGGATGCTTATCTCAATCTCCTAACAAGTGTACAATGAGACTGGCAAGTCTTCTTCTGCAAGCAACCTTTCCCAACTGTGTCCAGACCTGGAAGATGAAGTTTCAACAACTGTTTTTGCAGAACTTTGGCTCTCAGTTTTCCAAGAAGAATTAGGAAGAACAGGAAATGTGTCATAAAAAAAAAGAAATGTTTGTCAAACTTCAGAAAAAAATTCTGTTCAATTCTGAGCAAAGGCAGTATTAGACACATCTTTAAAATGCCACAGGGCACTGAGTTAAACTGATCGTATGTTCGCTAGCAAAAATCATTTAGCTAATGCATTTTTATTTCTAAAAGTATTTCCTTCATTTTCATTGTGAATGTGTGAGTCAGTGCACAACATGCATAAAGTTAATGTCTCATTTTTTAAAACATTTGAAAGTAGCTGATCAATATTACTCAGAAGTGGAGCCATTTCTCCAATTTGTGTTCAGGCAGGGGAGAAGAAATATTGCGTCCTCTCGGAAAACAACATGAGAATGTACACCATCCAGATCGGGTGCCAGCCAAAGTGTGCTAAAATCATCATTGTGAGTATACCATTTCTGTTGCGGTAAAAGCCAGGAACCCCCATCCCTGAACTTGACCCTCCTCGTAATCCCCACTAAACACATGCAGCATGTCAAGGCGGTCCCTGACAATGTATTTACAGGCCTTTTATTCTGGATGCAGCAGAGATTGGAAGGTTAAAGGCTGCTGATGGCTGCAGCATAGGAAGGGCTGGGAGCTGATGTGGTGCAGAAGGAGCACAGGTTTGGGAAGGGCAACCCCATGCTTGTCCCTAGCAATCCCATCTACCTTTCCCTGGGGTGGTGGAGGGCACCTGGGTCCCACCAAAGACTTGGGGTGGCAGCCTGAGCCCTGGCACAGTAAGGAGCGTGGCCAGAGACCAGCAGAGCTGAAGCACTGCTAAAAATCATAGAACAGTTTGGGTTGGAAGGGACCTTTAAAGGTCATCTAGTCCAACCCCCCTGCCATGGGCAGGGACATCTTCAACTAGATCAGGTTGCTCAGAGCCCCGTCCAACCTGACCTTGAATGTTTCCAGGGATGGGGCATCTACCACCTCTCTGGCCAACCTGTTCCAGTGTTTCACCACCCTCAGCGTAAAAAATTTCTTCCTTATATCTAGTCTAAATCTRCCCTCTTTTAGTTTAAAACCATTCCCCCTTGTCCTGTCGCAACAGGCCCTGCTAAAAAGTTTGTCSCCATCTTTCTTRTAAGCCCCCTTTAAGTACTGATAGGCTGCAATAAGGTCTCCCCAAAGCCTTCTCTTCTCCAGGCTGAACAACCCCAACTCTCTCAGCCTTTCTTCATAGGAGAGGYGTTCCATCCCYCTGATCRTTTTTGYRGCCCTCCTCTGGACCYSCTCCAACAGGTCCATGTCTTCCCTGTGCTGAGGGCTCCAGAGCTGGAAAATCCATATCTATAGTTCACCTCCACCCAGCAGCAGTGCCAAGAGACGATACCCAGTGGCCACATGCTTGCTGCCATGCTTGCTACCCTGATCCTGACCCTCAGCATGGCATTTCTTGGTTTCCAGACCAGGGAGTGCTGCGCGGGTTTCTTTGGGCAGCAGTGCCAGCCCTGCCCGGGGAAAGCAGGGAATGCCTGCTTCGGAAACGGCGTCTGCCTGGATGGCATCAATGGCACAGGCACCTGTGAGTGCGGAGAGGGGTTTGTCGGCACAGCCTGCGAAAGCTGCATCGAAGGCAAATATGGCCGCAACTGTGATCAAGGTACTGAGCATCCCCGAACCACACTGGCACCTTTGCTAGTCTTGTCAGATGTCAAAACCTTCCCCTTAAAGCTTCTAACCATGTGCATTCTAGATCCTGGAAAGGTACATCACTTTCAGGGTAATAGGCCAGTCTCAAAAACATCATTAACCCCTTTTCTTTCCCCATTATGGTATTTTCTCTCTATTCTCTTGTTTGGAGACAGTGCCTGCTACTTTGGCACACTACAGGCTTAGAACAGCACCTGGCAAGAATAATCCTCTTTAGCGTTGCTTTTTCACCAATGCTTTCCCATTAAAATACAGTTTCAGTCCCTTTATTTGGGAACAGAGAAAAGATAAGCATATTTTGAATTTAGATTTATTCTGTAGGAAGAAGCCAATAGGCAACAAGCCAAAGCATTTCTCGAAATAGCTTAGAGCAGAAGGTGCCATCAGCAGAAGACATCTGGGCCATCCTCCTGCCCTTCCTTCCCCTCGCTGCCTTGCTGCACACACTGCTACCCTGCCCAGGGACAGTGGTTTCCTCCCATCTCTCCCCACAGCATGCGCTTGTGTCCACGGGAAATGCAGCAGCGGGATCGACGGGGATGGCTCCTGTGAATGTGATGTTGGCTGGAGAGGAGTGACATGTGAGACCGGTGAGTGTCCCCTCCTTTTTTTTCTGGGGAGAGAAGTGAGCATTTCAGGAAATGCCGGAACTACAGCTGTGATCAGATCCCAGTGCAGGAGGTCCAAGTGCACTACCAGATACCCAGCAGCTTCCCACATGCAGTGAAATACAGGTGACACTCGTGTGCTATGGCAATTAATTACCATATTAATAGAGAGCCAGCTGAGATACTGCTCATGAGACTTAAATGCCTTACTTAGCTAATTCTCCAACTGTATCAACCTGTATCTGTCCCAAAAGAATATCCCATTTGTTAAGGCTATATATTTTGCAGTTACCTAGCACATTTTGATCCTCTGATCAAGAGCCTCTCAAGTGCTTCAATAAGTTGATTTAACTATACAACACTGGGTATTAAATTATGTTCTTGCTAATACAATAAAAATTAATTAGCAAATAAATCATTTTTTGTTGGTTTAATACAGCTCCTATATCCAATAAAATTATATTTTAGTTAGACATAATTAAAATGTATTAAATAACTATTTCAGAATTCTACATATAATAGTATAAAATAAAAAATGTATAAGCACATTAATAATAGCATTCAATATTTGTTTTAAATTTGCTTAGGGAAAAAATAGTAATGAAATGAACTTTATAGTTAAAGAGTTGCTATAGTTGCTATATCTGAGCAAATTTCAGTTCCTCTGGAAAACCTACACTTATATAATTAAACTAATAATGTGCAAAACTCACCAGAGTAAATACAGATAAATGACAACAGGTGAAATGTTTTCCTGGCGATATGTTGACATGCCTCTTCCTCACAACTGAATTTAAGTGGTACCCACTGATCTATACAGATGGAGTCTCTATACAGACTGAGAGCGTGGTTGTCTGGTGCTCATAACAGGCTCCAGCTCTGCATAGTGGGAGCAAAAGACTGGGAAACTAGAAGGATGTTGACCCAAAAAGTTCTGATCCCTGTTTCTTTTTTTTTTTAACTCTTGCAGAAATCAAAGATGATGCATGTAACACCTCATGCCATACCAGTGCTAAGTATGTATGAAATCTACTTATTTGGAGGAGGGGAGAGAAAAAGGGCATCTCTTGCAAGCAAAAAGCGTAGTCCACCTTGCTCTATATGAGGACTTCTCAGCAGCATAGATAACACTCATGTTTTCCGCCACACTGATAAGGGGTGATGTTAATGTAACGTATTCAGTGATTAGGCCAAAAAGTTCAAAATGTGCATGTTAAAAGGGGAAACAAATGAGATTTTGTGGGGAGGAGAAAACAACACCCGTGAGACATCCTATCATGCAGTATACAAAGAAATAGAGCCTGCAGCACTAAAGAGAACAAGAGGGCAGGGCAAGGCTGATCACAACGGTGGGTTTCTGAGGTGGGCTTTATCTGTCCCTCCTATTTGCCCCGTCTGCCACCACACATATAACTGAGAAATGCCATCGGCAGTAGGGACTTCACCAGAGAGCTGCATTTACAAGAAACAGCTCTCCTCTTCACATCAAAACATTAAAAAATGCTCTTGGTGGTCCAGCACCAGTATTGGGACACTAACCAGTTTTCAAAAAAGCAAGTCACCCTCATTGAGCCATTTACTGAAATGCACCCGCCCCCCATCATTGACCACACAGCAAGATTTACATTACCCAAGACATTTAAAGAACAAGGAAAGGTGGCTGGAAGGACTCCTCATTTTCAGCCACAGCTCTTCTGTAGGAGTAGAGAAATCAGAGGGGCAAAACCCCTTTTTCCCAGATGTAGATTATTCTCTCCCCCGTGTGTTTGTGAACTGCAGTTCACAGCAGTGATATTTTACCAAGCTTTTTTGGCAAAACTCCACTCTCAAATTTGCTCAGGGGGATCCCACACATGCTGGCATCAAGACTGTGTTTCTGACAGAAGCAGTAGACTGTTCTTCTCTTGAGCCTTATTCATCCACTGCCGTACCCCTGTAGGTAGGAGGATAGGTGCAGGCATGGCAGGAGTGGGGGGGAAGGACGGGATTGTGCTGGTTGCATTGTGACATTGTCCCTGGGTGACACCAGGGAGCAATCCCTGTATTATACAGAGCTCATGGGGCAGTAAACCCACAGTTGCATACAGAAGGCCAAACTGTCCAAAAAAACCCAAACTTGAACCCAGGGGACTCAGTCGCCTGGCTCCCACCCCTGCGCATCAGTTCTGCTGCGTCTCTCAATAAATTGTGTGCGCGCAAACAAAAATCTGTGCACAGTTTTTGGGTGAGCAGGCATGCAACTTCTGGAGTTCTGCATGAGAAAATAGGACACTTGATGACCAAAGCGTGCATTTTTAATACGTAAAATAACACATCCAAAATGCATTTGGAAAGCTTGGACTGACTAGGTTCATTTTTATGGTTGTAACTACATCATATCGTATGGTTAAATGCCTTGTTATTTCTATGTGACATTACCTTTGGAACAATGCACAAAAACAAGGGCTGTGCAGAAGACCTGACTGCCTTTTTTTATTTATTTTTTTTTTTATTGTTGTTTCCCTCCTTTTACTACTTTAGCTGCCTTCTCCTATCAAATGGCACTGCCTATTGCAAGTGTGCAGCTGGGTTCCAGGGGAACGGGACGTTCTGCACAGGCAAGCGGACTTTGTTTCCTCCCTTTTGTAAAAACACATGCTTCAAGCACTCTGTGGTCACGGTGGAGCTGGTGAGAGATGAGCACTTCCCTATGCACCAGTTAAAAAACAGGAATTGCTGCCAGTTTGTTCCAAACAAATAAGAGCCCAACAGGTGCAGATTCATAGCAAACAAAGGGCTCAAAATCTCCAAGTTGCGAGCCATTGTGCTAAGGGAGACCAGAGAAAAGGGAACATGCCATGCACAACCCAGGCCCCATTGTTTGCAGAGTAATGAAACATGGATTATGCCTTTTACTGCTTTGCCCAACAAAGCCCAGTGAAGAGAGGCCAATTCAGGATACGACAGCACTTCCAGCTATTGGAAGCTGTATAGCCCTACCATTTCCTCAGCTTTCTGAACTTGCACAGATTTCTGGGGTGGTAAAATCAACTTCTTTAGACCAGAGAGATCCAAGAGACCCTCAGAAAGGGGCAACAGCAGCTTATCCTAGGTGTCCCTCCAAGAGTCTGGCATATCCAGACTTACAGAATAGACTGCTTCCAGCTACAGTGATTGTAATTAATTTTACAGTTGTTTTACTTAATCTTTAACTGATTAAAATACTAATTCTCTTGGGAACAGAAGTGTATTTGTCTACTTACAATGGCTGGCAGGGTCCTAATCCAAGATTTTAGCACTCATACTCTGGGTGCTTTCATTTTCTCTTCCGGCACAAATCAGCCAAATCCATTTTAATCTGCTGGTGGGAAATTCCTCCTGTGCAGGAAGAGCTGGGTGACAGAGGTCACCCATAGTGGCTCTGCACTCACCCTTATTCCCCTATACAGGATTCCCAGGCAAAACCAGTTACCGGACAAGTCATCTCCCCAGTCTGGCTGTTACAGCTGCTGAAACAGCAGTTTGGGGTCATTTGAGGCAAAAACTAAAGCAATGTTTGGGCTGATCTAATTCACACTGAAGATCAGAAAAGGCTCCCTCCCTGCACTCAGGATAACCCAAGCAACCTCAATTTGCTAGCCTCTGACTCATCCAGAGTTGAGAGATGGCACGAGTGTCCATCTGAATAACAACCAGGACTTTTTGTCACAGGAGGGGGCTGGGTGGTATTACACTCCAGACCTCCTGCAAGAGAAGGCCATTTGATCTGTGTGCAGAAAAAGGCAAGCTAAGGGAAAGCTTCAAATGGCCATTTAAGCTGGAAAAGAATGTGAAGGTCCCTTTTTTGGTGCTTAGTTGGAATAGGCAGAATCAGAAGATGGGAAGTCACTGAAAGTCAGTCCTGGATGAATTCTTATCTTCCAGACTACAAGTGTCTTCTCAGCTTTCCCTCCTGTAATCAATAAGATGTATTAAATATCTGGCACTAATGAAGTCTATGGCCTCTTAAATCAGAAAGGTTCTGTGTTCATAAAATGTTAGCAAATCCCTTTAAAAGATAGAGACAGCTTAACCTGAAAAGCAAAAAGCCATTTAAGTACATTGTTTTAATCTGGGTTGTTGTCACTGTTCAGCTATTGATGCTTGTGAGACCAGCAACGGTGGCTGTTCTGCCAAAGCAGAGTGCAGAAGAACAACGCCTGGCAACAGAGCGTGCATCTGCAATGCTGGGTACACTGGAGATGGAGTAGTCTGCATCGGTGAGCGTTCGCAATGTCTCATATATCACAAGGAGGAAAATTACAGGAGTGAGTTTTCCTGTAGATGGAAGATCCTTCTTCCACTAATGACCCAGAAGCGCAGTTTCCTGATACTATAGACCCTGATGCCAAAGGCATCTCTACGTGCCACATGGTTGATACTACTTGGCAAACCATGCAACTACAGCAGTGTGGTGTGACACCAAAGCTTATTAAAAAAGGATCTACCTCTCAACAAGGATAGGCCCATCTTCAGCAGCTTGATACACTCACACTCCTCTGACCACTGCAGACTCAAAGACTTTTAGACGCTGTTGTACCATACCTCCCCAGGTATGGTTTTAGAAATGCTGACGGCAGGGTTTTAGCCTTCACCAAGACAACTGCAAGACCTAGACTGAGGTATTAAGTAGCTAAGGGAATGAGTTTCATTGATTCACAGTTGTCATAAGTCTGCATTCCTAGTATGCTTTCCTTAAAACTCTCCCTTCTTGGGTTTTCAGAAGTCACTCTTTTTTTTTTTTTTTGTTATACTGTTTCTGTTTTATAAAGAAATCAACCCTTGTCTGGAGAACAACGGTGGATGTGATAGAAATGCAGAATGCACACAGACTGGGCCCAATCAAGTAAGTACTTTGTCAGTGCAGAAAAATAAGACTGGCCAACTGTTTACATTTGGGTAAAGAAATATTTCCCCATCTCACCTTTGTTTTTAAATAGAAAAGTGGATTTCATAACAAAAATTCTGAAAAGTATATGCTACCCTCAAAAAGGTATTTGAGGGGGAGTGTTGACAAACATGAAAAAATTAATTTTGGTAAAAGAAATCCAAAACCGCAGAGGAAAGCAGTGTTTTGTTGTTTCAAGTGGTTGTTTTTCTCCTTTGGAAGGTTTTGATGTGAAAACCTGTCAGTTTGAAAGTATTGCCAGATAATGTTTCTTTTATTGTTATAGAAACTGTCTGTGGAAAAAAAACCATTTCAGACTAGCCCTTCTCCCAGCATAGCTCAAACATATTCACAAGGAAACAAAACAGGCTGAATCATAATACTCATATAGGGATTACAGCATACCGGCATCCACTCACTCCTCTGCTGTTCTGCGTCTCCCATGCAGAAGTACCACATACTCCCCCAAAGAAAAAGAAGTATAAAATGACAAGGGGGGAGAGGAGAAACAAATTGGCCCAGGCAATCAAGTGACACAGATTAGCATTTCTATTTTTATAACAGTTTCAGAAGCAGCTGAACACCCTGATTGCAATACTTCTTATCATCCCCCTGTAGTTTCATATCGGCTATCAGCAGGACTGTAAACCTCCAAGCGAGCACCACACAACATTATTTCTTCAGGAGCAATGCAGGAAACAGCAACCAGGAGTCAGAGGCCACCTCCTGCCTTCCAGTTGTCCAGGGACAGGAGGGGCAATAACCCCATCAGCCCTTTTTGCCAGTACCGATCAATTAACTCTTTGCCTTGACTGTCATTTGCAAGTCAGTACATTTCTGGTGGGAGCACAGAGCCACTTAACTCCTTCCCCATCCCTCTAGACAAGACAGGTGATGGCTATTTTCTTCCACACACCCTCACTGGGGATAGAAGTAGTAGCTAGAACATGATTATTTATACTTCCTTACCCATGGGAATATAGTTAACATCAGAGCAATAATAACCTCCACTACAAAATCCCTTTGCAGCAGAGCCAGACTTACAGGACAGAAATGAGTCTGCTTTCTGTAGGGCTTTGAGTCATACAGATACATAAAACACTACTACTACACTGCCTACCAGTTTTATTTCTGCTGCAGAAATCTCCTTGAATTTTCAATCTCCTACATATTAAATGTGAATTCTAAATTGAGAACCATTAAGCAGTGAATTGGAGAGGAAGGCAAGTCATTTCTTTGCAGCCATGTTAATTTTTCATCTTTGTGATAACTGCAAGTGCAAAACAGAGTAATCGTGACGTGTCAAATGCATTACCGCTGCATGGGAAGCTGTCAGTAACACTTAAAAAAACAGGGGAAGGGAAGAGAAGAGAGGGGAATACCAACCTCTGCAAATAAAATGAGGGAAACAAATTAGGGGTTTAGCCTGTTTTGCTAGCAAGATGACTGTGTGCACGTGTCAGAGGGGTCATTTCAAATGACCAGGACAGCAGAGGAGAGACGAGAGATGGATAGGCAGAGAAAGGGCAGATAGAGCCTCTTGGAAATTGTTATTCCCCAATCTCAGTCTATGGTTGCTCATGCTGGCTAAGAAACTGCTGCGGGAAAGATGATGTACACCATATCACTATGAAATAATCTGGCAAAAAAGTAAGTTAAATATACGCGTGCTGCAAAAAGTCAAACATCTTTCCATGTATGCATGTTTTATGTTTTTGCTTTGTAGGCAGCATGTAATTGCTTGAAGGGATACTCTGGAGATGGTAAAAGATGCACATATATCAGTCTGTGTTCACAAGTAAGTATGCATTTAAGGCGAGTATTTAAGGTCTTGTTATAATTATTACACTTTTGGGTTTTGTATGCATTCAAAACTAAGTCGGATGGGTAGATCTGGGACCTTCTATGCTCAGAATCCACTTATGTTAACTTAACTAATTTTTAAACGTGCTTAGTTCAGTACATGCTTTAGTGCTGTCACTGTTTTAGAAACTATACATGCAGTAAGGGCTTTTCCTGGACCACAGCCTGGACATAATACATGTGAGGGCCTGGACTCATCACTGAGTCTAAAAAAAAAAACAAAACACAAAACAAACCAAACAAACAAAAAAAACCACCACACCAAAAAACCCCACCCCCCCAAAAGAAAACAAAAAACAAACAAAAAAAACACCAAACAAAAAACAAACAAACAAAAAAAAACCAAACTAAAACCACAACACTTCAGATCTAGAGAAACAGACCCTAGTCTGTAGTGGTAAAGTGCAAGTCATGTCTTCTCAGCAGATTTTTTTTGTCATTGCTAGAATTCATATAAAAAGCCACCATCTAAATTTGTGTTTGGGACCCAGAGGTCTTGCCAACATTTCAGTTACCATGGGAAAAAAAAATGCAGCTTCTAGGCAAGACAATTAAAGAGCTTGGTTCAAATGATAAAAGAAAGAAGCGTGATCTATTGCATGTTACCTGTAAAGTTAAAAAAAAAAAAAAAAAAAGGGCATCAAAGGGTTCAGGTTGTTGATGCTCCGGGGCCAGTTCTAGCTGTTCTAGGAGCCAGGTGATTGGGAACCAAAGAGAATAGCCTACAGTAGATCAAAACCCCTATTTATTTTTAATACTCTCCTGTCATTAAGTCCTCTGGTATGATTTGGGACCATATCTGTGGTCTGCAGCCTGAACAAGAGAAACGATCGAGTGTCAGCATACACATCCCCTTCTCAATCTGAAATTTTTATAGCCAAATCAGAGTATCAAGTCCTCACATTGCTGGGTCATTACCAGTGAAATCCGTGTTGGGGCAATCCAGGCTCAGGGGCCTGGGCATGCCTGGGCTCCCTGGAGTAGATGTTTCCAGCAGAGGTCCCAGCCTGCAGGCTCACCTAGGGCAGAGCTCCCACGGAACAAAGAACAGAGCCCTGCAGCCCCTACGGCCACACGTAGGCTGCATCCCAGATGCATCCCTGTGGATGCATCATACAGGATAGCAACACTGCAAGCTGCAGCAGAGGCAGGTTAGTGAATAGTGAAACAGGAGATGGGGTGGGAGGATGGAAACCTCTCTTGATGGGGAGGTTAAAARAAAAAAAAAAAAAAAGCATTCTCCACAGAAACCATTTCCCTCCACAACACAGGGCTTCCTGTGGCATTCCTCATTCTGTCCCTCACTTACCACTGCAGTCTGAGAATTAGCCACATTCATTTCACACGAGCTAGCTCACACTCTGCAAGCCATGTATTTGCAAGCAACGCGGTGCTCTGCACCAGCCGCATTGCTCTGCTTCTTGGCAAGCTGCAGCAGGGACATACCCACTCTTCCGTGCACATTAATCCTTTGTACTCCGAGCACAGTGACAATAATTCTCACCCTCCCAGCCTGGCCTGTCAGCAGAGTTTCTCTAACCTTGAAAGGTTGCAGAGATGAAACAGCAAGGGCAAAAACAGAAGCTGGAGGAAGGGAAGCTCAAAGTTATGAGCTGCTGCTTCCCATGATTTTATATGCTTTTGCTTTTTCCTATGCCTTGTTCCAGCAACTCTGCTTCTACTTGACTAATTATGCCAGGCTAATTATATATAAAAAAAGATAGTCTTGAGAAGTGTCAACGTCAGACCAGAGGCTAATGTGGCTTCACCATGGCCAAACGTCTGTGCAGCAAAGCTTCACAGGAAGCTGTGATAAACCAAGGTTGCCAACAGTTCACCTAAAGCTAGCCAGAGAAATAGCAAGTGCACCCAAACCTACTACTTAGAGCCAGTACTCACTATGGCCTGTCAAGTCAGGCACCGCTGGAATCTCCCAAAGGAGCTTCTGCTCCCACTCATGGCCCATGGGAAGGGATCCCTGAGATGACCAGCAGTGGAATGGACACCATGAAACAAGCACAAGGAAATAAAAATAAGATGACTTCTCAGTTTTTCCTGATTTTCTCTCAAGTCCAGGATAGAAACATATTTGCAAACAGATGTGCTAACTGGGGACCACCTACTTGTAGCTGGGCAGAGCTCTGAACCCCAGCACACTGCTTTTGGATGAGAAACATCTCCCCTTAGCACAGAGAGCTTCCTGGAGCAGGTGACCAGGTGAGGTGCATCTGCTGCTCCAAGCCTTAGGTCACACTGGTGGTGCACCCGTGGGCAGACAGGATATGTTTTAGAGGAGAGCACATGTGGCAGGTCCCCATTCCAGCTGGCCTGTGCCATCAGACGAAGAACAACAGTCCTATGCTAATGCTCCTCTAGAAATCCAGGCTCCTGGCACCATAACAGTGATTTACAGCAGTAAATAGTTCCCTTCAGTGTACATCAATGCTGCCTTGACAAAGCAGCTAAGACTCATCCCCAAGGTCCAGAATGAAACCTGCCTGGAAATCTTTCGGATCCTGAACTGAAGATATAAGGAGGGAATCGAAACTACATCCTCTGCATAAAAGGAGAGTTATTTCTTATGAACCTTAAATGCTTTTTATTGTTTGCAAGAAAGTATATACCATCAGAAGTTCCAGTAAGATCTGGTTTCAAAAAGCTGTTGGGATTAAGTCTTTCTAAGCTATACACATGGGAAAAAAGTGATGAACTAGAATTGTTTTGTATACCTGGCAATAAAGAAATTAAAGATTTTAAATTTTGTTCTTACAAGAATAATGGAGGCTGCAGTGAATTTGCCATCTGTAATGACACCGAGCTGACAGAAAGGACCTGCACCTGCAAAGATAACTACATTGGGGATGGATTTAAGTGCCGAGGCAATATCTTCCAGGTAAAGTGCTGCACGTGTTGGCTGTCCCTTATTTTTCTTCAGATAGTTATTTAATGCAATGGTTATCTCTTGAAACATGCCAGTTTTTCTCTTGGACAAATTGGTAAATCTACCCCAGAATTTGAAATAATCCCAGTCCAAGAAACCAGGAATAGGAACAACATGCTGCAAGATAAACTTACCTACCTTAAAAACAAAACAACAACAACAAACCACAAAACAAAAAAAAACCCACACACACCAAAAAACTGATGGACAATCATTATGACTGCAGTGCTAGGGAGTTAATACTGGTATTTTTAGGTTTCAAAGAAACCTGTTCTTTGATAGAGCAAGGTAAGAACAGAACAGGAGCAATGCAGGTGGGCACCATTTATTCCAAACCAGAAGTTCCCTTTCTTGTCTGAGTGCTACATTTGTTTGCACTCCACAGATGTTGCCTCACATTTGCAGCACTGTTACAAAGTCTTGTTCTTGATTGCAGGAACTTCTCAGGGACTCCAACACATCCAGGTTTTATTTCCACTTAGAGGTAAGAAAAGGTTGAGTGGGTTTTTTTCGGGGGTTTTTCTCCTCTTTTTTTTTTTTTCCCCTCAAGGTTGTAGGGCGGCGGGGAGGAGGCAAGAATCTGGCATGTAGCAACATCCTTCAACTTAATTGGGACTGAATTTGGATCGCCAGTCACTAATATTGGAGATAGTCCGATTTAAAATATTAACTGCCATTAAAACCTCTAGAGAATTAATGATCAAGACCAAGATCCCAGGGAAACGTAGGGCCTCCAGACCAGGCATAAAACTGAAGTTTTCACCCATTCACAGTCTGAGATCTTCCAGCACGTCTCTCATGAAGTCTGATGTGAGCAAATACCACCCTTCTACTACCCCTGCTGGATTTTCAAACTGCGATGTTGTTTTCAGTTGCCCCTCTGAAACATCTCAGGATGCTGCTGTGTGTTGCTAGACAGCCAGTGTGCACCACCAGATCTCACTGCTTTTTGGAGACTGGCAGTAGTAAATCTTCATTTACCCCGAGCCTCAGGGCAGCACAAATCTGTATACTGGCCTGGCAGTCCAAAGACTCATATTCTAGCTTCGATTCTGCTGCCGTGGTAGACGGATGGCTTCCACTCACTTTAGCAGAGCTCTCTTCTTATTTTAGTTTGTCAGTGGTCATTGCAGAGTGCCTGCAATACCCCAGGTCCATTTGTCCCTCGAACAGTAATTACTCTACTCCTAGGTACAAGCAACCATGTATCAGCTAAATGCATGTACAAACACATGCACATATCCACTCTTGACTATCTCAAGATGAAAGAGTTTATTCATCCTCCCTTGCCCAGGAGGGAATAGCCCTCTCCACCCTCCCTACACTTAGTATTTGTTGCAAGCTTTCCCTCTTCTTCTCCTGTTCATCATTGCAGAGGAAACGGAGACTTGGCTATAAGCCGAAAGAGCAGAGCGAAAAGTCTTCCATTTTATACTCATGGGCAGAGGTGACAGACGGGGCTGGGAAGGAGAGAGATTTCTCTCACCCTTGCATTGCAGGGAAAGGAACTCAATGCGTAGCAGCAACGGGGCTGCAGGCACCACCTCTCACTCAGCAGGGCTGTCCCCATCGCTGTGTGACGTYACACGCATTAACAACTCATTACTGCTTTGTCCTCTTAAATTTGGCAGGCCTTCTCTATCAGAGATATTGCAGGCCCTGGCCCTTTCACTCTGTTTGTACCTCGCACAGACGTACTAAACAGCGACCCACGAGTAAGTAAGAAGGCCAGAACTTTTTGGCGAGCTGGCCATGAGTTTTTGGATTCAGATGCCTTGCTCAACTGCTTCTCAACTCCTCCACTTTATGCTGCAGGTCAAGGACTGGATTGCCAAAGGAGTGATGGCTCAAGTCCTCCGGTACCATATGGTGGGTTGTGCTAGTCTGTTGTACAATGACCTGACAAGAATCACTAACATCACCTCTCTCCACGGGGACCCGATACACATCAGCTACTCTCAGGTAACAAAGCATGAAGAGGCAGGGGACAAAATAATAAAACAGTCTGCTCTCATTCAGCTTTTCTTAAAAACCTGAATGGTTCCCTTTCCTCCTCTGATGCACAAAAATAAGTAAATAGCATTAAAAGAAGATTGCCCATTCAGCTGAAGCGTTCAGCACTTATCTGCTACACAGAGTGGAGTTGTACAACCCTTGCTTTGACACAAGTTATTTTATCCTCAGACTCTGGCTTTATGAGCATGATGAGCTCATAAAAAAGCAAAGGGCAATTTATTAAAACTGAAGCTACCGTTTGCTGCAAAGAACGGATGATCTGGGCTCACCACATCAAAGAAATTTGGCATTGGCCTCACCCTCCCGCAAGGTTCCACAGAAAATGTGTTTTTGTTGCCTTTCTAGAACTCGCTGGTTTTGAACAACAATGCTGAAATTATACTCAGCGATGCTGTTGGCACAAATGGCGTGATCCATGTCATAAACCAAATTCTGGTCCCATCACGTATGCAGGATTTCCCCCTTAAAAAGGTATGTGCAGCTCATTGCCGTGCCCTGCAAATGCAGGGGCTTTTCCACAGTTACTGTTAGATATGTGTCATGTAAGTCACAAAAAAAAAAAAACCAACCCAAAAAAAACCCAAACAAACAAACAAACAAAACACAGTGATACTAAAAAGACCTTATACAAACATCATTTGACACTGCTGAATAAGTTAAATGTTGTATTTAAAATTCATTCAGGAATTACAGTTATACTAAGAACAGTATAAGAGGACTTCTGCACAGGACTTTTACAGTGGCATTGATTCATAACAAAAAGTGACTTACAGGGGAAAGCAAGCTAATATCTGTTTTTTAAATAGCCATATAATGTGTTTATTAGATAAATTACTGAAATTCCCTTCTTTGTAGGAAAGCCTTAAAATGGTTGCAGCCAAACATGGATACATCCTGTTCAGCAGTTTGCTAGAGGTAAGGACACAAGAGACAGCAGCCATTGGGCAAAGGTTTTAAACACTTTTTTTAAAGACAAAAGCACAGACACTGCACATGGCATTACTGGCAGGATGGCGTTCAGTGGAGCCAAAGGGCTCACAACACAGTACACGACAACCCTGGTCACCACGTGGTCCCTCTCCTACAGAGAGGCATGTTAAGCAAACCCACAGCCACCTTTCCCCTCCCCACTCGGCTCTGTCCTACTGTATGTCAAATTACATGACCAAGGTTTGACCCAAGTATGACTTTTCGAGCGCAAAGTTGGGCCTTCAGCCTGGTTTTCAGTGGGCAGCCCTGGGTGATGAAGCACTTCTGAGAATTTGGTCATGTAACTCAACTTGGGCAGCTCAGCTCAGGCATCTGGTTTTTAAAGTCAGGGTGTTTGCAGGTTGGTGACCAGGCAGCCCACAGGCCGCTGCATCCCAGTTATACTAGACATTCACTCCATAGGGTCAATGTCATTTTAGATGGAGCATTAATCCTCCAAATAAATTTTTGCTATGTTGCAGAAAAACAACCTGCTTGGGCTGATCAACGATCCTATTCACAAACCCGTCACGCTCTTCTGGCCCACTGACGCAGCTATCCGTGGGCTGCCACAGGAACAGCAGGACTTCCTCTTCAAGAAGTCCAACACTGACAAACTGGTGCAGTACCTCAAATTCCACATTGTCCGTGACGCTGCGGTAAGCCCTTGCTTTTTAGGAGCATTGCCAAGGCCAAGACACGCAAGCCCAGACACATGCATTTCCCCTGTTTCCTTCCCAGGTGTTGGCCTACCAGCTCCCCCGCTCCACCTCATTGAAGACCCTGCAGGGCTCCAACCTCAGCATTAGCTGTGGGGATAACAGGGAGATTGTAAGTGTTCACTCTGCCGGCACACTTACCCCTTGCCCCTGCTGCAGGATCCACTCATGCAGACCCCACCGTGCCTGTGGCATAACCCCCAGAAAGGGTCAGTGGCACCAAAACTCAGCTGGTCTTCGCCAGTCCATGCCAACAGCTACAAAACCAGGGCAGCCACCCCAACAGATTCAGCAAACTAGTTGGTTTGCAAGACTCTTTGGAGCTGTCATTTTCTCTGTTGTAAGATGCTATTCATTCAAAACAGCTCTCAGTTACCTCAAAAATGAAATACCAGCACATTTTAACTTCTCCTGCAATGAAATACCCAATGGAAAACTATTTAAGTGAACCTGGCTCTGGCAGAAACTTCACGAATACAGCATCTGCATGCAAACTCTGGTTTGTAAGCACTTACAAGCCAATATTGCAGGCATGCATGTAGCCTGTTAAGCCAGAACAACGGCATGTTTTTATTTGCAAATGTATCAGATCATCCCTGGCAAGCATCTGCTTCTGAAAACGTGACTAAATGTGCATAAGGTAAACCTGTGGACATAGGGCTGGCAGGAAAGGCAAAAGATCTGCCCATGTGTGATGTTATAGCATTCAGCTATAGGTCCCCAGATTGGTTTAGAGCAGAGGGAAGATTATCCCTAACACCCATGCAGGACCTGGATTCAGCCTGGCCCCAAGGAAGACTGGCTCATGACTTGTCACACCCCCCTCTCCCTATCCCATCTCTCAGGGCGCCCTTTTCCTGAACGACAGACAGTGCAAGATAGTGCAGCGGCAGCTGGAGTTCGACGGGGGCATCGCCTACGGCATCGACTGCCTGCTGACAGACCCCAGCCTGGGGGGACGCTGCGACAGCTTCTTCACCGTGGATTTCATGGTCAGTCCCCTTTTTTGGTCTCCCACCCTGGCAAAGCCACAGCCTAAGGGCCAAATCCTGTCCTCACAGAGACCAGGGCAACACTCGCAGCAGCTTTGGCACTGCTGAGATTAAGCCCCACCACTTCAGGCTGGCTTCATCTGCCGCACGGGTTAGAGCTAAGGTAAAGAAGCGCAGCACAACGCCTGAAAGATACACAGCAGAAATCCTGCATCCACACTAAGCAACACACAGGACAAGTGGTTTCAGTTCAGACCAGCTTAGCGAGCCCTGCCCTGTTTCAGTAAGAACAGTACCTTACAAAGGCAAGCATAAATTTGAGCAAGGACAGATCTTCCTATTGTGCTCGTAAATTAATACAAATTCACACTATGAATTTGGTCATACAAATTGCATTTACAAACTTACCAGTTACAAATGAACAGCGTTGCTGTCCCAACTGCACAGGGTATTAAGGACGCAAGATAGAGAACTGCCTAGACTGTTAGCCAGGTTCTCGGTCTCTCACATTTCTTGCTTTCACAGAAATACCCTTTAACACACCTGAACAGGCACTGTTAGCATGGAAGAAGTTTCCTCCGTGAACTTTGGTGGGTCCCACAAACAGGAAGTTTTGAAACCCATTTTGAAATGGTTTCAAGACCAAATTTACTTGAGTTTAATTCAAATGTATGAAAAAATTACCTAGAAGTAAAAAAAATTTCATGTAGTCAGTCTTAAAAAAGCTTATTGGAATTTATATTTCAGTTATAAAACCAACACTTGTGTGTATCCCATCTGCTCAAGTTACCTTTTGTTTCATGATTTTGTTAAATGAAATAGATATTATTTCCTCAGATCTGGTCAGCGCTTCCTGAGAAGTAACTATTTACCTCTACTCCAAATTAGGCATCCAGATCTGATGCAGCCCATGTCAATATTTGTTTGAAGAATATCCACCATCTTTTCTCTGCTTGTTTAAATCCAGAGCAAAGTTTCTTCTTCCAGAACTTGTATTCTTGCACTTCATGGCACTAAATTAATGCAATTATTTTGTTGTCATTCTCTCTTCCTTCTCCAGAGTTCTTAACAATGTTTCAAGCATAATAAGCCTACACTCTTCTCTGCTCATATTTGCTGCTCTCATAAAACAGACTTTTTGTCTATTTCAAATAGCCTTTTGTTGCCATTATTTTAATATACTTTTTTTTTCTTGTCCGTTTTGTACAACAGGGGCATTGTGTTAGCTGTTTCAGTAATTCTAAATGCCCTCCAGGGACAAAACCGAAGGTAATACATTAAAATCTTGCATTTAAGCAGTCTAACCTGCTCTTCTCTCTACTTCACACAAGCAAACTAGGGTAAGTTGCTTTGAAAAAATAAAAAGAGAACCCTCAACAGTGAAACCACACTGTTAAGTGATGCCATAAAGCCTCCGGGACAAAGCTGACCCTGGGCAAACACCCAGACACTGGTGGTGGGGGATGCTTGTCAGTCTCACGCAGCACGCACTGTAGCGAGTGCTTCAGCTGACTTCGGAGCAGCCCCTCCATCCTCACTAATGGTGCTTAGCAAGTCAGGAATCAAAGAGAAGGTGGGGGCCTCACACCTGCACTCTTCACACATCACATTTTGATTCAATGTACATCAGAAACTGTGATTTAAAGAGGAAAAAACCCAAACCTCCACATAGCACTCATCTTCCTGTGTTTTTCCCCTTCTCTGCGCTGGCATGTGCGATGCCCAGGAAGGGATCCACTGGTGCATGTACGAGTCCTACGGGCTGCAGAGGGACGGCTGCCGAAGGAACTGCGCCATGGTCATCCACGCAGCTAAGTGCTGCAAGGGCTACTTCGGGCCAGACTGCCAAGGTAGGACCCCCCGGCCGCCAGCCTGCAGCCTCCCCGAGCACAGCGGCGTAGCGCCCAGCAGGCTGAGAGCTGGGATAGGGGGCATGAGGAGAGACCAGCCGCAAGATGGGGGAACTCTGTTCTAAGAGCTGAAGTAAACAGAAAGTGTTATTGCTTTTCCACTCCACATAATCGCTTTTTCACATTTACAGCAAGTTTTAAACTCCATGCTAGCAGCAAACTAAGTGAATGCTATAGAGTGTAAAGACAGCTCTGCTGTAACTAAACCTAGCGAGTCTTAATCAATCACCAGCTGAAAGTCCTTTCAACACAAAACCAGACATCAGGTTCATGGCAGTGATATCAGGACACACCAGAGACATGGCGTACAATTCCTCAGCCACCTGCAAGCGTGCACACCACTGGTGGAAGCTCAGAAATTGTAGCTTTAACCAGGTGTGAGACAGTTTGGGAAGCTTTTTCTCCAGCTGTTTGTTAGCAGACACCAATGAACCGTGTGCTCCTTCACCTGCCAGCCCCACAGGGGAACAGTACTGAGGCTCTCACCAGGGCACGTAGGGTCAGGATCCAGGTTAGGATCTCTGCTGGCGGACAGGTCCAGGGCCACGTAGCCCTGCCGGCTCACTCTGTCCAGATTTCAGACACATGAGGGTCCCGAGCAATTTTGGCCAGCCCAGCCTGAGCTGCCCTTTGGGCTCACCGGCACATGGAGGTGCACAAGCAAGGCTGGATTTGGCCAGGGGCTGGGCAGTGCCATTTGCTGATGGGTCTGAATGAGCAAGCACCCAGGTAACAGCACCCAGACCCAGGGCTGGATGAGTCCACAACACCTTTCTGACAGGAGTTGTAAAAGCATGTCAAGGAATTTGGAGCAGGAGGCTTGCAGTCGCAAGTGTCACAGCCACTTTTACACACCCCAACAGAGATGCATTTACAGGCCTTTCCCTGCTCAAGGATTTTTACAGAACAATAAATAACAAACAGTAACAATGAATAAACATGCACTTGAGCTAAACAGCCACTTTTTTTTTTTTTTTTTTTTTTTGTTTTTTTGGGCTTGGGGTTTTATTTTGTTTTTTAACAAAAGCTATAAATGGAAGAGGTGGTTGTAAGAGGTCATCCTGTGGGTGGATTTTTTTTTAAACCTTTCAGCTTGCCCAGGGGGCCCAGAGACCCCATGCAATAACCACGGCTCCTGCGACGATGGGTACACCGGGACAGGAGAGTGTCACTGCGACAGCGGCTTCAACGGCACTTCGTGCGAGCTGTGTTTGCCAGGCAGATACGGCTCCAAGTGCAGGCGTATGTTGAAGTTACCTTTCCATACCATTGCCCATGTCAAGCCTAAACTATTTTGTCAGCGATGAGTTTTTAAGTAAACCAAGAAATGCTTCCCACTTTCAACACCAACATTTTTCCCGAGTGCCTCCTCACACGGAGGGATGGCACAAGGTCTCAGAAGGGAGGAGGAGAAGGCAGCAGGGGCAGAGGCTTGCGTAGTTTTCTCTGCAGGGCTCCTCCTATTCTTGTAGGGTACATAAGTAACAGGGAATAGAAACAGAACCTCCATCAACAAGTGTTTTCAACTACAGCACAGCCTTCTCCCCCATCCCCATAAAAAGCAAGACAGCATTTTAGAAATGTGGTTCCTCAAGGAGGCCAAGGCCATGCGCTGCTTTTGCAGAAGAGAAGAAAAAGGACAGAGATGAAGGCAGTTTGTGAAGAGGGACGGCAGCCAAGAAACTGCTCATATAATCCACTTCACTGTGATTTTAAGTGTAAACTAGGTGGAACTTAAATGCTTCCCCAACATAAAGCCTTCAGAAGGGAAGCTAGAATATTAACGCTTCCATCCTAACCGTGTGCACCTGTAGTGCTCATGAAGTACATATGATGGAAAGCTATAGGCTAGATACCCTTGCAGTGTAGGCAAGACACCAGGCTTGGACACCAATGCTCAGGATTATGCTTAGCTACAGTTTATCCATTTTATAGCACACCATAGCATAAACTGCATGAGCTGTTAGTCTGAAACACAGATTGTGGTATCTAACAGAAAAGTTTTATAGCCCCTTCTTTTTAATGCATATTTATATCAGCCAAAAATTTGGTAACCAGGCTAGATGAAATAAAGCCAGAGGATGAAACTCCTTTTCAGCAGGACCAGGTTTTTAGAGAATCAGTTCCCCCAATCCCACATCATTTTCCTCTTTAAACAACAGTATTTCAGGAAGAGGAATAAGGCAAGAAAGGATGCTACTTCATTACATTATAAAACAGAGAGCCATCAATAATTCCTTAAGAAGGACTCAGCATGTAAGTTATTGTAGGGCCCAAAGAGTGGGGAAAAAACATCACCTATAGATTAAATCAGCCCCTCATGCTTCAGTTTGCAAGGCACAAGGGGTAACACCCCACATATGAAAGGAACAAAAGGAATCCAGAAGCTTTTAGTCATAAAAATATCTAAAACCTAAAAAACATATTACAGGTAACTTGCGCACATTTTGCAGCAAAGCTCACTAACCTCGTATTTGGCTTCCTTACTCAGACCGACCTTCCCCCAGGCAGCAACCACTCTTTCTCTGTACACCTTACTTCTCTCTCGCTAAAACGCTTCCCCACAGCTAGCAGCTGCTGCACATTAGGACAGGATCAGGCTGGGTCTTCAGCTCAGCCATTAACTCCTTCCCACCACAGTCCTTTGTGAAATTTGCTACTCTACCACAATGCAGATCAATATCCATTTTCATTTCCAGAGGCACATTAAACTAATGCCAGTTATAAAATCATAGGACCACAGGATAATTCAGGTTGGAAGGGGCCTCAGGAGGTCTCTAGTCGAACCCCCTGCTCAAAGCAGGGTCAGCCCTGAGCTCAAGCCGGGTTGTTCAGGATTTATCCTGTTGGGGCTTGCAAACCTCCAAGGATGGAGACTGGCCAGCCGCTCTGGGAAGTCTGGTCCACTGCTTGACTGGCCTCATGGTGAAAAACCATGAGGCTAGATTTATCTGAATAATTGCTAAATAATACTGTATCTAAACTGACAGTATAGGTGATGTTTCTGTAGGCAAAGATTTTCCCCTTTCCCAACAGCAGCTCTGTAAGTGATCCCTCTGCGTTCCTTTTGCAGCCTGCGAATGCAAGACCAATGGGCAGTGTGACGAAGGATATTCAGGAACGGGACGATGTTTCTGTGAAACAGGATGGACTGGCCGGCTGTGTGAAACCAAGCTAGGTCTCTGCCTCCTCTCACCAGACTCCGTCGCATGGAGCCATGGGTTGAAAGCACTTGCAATTCAACAGAGGGTTTGCATAGAGAAGAGAAGGAAAGGGTTAATAATATCAGAAGCCCTCAAAGGAGACTAAGGGACTCTACTCCGGACTGAGAACAAGTCCCTTCACCCCCCTGTCTCCGCCTTGGTGAAATGGGAATATGAGTGCCTACCTCCCCCATGGAGGGGCTTTGGGCTACATGAGGGAAGGTATCACCCGAGAGCTAAGCAGTCAAAAAAATATTCTTACAGGTTTTCCAGTTAGCAAGACTGGTATGAGGGCTTTTCTTTCTGCATGAAACAAGGGCATTGCAATATAAATAGCACTTTCATCCCAGCTGTTTTGCCCTCCCCACAGCTCTGCTGCCAGTGTGTTCGCCAAGCTGCTCCGCCAACGCCGTCTGCATGGAGAACAACACGTGTCAGTGCAAGCCGTTTTACAACGGGGATGGGCTCACGTGCACAGGTGAGCTCCCTCTCCCATTCACAGCCTGCTACAAGAAAGCAGGCTGTCCCCTCTTGCACGTGCACTTGCATGCAGTTACCGTCTGGTATGAAACGTTGGCTATCAAACCTAACAGCTTCCACAGTGCAGCAAGTGAAACAAATTTAGGATATATACAGATCCGTTTTTTTCTGAAGCAAGTGGCTGGCTTCACCAGGTTTTACCAAGCAGGAGTATGAGCAAGACATGTGCTTCAGTCAGGTTTTGGAGACAGCAGGGTTTTCAGCAGTGTTTCACTTCCAGGATTTTCTTTGATGACCTTAGGCAAGGCAGTCTGCAGTAACATCGCTGCAGAAACAGTCATTCTTTCTGAGCCAGATGTCTCGCGTCCTCTGAAGTCACCCTGGCCAGAGCAGAGTCCCCAAAAAGCAGCTCTCTTGGGCCGCCAAAAGGCGAGGCGGAATCTTGGGGGGGTGGTGCCATGTCTCTTAAATCGAGGACATCCTGACAAGGGCTTCAGAGCCCTAAAGGATAGCCTTCGCACAAGTTCAGGAATGCCTCGAGAAACTCAAACAGTTTTTTTCCCCAAACAAGTGTTCTAGTATTTTTAGTGTGCCTTAAAAATCTGGAGGTGGTTTGTCTTTGTGAAGAACATCCTCTTTAAAAGCAGGCTTTACTCACCTGTTTTCTTTTCCCCCGTGCAGCTGCAGACCTTTGCAAACAAAACAACGGCGGATGCCACAAGGCGGCCGAATGCACACAACTCGGGGTGAAAGTCTTCTGTAGCTGCCAGAAAGGATACAAAGGCGATGGCTTTACATGCCTTCCAATAAATCCTTGCGCCGATGGGTTCAACGGAGGCTGCCATGAACATGCCATTTGCACTGTCATAGGACCTGTAAGTTGAATGATTTCAGTCACCAGCAGGGAAGTCCGAGGCATTTCTTCCTGGTGCCAGCAGAAGTCTTTTCTCTGGCTGGATCACACTCTGTACTCTCAAAGTCCCCATTTACCAAAACAACCTTTACATAGCTCCAGCCTACTTTCCACATCAGTTTGGTATCCTTTCAGCTGAGGGGTGAGAAACAGTTTGAAATCTTTCCTCTGGGGAAAGGGGTACTACAGCAGATGGGATATTTTGCATGTGTAATTTTTCTGTCCCCTTCTTAGCTCTCCCTAACTGGATATCCCTATTTGCAATAGGAGGTTGTTGGATTGAAACTGAATATATTTTGGTAGCTAAACCTAGGGACAGTTGGGAGAACAGCCTCACTTGTTGGTTGGCCGGACTCGGCTTAAAAAGCTCTGCAGCCACATGATGCAAATTCCTTGGCCCACACGGTCAAAGTTGTTGAGGAAAACATGTGCGGTGACTTGATCCAGCATTTGTCCTGGTGCTTTCGGGATCACCTGTCCGTTCCATTTTGGTGGCTTGCCTGATGTGTCTTCCAGGAGCTATCTAGAAAAGCCTTGCCGCTAATCCATTCCAGCTGCCAACCATAGCAATCCCTGGATGTCACCAACTCCTGCTTCGTTTACAGTTCTCAATTTATTACTATCAGTAATAAATTCATTTCATGCTCCCATGCCCAGTCATTTAAATATCATTTTGATAGGTTTGCCATCCATTTTTGTTAATTACGTGTCATATAATTCTCCAATGCATGTTATTAGCTTTGTGGATGGAATTATGCTTTGGTATTAATTCAGCAAAGCACCCAAGTGCATGTGTAAATGTTTTGCTTAGAAGAATAAATGTCAGTGTCAAAGTTTGTGGTCTGTTGAATCACAGTTGTTAGTAGCAACTTTCCTGTTTGTCCATTCCTGGCTATATCAAGTGAAATTTTTCCAACAGTTCAGAATGTTGCTTGAAATACCACTTTTATGTCAGCTAAGTACTTGGCTTGGCCTCTTTTATTTTCTCTCTGACCAGGACAAACGCAAGTGCGAATGTAAAAATAACTACATTGGTGATGGGCTGAACTGCTCGGTGATGCAGCTTCCTCTCGACCGCTGCTTGCAAGACAACGGGCAGTGCCACCCCGACGCTGACTGTGCTGATCTCCACTTCCAAGGTGAGGATGGCACACCGTGCACGCCACAGGACAGGGACATCCTCGTCCCTGTGCCACTGCGCTGAAGCCAGGGGCTGGGATCCTTGTGTCCGTAAGCTCACTCAGTCCTCTACCTATGTCCCCTTGAAACAATGAGATGATTAAAGTTAGAACGTGTGCTTACATACTTTGCGATACTGGATTTATGAAGCAACAGATGAGGGCATTCCAGGTAGGAATGTTACCCCTAAGGGATCAATCTGTCCTAACTACATTTCACAAAATTCACGGCTATTTGTATGGCACAGTTGACTCTGCATCCAGACATGGAAACACCCTCAGGAAGAGCTGGTCCTTCTCTCTCTTTGCAGATACCACAGTTGGGGTTTTCCACTTACGGTCCCCACAAGGGCAGTACAAAATGACTTATGAGAAAGCAAAGGAGGCCTGCGCCAATGAGTCGGCCACCATCGCTACATATAACCAGCTGCTGTACGCACAGAAGGTGAGGTATCCTCACTGCGGGAGGAGATCCCTGGAGAGGACCTAGCCGCAAAATGCGAGGCTGGACCACGGCCAGCATGTAAAGCTCCTTCTGCTGCCCGAGGACATTCAGATTGCAGCCTGAGTTGCATGTCGCCTGTGCCCCATAGTCTAAATATTTCCCTCGAAGCAGCAAAGTCGGCAGCGGGGCTGGCTCCAGCGCTCCCGGGGAATTATTTTCTGTGTTGAGCTGGTTTGTGAGCCCTTCCCACACTAACAAAAAGTGGGCTGGCGCACGATGGGATTGCATGTCCCCCTTTGGCTTTCACAGCCACCTCTGATCCTGCCCAGCTTTGGGCTTGGGGAAGCTTTTCCCAGGAAAGACTCCCTTGGCCCGTACGGGGAGCCACTGACTTTCAGAGGGGCCCCGTCTCTGCAGCCCCTTGGCCCAGAGCTCAGCACAGGGCAGGCTGCAGGACAGATGGACGGACAGAGCCCCCTCAGACCTTCAGAAAGAGGGCTGGTAGGTTGGGTGCTGCCTGAGCGCCCCGGGGAGGTCGTCCTTTTCGTCAGTAGCGCCCCAGCCCCACCACCCAGCTCTTCCCCCAATGTTTTTTCCCTTATGGCCGTGCCGGCTGCAGGCGAGGTACCACCTGTGTGCTGCCGGCTGGCTAGATGGTGAAAGAGTGGGCTACCCAACTGCCTTCTCCTCCCCAAACTGTGGCTCCGGGTACGTCGGCATCGTGGACTACGGGAGAAGGGTCAACCTGAGTGAAACCTGGGACGTCTTCTGCTACAGGGAGAAAGGTAAGCACGTCCTTTGCTGTATCCCTTTGCGCAAAGAGGAGTAGCAGCCCGGTTTTCGGTTCCTTTGGTCGGCCACAGGCTGCTAGATAACACTGCAAGAGACTCTGCCTCTTTTTAACGTTAAAAAAAAAAAAAAAAAAATCTGTTGCCTGCAAGTTGTTTTTCAGGCACAGAGCAGCCTAAAGCCTTCTAACAAAGGGCGTTTGCCCACGCGGCTATCTGTGTTTGTACTTTCCAGAGGTGAACTGCACCTGCAAGCCAGGCTATGTGGGGGACGGCTTCTCCTGCAGCGGGAACTTGCTGCAAGTGCTGACGTCCTTCCCAACGCTGACAAACTTCTTTTCGGTACGGCCCACATCTGGCACGCTGCTCGGTCAGGTGAGCGGAGCGAAGCAGGCTCTGCCACCGGGTTGTATCTCAGTGTTTGCTTTACTAGCAGGTAACAACACCACACCAGGAAAGCAAGGTGGAGTGGTCTAAATCTGCACCATCGAAATCAGAACTTAGTCACTATTTTTTTAATTACTTGCTCCAAAGAGGTTTTGGGTTTTTTAAAACTCCTTTGGAAATTAAACGCTACTGCAGCTTTGGCTTCAAGAGGATTCTGTGCATAACTGCTCCTGGCTTTCTAAGCATCACAATGAGTGTGGTGCTTTTTTGTAATTTTATTGAATTGCTGCTGGGGAAAAAGGCAAAGCATTAAAAGGGTCCCTTTCTTGCCACTTCTTAGAAAGGCATTATATGTGTAAGGAGCCTCACAGACAACAAGGGCCCAACTCCTACAAGTTAGTTTAAGATGTGCTCACCAAATCAGCAGCTAAAACTGGGTTTTGAGTACAAACTTCTTCTGTAATATCACTCCAGAGTTGCTTTGTGGCTATTAATAGAAAGCTTCTTTGTAGTTATTTATACAGTCTCATCTTTTCAGCTCCCCGCACAGGAGCGCACAATTGCTCTTCAGTAAAGCTGGATTTTGTTGCTTCCTAGGACATCATGGCCTACTCCAACAGCTCCAGGAAGGGGAGAGAGTTCCTGCGGTACCTCACGGACCTGTCAGTGCGCGCCACTCTCTTTGCTCCAAACGATAGCGGGTTAAGGGAAAATGAGGTCAAGTTTGTTGGTTTTTTTTCCTTCCTTGTTTTAATAACACTTTTTAAAGAGCCATTATGGGTTTCTGTATCCCAGTGACATTTAAGTTTAAAAAAAATAATAACCTTAGTATGACGTGACTTCTGTGTAACCCCACATAGCTTAAACTGTGCTTCTGAAAGAGGCGAGTTCATGGTTTCCATTTCTTTTCCATAGTTAGGAGTGTAAGGTTATCGAGCGTTCAAGTCACTACAGAGACTTTTCCATCATGGATTTTAGTTACCCAGTTATAAAGGAGTCTGCCTGAGATGAAGCCTTCTCTGGCTTATTAACATCAAGCACACTTATTTGAAGAAAGCAGTGCACAAATACATTACAGTCATCTGTTCCTAGCTTCATTTCTCTGCTTATCCCTTTTTTCCTTCCTTCCTTCTTTCAATCAAACATTGTCTCAAACAATTCACATGGGTTTATGCCCTGGCTTGCATCTTCAAGCTGTTTGGAGTATCTCTGAAGCTCATCACTTCAGGTCATCATACAAAAGAGTAAAATCCTTTGTCCTGCCAGAATCAAGGTACTGCTGCTGCAGGCAGCCGTCAGAGGCCAGCAGGGACAGAAGATCCCACTGTTCACATCCAGATTTCGCAATAGCCTCCACCCCATATTGCGCTTGCTTGCAGCATTAATAGCAAAGAGGGAAAAAGGTCACAGGCACTTAGCCTACTGGTAAATCCAGAGGATTAATGAGATCAGTTAACGTTCCTTGTATTTTGCTCTCATTTGCAGACACTTTCCGGGCGAGACATCGAGTATCATTTATCTAATGCCAGCATAAAGTTTTATGAGGACTTGACCAACGGAACCACTCTTCTAACTCGTCTTGGGGAAAAACTCCTCATCACAAACACCAGGGGCCAGGAACATCAAGCCCCCACCGCTGAACAGGTACCTTTTTAATAAATCTCCCATCTTCGTGCTTTCCCCCCCCTTATGCTATACCCTGTAATTGGGTGACACACTGATCCGGAGAGCAATTCGGTAAGGTTATAGGGGGCAGCAATGAGAGGCTGACTTCAGAAGGCTCTTTCCTGCCCAGAGACTGCAGGACAGCAGCTGGCAAACTGCAAATTTGCAAGTTTGCAAATGGCCAAAGTTTCTGACCTGCAGAACTCAAAGGAAGCTGTTCAGGTGGCCTGCAGGATGGGGATACGGGCTTGATTCAACCCTTCTCTCAGCCTGGCAGGATTATGGGAGATGGCAATGCAATAGGAGGAGAGAGAAGAGCAGTAGCTTATCATTAAAGAAAGATGCTGGCATTTGTAAAGTGTCTTGGTAGCTTTCTGGGAGAGGCAGGAGATGCCAGCACAGCCTTGCTCAGAGCAAAAACAGACATAACAGTGGCTTGCATTTTTTATTACTATTTCAGTGTTTTTTAAATGCAAAAAGTGATATCCTTTTTGCAAATGGAAAATATCCTTTGACATTTTAGGGGAACACATCCTTTGAAAACACACCCAACTTCCCATTTTTTATTAAGAAAATACTCACTGCCCAAGCATTTCAAATGACCTCTGTGACAGCAGCCTCTGGAGACCAAGGTTGGGACTCTGCTATGGGTGATGCAGTATAGCTGAATATGAAAATAAGAAACCACGCATCTGTGGGCTTGCAGTTAAAATGTGTTCTAGAGAATGGCGCTGGACCCAAGGAAAGTTGCGTGCCCAACATGCCAACTGGGGAGAGGGATTTTCACAGACACCAACAAGAAGGAAATAGGTGCTGCAGGAAGAGGTGCACAAATGACTCCTCTGTTGCCTTCGCTCCCTTCCTCCTTCCCCTTTCAGGACAAACTCCTTTGGCACGAGAATTACCATTTATATTTTTAAAACCACCCTATACTGCAAACCCAGTAATCGCATTAATAAAGTATACCCTCGTGAGAGATCGGGTGCACCAGCCCAAGGCTTACCTGTATCACTCATTAGCATGCCAGGAGGTCTTTTGGATCACTTTGGTCTGATATTTGAGTTAGAAGAGATTCTCCTTAAAAAAATCCTCCTTTCTTCAAAAGCTGCCAAGGGGAGGCTCTGAGCCCATTAACACAAATCTTGCTCCTGCCTTTCAAAGCTGGTTGGAAATTTGTAGCTCTTCTTCCTCCCTGGAGGACCTGAGCAAGCCCCCGGTTCCCCCAGCTGCAGTAAAGCTCAGTGGGGTGCCAGGGTGGGAAGGAGAGGTGGCAGCCGCTTTCCACACGTGCTCCAGGCAGCCAAGCACCCACCTGTCCTAGCACACCAGGTCGGAGCCCACGAGCTTTCCCCAGGACCCCGGCAGGGCAGCGCAGGGGTGAGGGGGAGGGAGGAGGACATGGTGTGACTCCCACACCACTCTGCAGTGCCACCACGGCTGAGCCCCTTCCTCCCTGGGCACAGAAAGTCGCCGCATGCTCCAGCAGCAGCGTACCGCCTCGTGCCAGGGGCAAGAGCAGGCAGCAGCTCCTGGTTCTGCTCACTGAGGAGAAACCATTTTGCTAGGATGCAATTTAAAGCAGAGTTTGCAATAGCGCAGACACCCATGAACCCATCCTCCCAAAAAGCTGCAGAGACTCAGGATCGGCTCGAAGCAGTGAAGGACTCCCATTATCAGCAGTCTAGAGAAGTGGTGGGGTGGCAATGGCTGATCCCATCCCTCTCCCTTCTCACATCCTGATGAGCTGCCAAATGGGACCACCTTCCAGCTCACTGACGCTAGGCCACCAAATAATCTGCGGGCAGCGGCTCCCCGTCAGTGCTGACCCAGCTCTCTCAAGCCAGCAAACTCGGTGCAAGTGGCATCCCCAGCACAGAAAGCAGCTGTAACAGTGGCAGGCTGCAGCTGTAACAGCACTCCTAGGCAGAGATTGGCAATTGCACAAACATCACAAAAACCCTTATCAAAAAAAAAAAAAAAAAAAAAAAAAAAAAAAAAAAAAAAAAAAAAAAAAAAAAAAAAAAAAAAAAAGAAGGACAGAGAAATGCCTGAAGGCAATATGCAGGTAATGATGATGGCTACTTCATGCACAGGAAAGCCATGACCAGCCTGGGGCCATCCCAGGCTGATGGCCAGGGAGGCAGCGGTATAAGCTGCGTGTATGATTTTTCTCTGTGTGTCAGTAACTGAGGTGGGGAAATAGTCTCAAGGTTTATTTCAGTCCCAAAGGGAGGAGGATCAAAGCTCAGCTCTCATTGCTTTTTCTCGTGGCAGAGTGAGATCAGATACGTAGACAGAAGTGCTATTGTTGAGTGGGATATAATCGCTTCCAACGGGATAATCCATGTCATTTCAGAGCCTTTAAAGGCTCCGCCAGCACCTGTAAGTACATAGTGATTTGTTTGTTTGGTTGGTTTTTTTGGGTGGTGGGAGGTGGCTGTGGCTTATATCATCCCAAACTCATCACTGACATTCACATATTCCCAGTTTCCCTCCCGTAGTTTTGGTTTAAAGGGTTACTTWGAAAGAAAATTAAAAGTTGAGAACAAGGTGCCAGTGAAGCTTGTTCAAAATGTTTCTGTCTGAACAAGTTCTTCCCACGTTTATTTTATATAAAAAAATAAAAGCTCCATTTTATAATGGAGCTCATTTTTGTAATGGAGGTTTTATAAAGCTCCATTTCAGTTCTTCCAAAAAGATCTTTCAAGCTTCTAAGGAAGATTTTTTACCCTTGGCTTTGCATTCATTCCTATCCAAAACCACAAGGTGTTTTGAAAATAGGTATTTTTTGCCTGCATGAATCCCTGAAACGGTCCCAGTTATCCAATTATCTCTCCCATTAGAACGGCCAAAGCAAGCAGTGTGTGGCAGAACAGCACAGTTCAGAAAGGGTGCCGTCCTTTCCGTGGAGGCAAGTTGAGTTAGCGGCTGCACTGCGTCAAGCGGGAATCAAAATGGCAGAGGGCCCAGCAGAGGGAGGCAGGAACATTGTTTTAGTTATTTCCCACCAGCAAAGTTTACTGCTTTGTATGAAAGGGAGGAAGAACATCTTGTTTCTCCTGCAGTTGCAACTGGGATGTTTCACAAAAGCCATCCCTGCTGCCCCTGGGAGAGGTGCGCAGCCAGCACCTTTTTTTCCAGTACAAAACGTTTTCCTTAACAAAGTAAGTGTTCAGATGTGCAGTGTTAGTGCTCCCCAGCTTAGTTCCACGCAGGGTACTCTGTGACAGCCCAACACAGGTTCAAGCTGACCTTGCAAGACGACCCACCACTTATTTAATCTGAAGAACTTCCCTTCCATCGGGGTAACTCATCCTGATGCTTCTCTCCACGCACTGGAGGGGCCTCACTTGCGTTTACAGCCCATCCATCCTGGCTCTGATTTCGGAAGTGGCTAACCAGCTGCCTCCTTGGTCCACAAGATTAATCCTATCGATACCCTACTTCTCACCTTCATTTTGTTCTGAGCAACCCTTTCTCCTTTACAAATCAGCCTTCTTGTTCCTAGAAGCTCAGTAATATGCCTGCACAATCTCGGTTCACAAAAATCCCTTGCAGCCTACAATCCTCACAAGTAGGAAATGACACGCTTGGGTAAAGGCATAAATTACTGCCTGAAAACGATTCACAGTAACAGGCAATTTCTGTCAGTCTACAGCAGCATGATATTACAATCTTTATAATACCTTTCACATGCTAGAGGGCAACTAAAATATTTAGCTGTCCAGCTGTACCATGTAAATGACTTTGTTTTCTAAAAAACAAATGGAGAGAACATATCTATTAAGACAACAATGTGATTATTTTTGCCAGGGTAATTTTAATAATTAGTTTTCTAGGCAGGAGGCCACAGAGCTAGAGCATGACATGGAAAAGCAAGAGTAAGAGCATACGAATCTCCTACCCATTTCCAGACCCCTCCTCACCTCCCGGATTGCCAGCAAAGACCACAGTGCTTTGGGGAGATTGCAGCCTGAGTGGCTGCATGCCCTGGGATCCCTCAAACTTATCATCACCCCAGAACTGCCCATCACCTTCATGATATCAGTCTATCAGGCCCCAGAGCTGCAGAAGGCAAACCAAAGTCAGAGTCTGGGGGCATTTCTCTCCTTTAGATTAAATCCAGATCACGTGCGAGTTTCTTTCAGTTCTCCACCTACATATTTATTAAAATATTTATAAAATATTATATACAGTTACTTGGATTGGCACTTTACCTGCTTGACTGAAGAATGATTTCAGGTTAAAGGCATCGCATGTTGCAAAATGACCTACAGAAGGCAGGTGTCGGGCCGCTGGCGGAGCCCAGCCCTGCGCTCCCTCTGCAGTCCCCCTAACCAGCGATGAGATGGGCCTCGTCTCAGATGCAGTTTGGTTTGAGCCCTGGTAAGCAGGGCTCAAAGGATGGTATGGTTGCCAATAGCTGGCAATAACCAACACCTCCCCAGCGCACAAAGCAGTGGGGAATAAGCTTGAACCCATGCAGAGCCCTCTACGGTTTGTAGCACAGGTTTCCAAAGCTGCTTAAGGGAATTTGGTACCCACTTCTCCTCAGGCCAGTGAGGTTTCAGCCTCATCGTAGCCTCTAGTGCTACTTTGAAAAACCTGACCAGAAAAGATCACTGTAACATGCTCTGTAACTTCAAAAACACGAACAAGATGAAGCTGTAACTACAGCCAGTGTCCAGTGTATGGTACCCTGAAAAAAAATTAATTTGTAATTACTATCAAAAAGCCATATTTAACTGCCTCTAGGAATCATGCACCAGGAAGCTCAAGGGCAAAAGCAATTCAGGACGAGGGCATGTCTCAAAGGGACACTGCACGTGCTGGGGTGCTGCTGGAAGGTGACCAGTGCCCACCCCATAGTTCACTCACCCTCTCTCTTCCTTCCAGGCTCCTCTCCATGCCAGTACAGGGACAGGAATATTCTTTGGCATCTGCCTGGTTACTGGAATTGTGGCTTTTATCGGATATTCTTACCTCAGGTTCAGGAAGAGAAACACAGGCTTCCAGCACTTCAAGGTAGGCAGCAGACAGGAAAGCAAAGCAGGGGGGCAGCACTACCCCAGACCCACTGCACCTCCCAAACTCACAGCCTCCAATTTCTCCTTGCATTTATTAAGCTAGAAACATTCCCGATTGCTTCCCACTTGAACCATTCAGACTGAGGCATGGAGAAAGTGGGGAAGGCTCACACACTTCTCTTGGGCATGAGCTTACATTTGCCTACTGCTCCCCCAGACCTCTCCCACCAGGGTGCCCAACGGCCTCCTGCTCTCACAGGCACTTCCAACACCAAGGACCGGCCAAAAGCTTATTTAACTGCACAGCACCAGTGTAGTTTCTTGCCTCATCAGCAAGTTCACCCTTAGGGAAGCAGGTAATTACAACTACTGAAAGGGCACCTGTTCTCTTCCCCCTCCTCCGTGGCATTGCTAATAATTTTGCTGCTCTGGAGGTTGAAACGTTTGATAGGAAAAAGGCCAGATTCAAGACACAAGCAAATTGAAACGATTGTCAGGATTGAAAAGTGCAAATTTTATACTGATGCGCTCTCATGCTTCCTTTCTCTTAACTAACTTTGCTAGCCTCAGGTAGTATCATGATGACACGAAACCAGCCAGCAACAGCCAAGCTACTCAGAGACGAGGGATGACAAAAAAGTGTTGCAAAATACACAAAAATCAATCCAAAAGAAAGGCTACCTAGAAGTAACCAGAAATCCCTTCCTATTCTAGACCCTACATAATGTGAATCATCTTCTAGAAACAACAACAGGAGCCATGATGAGCCAGGGGAAATGCTCGTATTTTTATATAGTTGCAAAGAGAGTGCTCAGGACCAACCAGGTACCTTTTCTCCCAGGCACAATACCAGGGCAACACTTCCTCTCCCATTCTTTGCTGAGGCTTTAAAATAATAAGGGAGAGGAAAAAAAAGGTACCAGTGTTAAGTGACCTGAGATAATACAACCACCTAGGGCACAGTTGATGCCCGGAGACACCGATTTAGATGATAAAGCCAGTTCAGTCATAAGACTGCACCAGTCAGTAGTGAAGCTTAAGTGCCCCAATTAATGCACTGTTAGGAGGAGGATGGATTTTAAGCAGGTTTGTGTGATTTTATGTAGTCAAGAGATGACACTGACGTAACATCACTGGACAAGTCACAGCCTTCAAATATCACCAACCCCTCATACGAAAGTTCTTCTGCACTGACTCCACCAGAACCTACTTACRATCTTTTCTCAGTAAGTGTTTATTTTGATTTGAGATTGAGATACAACTAAAATCACAGTAAGAGGGAATGACTTTATGAAAGGAAAATGTCTAGTTGGAAAAAAAGAAAAATTAATTTGGGAAAACACCATTCAAGTTCCTGGTTTTCCTGTCTCACCACTGCTAGAAATTGGGTCTGTGGTCTACAGCTGTATCTCAAGTCTACCTTCAATGAGAGCCGAATTAAGTTGGACTTCAAATGCTACTGGATGCCAGTGACGTGTCTATACAAACTTAAAAAGCCTTCCAATTTTGTCTTCCCTTCTCTTTGCTGGTAACGCAGCTGAGTGCCATGCCAGCACTCTGCAAAGAATCTGAAATGCAACGGGAAGGGGGCTGGGAAACAAGGGAAGGAAAGATTGAGTGAAGCTAGAACACCTGAATAGCCTCGATGGTCCAATTTAGCAAGACCCTCATGTACATGCAGAGTGTAAAATCAAGATAAACCTTTTTGCATCCAGTAAAAAGCCTCGTTTGGTGCAAAAGTCAGGTGCAAACTCTGCCATCTGTATGGACAGATTTGCCAAAAAGCGACTTTTCATTTCTTGATGCAATGTTCAAGTCTGATTTTCTTTTTCTTCTATTTTATAGGATTCGGATGACCAGCAGCTTGTGATGAGTGGTCCTCATGATCAGAATTAAAGACTGAATTTGGCATTAGTCAGTTATAAACCACATTTCTATTTACACTTACTGTGAAAAACAGCACCTACGCGTTTCAGGGAATAAAATCTCGTTACAAATTAAAAACCAAAAGAGTACAGCTTTGTTTAAGATGCAGCCTATAGAGTTCACGGAGTTACCAATCTCAGAAGCGGTGGTTGTATCTAAGCAGTATCAACTAAGAGTGCCAAATGCAAAACTGAGTCTCAACTAACCTACCCAGAAGCAAACAGACACTTCTCAGTGAAAAAAGTGTAAGACTTTCACTAGTCTGCTATTTAAACGCTTTTATTCTTTTTCTTCACAGACTTTAAAATGGCCTCAAACACACTGCTAACTTGGCAAATATCGTAAATTTGCTAGTACTCCAGCTCTACGCTTTCATTTTGGCTCAGTTACAACTACAACTGGCAAGTGTGAAACAGAACATGTGTTAAACCTGTATTTTTAAACTAAGAGGATTTTTTGCTAGTATACTTTCTTGTAAGAATTTCAGCAGCCGGAAACACAACCATCCTGCGTACCCTGCTCGCCCACTCTAGCTTTTCTGTCTTTCCTCCAACTTGACTGTTTTGTTTACATCTCACCACACTGTACAAAGGAGACGGTAACTGTAGCAGCTTTAGCAAGAAATATAGGTGATAGGAGGRGATTTGAATAGTAATCAATTTTTATTTGAGCTATTTTTGTGAAAAGTGGACAATGAAGATGATGTACTTGCCATCTCGTGTCCACATTCAGATTTTTGGGTCTGCGAGGAGCAGAAGCTACCTGCTTGTTCACATACCGTAATTTTAGCAAGCACGCTAACATTGCCCTTCAACTGACACACAGCAGTAACAGCTGCAATTTTCACCATACTATGAGAAGTGAATCAAACTTGAGTTTGATTCGCTGTYGTTTCCTTCCCTCAAAACATTAATGTCATAGCAAATTGTGAGAACACTATAGAAACCACAAAACAGCAAGAAAAGGAAGATTTTCTTGCTGGCAGCAGTAACGTTCCCCGATGATATGCTTCCTGGTCTCTACCACGTGTGGGGGGCAGGAGGGAAGGTGTCACTGCAGGAAAGCTTTAGTTACCTCTGAGAGCAACCCCAGGGTGCCTCCTATCAGAACAAGGTATGCAGGCAAGTCCAGGGTTGTGACGCAGCAATCAAGCACAACCAAGGGAATCTAATGAGTAAATAGGCCTGGATGAAAGAGACAGACTGAAGTAATTTCCCTAACTCCTTCCCTTGCCCCCCTACACATGCCTGCTTGTTTTTACCTATAAGATAGTTTAATATTTAGAACACAAACACACTTAAACACACATATTTAGGGGAGTTTTCCCCGCAGAGTTTTGCAATTAATACAACTCATGTTCTTTCCTTCCCAGTCACCCAAAATATTAAGGCTCGTAGGGACCAGAAAATAAAGTCCAAGCATTTATTTTTGTAATAATCATTAAATATTTTTATCACAAAAAGAGTTTCCACAGTTCATTAAAGTCTTCTCTTACTGACAGACTATTCTCTTCAGAGTTTTTGACAGAACAGAAAGAAAATTTCTTCTTGTTTTGGTGTTCAAATAAGCTATACTCCCAAAATGAATGTAAAGAGACACTGCCCTTTAAACTCAAAAAATGCTCAAAAAATCTCTTTGAAGTCAGTAACATAACAAGGTTAAAATAAGTAATGCAGAGAGCGCCGAGGTGTACAGCTCAAGTTCTCCGAAATCATTATAAAAATGCAAGACATTTTTAAAAGTTAAAGAAGAGCATTCTAGCACTGAAAAATAAATAGTACACTTTAAAATTCTCACTTAATTTCATGTTATATATAGTTGGGTTGTTTTAAAGGAACATAACCCTCCCATAATGATTTTTTTTTTTCCATGCAATGTTGTTTATTTCAAGAAGTCATGCAATATAAACAAGATTTTACTTCAGCTGGCTTTTGTAACATAGCTTTGTACAGAAGTTTGATTTGTAAGTTAAGAGAAAGGAAGGGGGAGAGGGGGAAATCATCTTGAAACAAAGTGTGTATTATGTGGATAACATCATTGAACCCAATTAAACTGTTGCTGCTTAACACAGGAAAATTAGGCAAACTGACTCCTAGCCAGCTTTAAAAGAAGAAACATCACAGAGCTATAACCAACAAAACATTATCAAATTCAATAATGCAGAACTGAATAACACAATACTATTATTTGCTGGTAGTAAGATGAAGAATGTACAGTGGTTTGGGGTTTGGTTTTTTGTTGGGTTTTTTTGGTTTTTTTTTTTTTTTCTTTCTTTCTTTTCTTCAAACAGTGCATTGAAATCTCTGGAGCATGAGAGGTGCTACACACATGTAACACCAAGTTCGGTTCTAGCTGAGCATTAGGATAAAGAACTGAAGGCAAATCAGGGATATTTCCATCCCCACATTTCATTATCAAGTTACGCTAAGTATTTCTCGCACAGCCCCACCAACAAGTCTCCTGATAAAGCCAAACTAACTTCCTGCAAAACTTTTATCTTTTTCTTCCAGCAGAACAGCAGGACAGTCAGATGAACTTACTCATTTCAAGTATATTCGTATGTTTAAATACACACACACACACTTCAGGAGTGTTGCATGTCAAGTTTGAAACAGGAGCACAAGAAAACCATGAACGTAAAATCTATAACCGCCTCTGAGGACTTCAGACTGATTTCAAGCATACAGGAAAACTGTTTATGAAATTGTGCAGACTAGATTAGAATACATTCGTTACTTTGCAAACATGCAAAAAAAATACGAAAGATACTGCATATGAAGTTCAATATAGGTACCTGCACATAACACAGACAGGTTAGGAAAAAACAAACAAACAAACAAGAAAACTTTTGGTCACCAAAAGTTTGTTTACCTGACAATCATGGTAGGAAGCAAGTGATACCCCAAAATGAAGTGAAGAATACCAAATGCTATGTATTTTGTTAATCATATGCTTTTAAAAACAGAGCCTTTAATAACTAAAATTTGAAAAATATTAATCATATTATGCCTTCTAAAATGGCTGGGGTGGGAAGCACCAGTTAAAAAAAAACGTTTCCTTTGGATGCACAGAAAGGAAAGCATCCTTATTTAAAAACAACTATATAGCAGTTCTATAAAGTGCCTGTTTGAGGAAACACATCAACAGACGTTTTCCTTGTGCAAAATAGACATTTTTCAGCTCAAATCTTTGGAACGTATATGCTACCCAGAGTTTGTGTTCATGCATTACCTGTAATTTCAGTAATTCAATAAAACTTCTAACCTGCACCGCCAAAATTATTTTGATTGATGCAACTGTCCACCACCCCCAATTCAGCTTTGAGGGCTTGAGCTAAAAAAAGTCATGAGAAAACTCTGGGTTTCGTTTTCTCATTTCTTAATTTTTCTTTCAACTCATTGTGCGTGTTTACTTTTGACTGTAAAAGTCCATTACTGAAGGCTATATGAAATACATTCTCTCCTAGGGAACAGCAAAACCACATTGTATACCACTGTAAGACACTGTTAAAATTTTAAAAAGCAGCATTTAGGATCAATCTAAAGCCTGACAGAGATCTGTCTCCACTTTGAAATGCAAAATGGAAGACCTCTTGAAATGGCTTTATTATCAGAGAGTGGATATTGAAACTTAGAAAGGTGCCTAAAAGTTAACAAAAAGGAAGCTGAAGCAGCCCAAGTTACTGCCACTTTCCGTTTTAGGCTCAGGTCCACCTACAGCCAAGCACAGACATTACAAGAACAGAAACTGCAGACAGGAGAAAACAGCCCCCATCAGCCTGAGCCCTCCTGTGCTGTAACCACTGCAGTGCGGCAGAGCCACGCCAACACTACGCACCAGTTAGTTCAGTTACAGGTAAGGCTCTAGCTATGGCAACAAGTAAAATGAAAATGCGTACACCATCCCTCTCAGTCTCACCGTAAACTGGCTACTAACTGTGTATCACTGAATTACTAATACTCGATTTAAGCTTTTCAGTGCCAAGATCCATTACAGGCTCCAGCTGGAGTTCTGATCAGGGCCAGAACAGAGAGTATAGGTATTTCTTTGTAAACCACAAGGCTGCAGATTGAAATTTCCAATGAACAAACAAAAACAACCACCCCAGAACACCACCAGTCCTTCCCCTCCAATTTGCCCTCCCTCCCAGCCCACTACTGTTTTGGCAGTCCATCATCTCTTCTGCATGTAAGAGGAGTTTTCACATCTCCGAGCAGAAGTGGAGAAAACGGGTACAATGCTTATGAGAACAAGTATGAATTACATCTAAATCAAGATAACAGATTTTAAGTGACTTAAATAAAATACATGTACATTCAAAAAAAAAAAAAAAATTTGCCCATTTTAGAGCGAACAAGCCAAGTGCTTATTTGATCTGAACAGTCTCTTGTAGGAAAGGTATTCTGAATGTACCAGTGCACAGCTGGTCTGACCAGGCAGGAAGTTCATGCTGCAAAGGAGTCCTTCTTGGATAAAACGTGTAATCAAGATCATAGTTCAGGAGACAACTCAGTGATGCCATGTAGATATCTGCAAATCTAGAGAGACGTCTTAGGAAATAAGTTGGATTCTCATCAGTTCTGAATAAGCTTCCAAATTGTGCGTTGAAGAAATTCCTGTTCATCTCCCTGTCCCCCCCAAAAAAGGAAAACAAAGAGAATTAACTGAACATACCTGCACACATCTCTTTACCAGCTAGCATCCAGACTGAAGCAAGCACTTCCTATAATCTGTTCTATGCATTATTCTCTTGCCATTGCACTTCAAACGACTTAAATGCACCACGTAAGAAATTTTTGTACCTCTTGCACATACGTAGCCCAGATCTAGCAATCGCAGTAGTGAACAGAAGAGCTTCACACTTCTCCCACTAAAACCAGTGATAAGTTGCTTCTGACTTCAGAAACATGACTTTTCAAGCTTTCCTTTCTAGAGATTGTGAAAGAAGACTTTTGCCTTCATCTAAATCCTAATGACATCCACTTGTCCCAAAGATAGACTTTTTAAAAACACACAAAGATTTGGCTTAATGTACACAAAAAGCTTAAAACACATCTTGGAATTAACTTCTGTTATTAGTCACTGCCAAGTATCATTCCCATTTCTTTACTTCCACATTTCTGGGGAAGGCTGCTGGTGGTACAGCTGCTGGCCTTGCCAACTGTGCACTTCACACACCCTGCATTTAGGGATTGCTCCTCATGATAGCAGATTTTTAGGAGTTTTAGCCCTATTACCTATCTCTGTGATGAGTCCACTGCTAAATCCAGCCTAGTGCAGAGCCCAGTTTTTGCATATTCTGAGATGTATTGTATGTAATCTCAAGAAATCATCTAAAAAAAAAAAACAAAACCTGAAGAAGTGACCTAAGTCTTGATACAGAAACACATTTTAAATCATGCAGAAGTTAAGCTGTGTAATCAATAGCAATGGTGACAGCTGAACACAGAGAGACAGGAGAACTAAAATGAGAAGAAAAAGTATTTGATCTGACGTTACCCTTTCAYGCAGAAAACTAACATCTGTTCCAAAGAAGGGGAACAGGGAAAAGGGGTTCATATGCACAAAGGGTCAGAGGGGAAAAGAGCTGCACAGGTAGAATATTGCTTTACGCAGTTAGTTTTAGAAGGTCTGTAACTACCAGGGAATATAAATCAGGGATGGATAGAAATTCTGAAGAAACCTGTGGAAGATACCACATAGAACACTTGGCTACCGTGAAGTATATTGCAAACTCTTCGTCTCCAATGTCTTACCTCATTTCCTTTCTTTCCTTCTTCCATTCTTCTAAAATCATTTGTGAATCAGGATCACGATGAACCTGGAATGTGAAGTATGGATGACAAGTAACCAAGGATGCCCTCGTAAATGAGCCTTTCCCTTAATAAACCCTTACCAGCTAACAGGACAAGAGCAATGCTTCAGAGATCAGTATACAGAAGTTACCCACGTGCATTTTAAACAACTGAAAGCAGGAATCAATCCAGGCTGACAAGTGGAGGAAGGGAACAAGATTTTGGTAAAACTCTTATTAACTAGCCACACAAATAATTGCATTTATTTATCTACAGTCAAACTGGTGAACTTTAATGAGACAGAAAGCACTTGCAATGTTAATGTCCAGCATTTAGAAACTTGGCTGGATCCCTTCTGCCATACAGAGCCGATTAAACACACACAGAACAAACCTGCATGTGTTCCAGTAATCCTGTCAAGGTTTGCAGCCAGGTCATGGTTTGAATGTACTTCTCTGTGTTCATGATTTTAATCTCTGATCGTAACTCTGGAATAATTGCACCAGTGCGCCAGCCATGCTTCAGGGTCAAATCCTATTTACCAAGAAGAATTACAAAATACAAGTATTAGTCTTAAAAAGGACTGCTTAAAAGAACAGAAGAATTTGACCATTGTTTATCCCAAAGGGGCACTAATTCAATTGCTTCTTACGTATAAGCAGAAATAGTAAACAGTGGGACTTAACTGTGCCAATAGGCAATAGCATTTAATTTCAGAGTAAGCTTCAAATCCCACATTTTTAAAGAGAGAGAGATATAAAGAACACACAAGCACTTGCAAATAAGCACTAATGCGTTAGGTTTAAAACAAACAGTAGGAAATTCCTCTTGTAGATGAGACCTCTGCTGCTGTCAGAAGCATCTGGAGGAAATCGTGTGTTGGGTTTGTGGTATTTACCCATACACTCAGCTGACAGAAGGGTCCTGTCGGGACCCCCAGCTATTCAAGCTCCTCCTGACAAGTACAGGACGAGGCAGCTGCCACCTGCGCTCTTTCCTCCATTGTGCCAGAGAAGAACAGAGCTGCCTCCTCCTTCCTTTGGCCGTCAGCCTTCTGAAGCGCCCAAACTTACTTTTCTTTTTAAAAGCAGATTGGGGCAAAAATGTTAACATCTGCTGCTGCTGAAACACATTATCACAGCTTGGCAGTGGAAAGTCATATCCAGGCATTCATATGCAATCAATTACAAAAGAGTTAAGTGGTGGTCACTTACTCCAAAGTAACAGTTAACAGTACATTTGTTTGTAAGGTAGTAAGAAAATGCCTGGATAGTGGGGCTACAAACCATAGCAAGATCTCGGGAAGAAAGAAAGTTTACCATTAGTGACAGGAAGATTGCCTCCTGCATTTAAAACAGAAGTTCATTCAGCTCTTATTACACTTGGTAGTAAACGTAATCCAAATCAGCCACAACCTGTACTTCTGGATATCTGTGTTTACTCTCTGTTACATCTGACAGGATCAGTATCTGGATCAGGAATACAAACTGACACATTCCTGAGCGCAGTTCGTAAACAAGTTAAATGCTACAGGTCAGGTGGAAAACATGGTTGGCCTTTTACGGCACCAATTTTCTTCACTGCAAGAAAAGCAATATGGCTTAACTACCAACTCAAATTTTGTTGTATTTAGAAATCTCAAATGAAAGTGTGTTATATTGAATAACTGGGGAGGAAGAGAGGAAAACTCACAAAATAGGATAAAAGATGAGGCTTTTTGTTAAAGTAAACTACTTACTGCCAAGTCACTGTAAATGTGATCACCAAAGTAGAGAACCTTAGAGCCCCTCCAGCCAGTAAGCTTCAGAAATTCGTACAAGTTACCCTGCAGAAAGGATGACACGTACATTGTAGTGGCATGCAACTTGCACCTTCACAGGCATGAAAAAGGAATTTAGTACACCCCTAGAAATATTTTCATATCAAGAATCTTGTCCTCAGTTTTATGAATCCCAAATTTTACAGGCAATTTCAGTAATACCATCACTTCGAGAGACAAGTAAACTGCAGACATACAATACCAACAATGACTTTGTACCACTTTAATCATTAAAACAACTCTCTTAAAAAAACGTATCTACTTTTTAGAAGCCTTTATGATCTCTAAAGAAGATTGGGATTCTAGGAAATAGGTATTACATTTGAACTGAAAGAGTTTATTGAAAGCGTACCTGTTTGTAAATCTGACCTTTCTGCAGCTTGTGAATTTTGTCCCAAAGCAACACTCCCCTTTCATTCACCTTCCGAAACGGTCTAGAATAGAATTATATACAATTGTTACATTGCTGTAGAAATTCTGTCACTTTTTAGGAGGAGATTAAAATTTTAATATTAAAAATATTTGTCTTTCAAAAGGAGAACATGCTTTTTAGCATCTGAACGTTTTGTAATAGATAGAAAAAGCAAAGCTCCAAAACTTCAGCTTCAGCCAGTGAAATGCAATGTATCTATCCAGTATACCTATGACGTTTATAACGGAGTTTGAGAACAACTGTTGAGAACTAAGGCAGGGATCCCAGACAGAAGGGAAGAAACAGTGTGAATTGTCTGCCATTAAGAAGGAGAGAAGAGAACACGTGTAAAAATCTTGCCCGATACCTCATTTTGTACAACTGAGCAACTGAAGAAGAAGGGGGCAGAGGACTGGGGGCAAGACGTACAGCAAAGTTCTTCTTAAAATTATATGAAAAAAAGTAAAGGAAAAAAAAAAAAATCCCACCTCCCTCTATCTCACTTTCAAATCGTAAGTACACATAAAGGAATAAGTCTTTTTCAAGCGTAAGAGTAGTGCGTACGCATTACAAATGTGTTTACTTAATTGAACAACTAGTCCAAATACTCCAGTCTGTCAGCCAGTCTTAAATATCATGTATGACTAAACAAAACCAGAAGCAATGAAAGACATTTCCAGATAAGGGCCTGATTCTGAAAGTCACCAAAATTTCTCAGGTTTCTTAGGAAAGGAACACACTTCACCAACTTAAAAGCTAAGACGTTAAAAACAGTTTCTGTGACCCTAACTCAGTCCAGCAGACCTGCAACAGCTACTGGAACTTTCTCAGGTAAGAAATGGTAAATATTTGGACTTCAGAATTGGGTGTTGCTGCATTCTGTAATGACCTTAAACAGGATTTCATCAAATACGATTTCATTTCACATTGTATCCAAATTAAAATATTTCATAACACACTCTATAGCCTTATATGGAATAAGCTGCTTGAATCATTCTTTACTGACTAAATACCCACCTTCGCTTATCATTGAAAAAGTTTGGCTTATCCGCCTGTACAATGACCACATCAAAGAGATCCCTCCAGTCCTTGCCAACTATGAACTTCATGCCTTTGTCCCTAAAAAGGACAGAGGGATATTAACAGTGAAGTGTAACAGAAGTGCCAATATCTGTGCAATATAATTAATTACATTCAAGAACCTCATCCTCCCCATCCTTTAAAAATGTATCGTTGAACAGCAAACAACTGTTCCCTTACACGAAGCTGCTGGGACTGTTTGTGATGAGAAACATCTTCTTGCCATGATCAGCCAGCTTTGCTAACACCGCACGAGTTTGTTCAGCATAGCAGATGTATTTCTCTGTGAGGATTGGGGAAAATACAATATTAATTGAAAAAGTTTTTCACAAGAATTTTCTCTGCATTCAACCCAAAGGTTCAGAACATGAGGTTATACTTAACAAAGGCACCTTAGAGAAGTGGAAATAACTCTTTCAAGCTTTAAAAATTAGAATTTGTAATCTTAAATAAGGGAACCAGAAAGATCATTACATTATCAGTGAAAAAAGCTTTGACAGATGATCTCATTAGTACTTACCAATATCTGCTTCAATTGCTCTGTACATTATTCCTTTGATGTGGACATCCCTGATTGAATCCTGTCAGGAAAGCAACAGAGCACTAAAGAACTGAAAAATCTTTTCAAGTATAAAAACCATGCTCACTGCATAGCAGTAGTAATTTGTTTTTAAAACAATTCCTTCCTCTGAATTAAACTTTCAACTTCACAGAAATGCCATGTGATGTTCACTACATATATATATATATATATATATATATATATATATATATATGTCACCACTAGACAAAGAGTAAGCGTGTCCTCCAAGAAACTAACTTCATACTTTTGGGAAGTACAAAACTGTATAGCACAGGGGCTGTTTTACATAACAACTGTGAAAGCGCACTCAGAAGGTGAAGTGGGGTAAAAGCCCTCTGCAGAAGCAGAGTCACCACAGATTTCCAATGACCTTTGGAGCAGAACACATTCCTTTCCTCTTGAAAAAAAAAAAAAAACAAAAAAAAAAAAAAGAAAAAAACAAAAACAAACAAACAAACAAACCCAACACACCAAAAAAACAAAACAAAACAAAACCAACCACAAAACACCCCAAAAGCTTTAAGTCAGACAGATTTTAGATTATGATCACTCACAAATGCCCTGGTTATTTAAAAAACAAATTTATGAACAGATGAAAGAAGCTAAAYGCTTAAGCAAAGTATTCATAAGGCGCCCTGAAGGCATTTGGCAGCTCTCCTGAGCCAGCTCTGCACCAGACCACTTTGTTTAGGACAGTGGTACTGCCACTTTGGTACTTACACAGAGTATGTCCTAAAAATCCTCAAAAAATGCCACTATAGGGCTTCCAAACTGTTGGTAATGCTGAGCAGTACAGAAGTTTCTACAAACACTTCAGCAGAAACCACAACTAGCCTTCTGACTCTATGTAACCATAGGCAGAAGGGAAAATTACTCTGGAGGTCAAAAGTTTCTTAAAACCCAGCTGATCTACTTGGGAAAGTGAGAAATTCAACATTCAGGTGCATCACATATGCTGAACAACTACACAAGTTTAATACATGTCAACAAGGGGCCAGGAAAAGGTTTTGAACGGAAAGCTTGTGCAGACAAATACCATCAACTTGGGCATGACCTCTTCTGTTCTTAAATAACCATGACATAAAATTATCTCCTCTGCAGGATACATCCTGAGGAATCAAGAGGGTCAGATTACTCTAGTCATTATTACTAGATTTTTCTGGAGGAGGAAGAGAGGAAAACAGGCAAAATAGATACGCCAAAAGCAAGAGACAGCAAACGATTGTATACTTGTGAAGATACAGAGGCAGAGTACAACTGAAAGCTCTAAACTGGAATTCCCTATAGCCTCTTAGAATTCCTACTAGTGAGAAAAGTATACCTTTAATAACAATCAAAAGAAGCTTTATCGACGTACAAGAGCTTCTTCACTTTCCCCCTACCCACCCCTCAAACCTACAAAAAGAGCAACAGCCCTAGAATGTCAGATTTAAAACAAATTTCAAATTATTCTGTTTCTTTTCCAAGGTCTACCTTCATTTTACTTATGTTTTTATGGTTGTATAGCAATAATTACTCTATACAAAACCTAAAGTTGAGGTRTTTCACTGGAACTGACGCAACAGGTTGAAGCTTCCTGAAGTGCTCACAGAGAAGACGCACAAATGTAGAGCTTTACCTAAATCTTCAAAGCTAGTACCTTGACATCTTTGTACAGATGAACAGGCTCATAGTCTATGTTGTTTTTCAGAAAATACTCATTCACACAAGAAAGAAGTGTCATTTCTGGCAAGGAAAATATATCCATGAATTGCTTCATTGTATTTCCTTGTGAGCTCTACAGGGGTGGGAAGAAAAAAGAAGAGAAGAAGGTCAGGCGTTTCTCAGATTAGAACACTTTCATTCATTCAGTATAAACACTTCAGCTTAGTTGCAGATACTCAGCTTTTGCCATCGCTGTTCGCGTTGCTTTAGATTCTTTTTGAACTAACAGACTTTCAATAAAATAACTCCAACAAAAGCGCTGGCTTTATTTTAAGAATTAATCATGACTCATTACTCTTAAGAGTATTTTAATTCATAAACACATAAAAGGCAGTGGTCAGCTAAAAGTAAAGAGAAGGACTTAGAGGCCTTCACTGAAGTCTGCACTTCTAAAAATAAGAGGCACTGGGTATTGTGAGGGGGGTGGAGGTTTTGTTATTTGTTGTTTGTTTTTTTTAAATAAGTGGAATATTGATTAGGACTGCAAAACAATTTACCTCCTTGAAAAGAGATAATAAAAAGTTGTAAGAATCTACAATAACTAATGCAGTAACAGAGGAAAAGATTTCTAGTCTGCAAAAGCTGTAACTATAGTTAAGTTTCACAAAAGTAGAGAATCTCATTATACAAGAGCAAATACAAACCAAATACTTCTCGGGAAGAGAGGTAAAGCAACCAGCTCAAGACAGCACACTGGTCAAGATCACAGAAACATAGAGTAGTTGAGGTTGCAAGGCACCTCTGGAGGTCATCTTGTTCAATCCCCTTACTCAAGCGTGGCCACCTAGAGCCAGTTGCCCAGGACCTTGTCCAGATGGCTTCTGAATCTCCAAGGATGGAGACTCCGCAACCTTCTTGGGCAACCAACCCATGCCAGTGCTCAGTCACCCTCACAGTAAAGGAAGCGTTTCCTGATGTTCAGAGGAAACCTCCTCTGTTTCAGTTTGTGCCCACGACCTCTTGTCCTGTCACTGTCCTTTCCAAGATCAAAGAAAGCATAGACCTGCAGAGACCAAGGCATCCCACAGGCAATGTGGGGGGCGATATTCAGAACCGCTGCAGAGGCCAGATTTGGGAATTCTAAGTTCAGCTCCTTAAAATAAGAACAAGTGCAAGAACAACAAAATGCTCCACAGCACAAAGAAGGGCCTTTCATGTCAACATGGAATTAACATCCAGAAATAAAAGCAGTTTGGGAAAGAGGAAGGAACCTACCAGCAAGAAGATCAACTTTCCCCACAAAGTCAAATCCTAAACTTAAAAGCTTTATCTTTCATCATTCATCTTTTGTCAAATCCTCTTACTGTCACTCTGCCAGCTTGTATGCAAGAGATGCCTCCATACATTTACTTGCTGCTACATCAGCCAAGCCATTAGACCACCGGGAAAAAGTACATACCCGGGGTAAGGCACCAGATATGGTTCATTTCCCAGCCTTTATCAGATTTGCAGTGCAACACTGAGCAAGTCACTTGATTTTTCTATGTTCCGCTTCTCTGTCTGTATAACTGGGCAAGGGAACAGTGAAAGAAGAAACTACATCGAGTGGGAGAAAGAAAAGATACTTGTCACTTTAGAGGGCAACTTCACATCTAGCACTGTAAGTCAATCGTGTATTGAGAAAATACAACTGCTAGTAAGAACAAGAACAAAATGCAAACACCACTACCCCCACCCAAAAAAAAAAAAAAAAAGTTCATTTTTAGAGAGCAGTTCATGGTTTTACCTTTCCATAAAAGTCACTCATTTGTTCTAAAGGGACATGGGAACCATCATACATTGCAATGACTTCTTCATCTGGGACAACACTGAGGCCTCTGGAAAACAACATTAGCTGTAGTTCAAAAGTCAGATTAAAATTTTCAAGTAATTACCGAATGAAAGTCTGACAGATTAACACTTAGATTTGGAGCTTATTAAAATACCAATAATGTGATAGGAACACTTTAGTCTGTAAGTTAAAACAGCATCTTTCCTTACAGAACAAGTAACATTTTAACAGGCTGACGCACACGGAACACATTCCGATTTTAAGTCCTTTTTACTTTCTTACAGGAAAAGAGCTAATTAGTCGCCATTGAAACTATGCCTCAAGGGTTTGTAAGAAGTAGTTAGAGCTTCTAGTTTCTTAACACAAAGTAATTCCTCACTCTGCCTTTGCTTCATACAGCACTGATGATGTGATAGTGTTTAAACCAGATTATGCTGCAGCATGACCTTGAAGATTCAAGGGAAAGAAAAACATACACAACCTTTAACTAAATAAGAATTTCTTTTAAACTATATCAACAGTTCAGTTTCCCAAAATTTAAGATTACTTGAAGGATTGTTGACAAATAATTAAAATATAAAAATATAACAACAAATGGGGAAGAAGGAGACATCATCTTTCCCCAGAGTTTCTTTATCAACTATTAAGAGATTAAAGGCTTTGTTTTGGTTTGGTTTTGAATGTTTACAGTATCAAGCATCTTGCACTAAAGCATCTCAAACACTACAGGCATGCAAACATCCTCACCAGACGACACAGAATTGTTGAGGTTTTGCTTAAGATTAAAGAACACAAATGAAAACCAGATCATCTGGTCCCTTTTTTCCAAGCCTACTTATGGTGTTTTGCAGCCTTGTAAGACAGACAGTTATTTCTGTGCCTCCCTTTCTTGGTCTTACCCCAAAGTATTGTGAGGCATTAAAAAAATAAATTCATTAATAAGCCTAGTACTTTCAGTGTTTAGTGTCCACACTAGCTTTGCAGTGGAAGGGCACGATACATGAACTTCATCAGGGCTGCTATGGTTGCAGAGTCCCACATTAACTAGTTCCTTTACTGCACTTCTCAATTCTACATCGACTCGCACATAGCTCTGTGCTACTGCTGGTAGGACTCCAGCATTCAAGGTAGTATTGTGCACCAACAGGGCAGATAATAATTTGGTTTTGTAACATACAGACTTCAGCATCACCCACTCCACAGCAGGAAAAACAAAGAAATGCAACCAAAATGTTAAACACATACCAAGTAATACAATCAGAATTAAGGAGGACTGACTCATCTTCTAGTCTGCAGACAGCTATGCCAAGTGGTATCTGAATACTGCTAAAGAAAACACTTGTAGATCAGGAGCTACTTAAGCACAAATCAAGAGAGGACAATAGATATATGTGAAATCCAGAGAGGAGAGACAACTGTGTAAGCAAAGCTGTAGATTAGTTTTACCAAAAGACCCATAGCCTTGACAGTTCACAGTCCAGCTGTGTAACTACAAAGTTTATTTTATTCCACTCACAGCATAGACAGACAGCACTAAAAGCATCACAGTTCACCCACAACAGTGCTCCCATTGCTGTTCTTGGAGATGTGCATTGTTAGAGGGATACCAGAATTGCTTACACCTCTCAGTGCAAATGAGGCTGTACACTTGGGCAAATCCTGCTATTTTCAGTGGTGTAATTGTCCTACACACGTACAGAGCACATGGAAGGTTAAAACTAAGAACTACAGACATGCAGCAACTGACAGCAAAGCTCAGTGTTGGTATAGAAGAGAAAGGTAATCTTATTTTAAACAAAATTAAGAGAAAGTATTGAGTGAAATGGTAGCTTTCACTCTCTCCCTCACACACACTCACAAGTACTAAGACCTGTGGCCTAGCAGTCTGTCCAGAATTACTTTGGGTGACACGGAGAACAAGGGACACCAGCTCTTCAACAAATCTCAACACCTCTCTAGAGTTTTCTTGATCAGTCACCACATGCTGGCTTCGGATGTGCCTTTTGTACTAGAGGTTGACAGCAACTGTGATCTTCTGCCTCTTCATTCTGTCCCACTCTGAGTCATAAGGCAACACTGCTGATGGACTCACCACCCGTTCGTCTTCTCATCTAGGTCACTACACAGTTCCAGTCATACCGTTGTCCTTCCTGAGATCTTCTCTCAAAGCCTTCAGCCTCTTTTTTGCTCCCCCCACCCCCATACGGGTGTTTGGAGAAACAGCATGCAGATATGTTGGTATCTTGATGACCAACTGATCCAGGTACCATCAACACATGCCATCCTTTTGTCCCTTCTATCAACATTTCTTCTGGTGTTCTCACACATAGACGTTTCCATTCATACCTCATTCGTACCAATCTTAATATTTCTACTACATACCTCTACAGATAAATGTATCTTTGATTACTTCACCTAACCTTTAATCTAGCAAACTAGCATTTTTCACAGTGAAAAAGTGTAAAAATGTGACAGCCTTTTTAAATGAATCTTACAACTAGTGACCTTCACTCTGAGTTGTCCGGTTCCCTCTTAGCCCTCCATAAATGATTCCTTCGAAAGCCACAGGAACAGGTTTTGTCAGTTGAAATATACAATAATTATTCTAAACCAGCATGTATAAAACACACAAATAAATGGTATGACGTTTCACTTGGACTCTGATGATACAGAACGCACATTGTTTTGGCAGCTTTAGACAACCACTGTGTTGACAGCATGAGCCTAATGCTGGACCCATGCCATCTTGTTTCCTCTTTCACTTTCCTTCCCTTCCTCTCCCCTATCCCAACGGGCATCTCAGACTAAGTCATAAGAGAACAGATCAATGGCTAAGGCTGAATCAACTACCTATCTGCCTACCTGGCAAACAAAAAGAAGTAAAGAGTGCATTATCATCGTTTCATACTACCATACACGGTTCCATGCTAGCTCCCATAGTAAGCCACCTCAAGGTTGCATTATCTTTTGGCCCCGAAAGAAAACTTTTTGCCCAATGACATTAAGAAGGGTGCTCAGGCTTGTTACTTCATTTAAAATATGGTACCAAGTGTGGTGTTCACTTCAGTCAAATGCATACTGCTTCATTACAGCAAACTTAGCCATACTAAAAACTCTCCTGTCAAAGATCACATACAGTAAGTCTATACCATGTAACAAAGCACAGCAGAGAGATCACCAATTTTACATCAATTCAGTCAACTGAAAAAGTGTCAGACTGCGCGGACACAAAACAGTTGTGCTCCAACCACATCATACTTGCAGAATGGTATGTCCAAACTTAAAAGGTCTGTGCAAATACAGTAAGACCTCTCAAGTGTCTCTGCAACCACACTAAAGTGATGCTAACAGGCACTCTGTGACAATTATTTACACAGAAAGCAACAGCTGAGAAGTCATCAGAGTATTTTTAGATGTCTTTCAGCACAATTTAACAGCCGGAAACAAAGTGAGTCAGCACTATGTGACCAACCAGCTTGCCAGCATCCCCAGCTCTGAACTGGGGAATCAGCTGTACTGTATCAGTCAGTAAACATGTGCGCATGTCTGTGTGTACACACAGCGGTGCAAAGAAACCCCCTTCCAGTAAGACTGCAATATTCATTCATGTCTGTGCTTTTCAGTGCATGGTTCCTGATATTAACCTAAGATGTACGCTAATAATGCAATTAAGAGATTCAAAAAAACAAGAGTATACATTTTTATTATCAATAGGAAATAATTTTACTTACCTGTAAACTGTTCCCAGCTGAATATAATGAAAAGCATCAATCTTCATTAATAATGCCTTGCAGGGGTGGGGTGGGGGGGGAAAAATCAGTTTTTAATCACGCCAACTATTTGACATGAAATTATAAAAATCAAAACAACTTTATCTATAATCTTTACATCTCGAGAACTCCTGAGCACCTTCACCTCAACTTCCTTCATAGCTTCCAAAATACTTTATCAATGGCTTTTACCTAGGGCTTGCCAAATCACCAAGGAAACATTGTCCAGTGACCTGAGCTAGGTCATGAAAAAATATCTTCTCCTACCAGCAGGTGCCTGCTTAGGTTTATTCTGTTGCATTCTAAGTTGTCTTTCTCCCTCCCCCTGCTCACCATGAGAACAAAACACCTCAAATAGTGCATACTCAAGAGCTATATATATTTTAAAAAAAAAAAAAAAAAAAAAAAAAAAAAAAGGGCGGGGGGCGAATCAAGCTTGCCATGAAAGAGAAAAAAAAAAAAATGAAACAAAATCCTCACACATTAACGCAGAGTGAAAAGCTGGTAGACTTAAAAGCCCTATGTATTTCCTTTGGCTAGGTTCTCAGCACTACATAACTCATCACAAAGTTATTCATACATACCCGGTGCACATCATAATGAAGTCCTCTGATTGCAAAATTGGGATCATAATCGTATTTTCTTATTTCTGCAGGATACTAAGAAAAGATGGCAATGATTTGATTTTAAATCCATAACAAAAACAAATTAAAAAAATTGTTTCTGCAGAATTTTAGAAGCCTAAGTTTTCTATGCTTCTCATTTTCACTAGTCATTAAAAGAGGCTTTTTGATAGGTTGGTGAGATTTGCAGGAACAGATGCAGAGTGCAAGACAAGTCAAGCATTTTTCCAAAATCTAAGGTCAACGTTTTAAATCTAAGTCAAGCACAGTACCTAAAGTTAGACATCCAGGTACTCTGCAGTGATCACCTTTGAACATTAGGCTCTTCTTCAAAAAGTTATTTTAATATATGCACCTTTGAAAACAAAGTAAATTTTACTAACTTCCTAAAATTTAGTAACTGAGTTACCTTGCATTGTGAAGTGTCACCAAGAAACAGGCTATACAAACACAGTTTCCAACTCAACCTTCTAGCTAGAAACCCAAGAACCTGGCCTGATTTACAGAGATCCCTGAACTTTACTGCTCACTTCCATTGAAAGAAAAATCAATACAATATCATCAATATTAACAGGAGCAAAAAAATCTCTGGCATTTTCAAGAAAGAAGCACAGCTATCCGTTTTAACTCCCTAAGTGTGGATCATACTCCTGATCGTAGATTGTCATGTTTGAAACATAGACCCCAGAGGTGTTTAAAGATACAGTGCACTGAAAATAAACACCGATGGAAAGGAAGGAAGAAGACAATTCACAACGGCTAACGTTACCTGGAGAAGCCAGGCTCCCCTAACAGGGGCTTTCCTCAAGGTACAGTGCGACAGAAAGATCAGATTCAGAAAACAAGTTGGGCATTAAACACCACCAGGGTGAGTCACTTCAGGAGAACACCACAGTGACCCAACTGTATTTACCCTGGACAGCATTTGTAACACCTTGTTTAGAGATGCACATGAATTGAATGTCTGTATCATGTATTCTTTCCTCAGGTTGTTTATAGACAGCATAGGTAGCTCACACCACCTATTAGAGAGTTTTCTAACATTTTGCAGTACAAGCCCATTTTCAGTCGACTGTAATTTTGTCCTGCTTTAACCATAGGTTAGCCATGAAAAAAATACGTTAGGTGTGTGCCTTGGGCTAAGGCTTTTGTTCATTTGTTTTTAAAAGGTAAAATGCTTCAGTCATTTCTGACAAGGCCTGAGAAAACTATCATTTCTTTGATTAACCAACTGAAAGGTGATCCTTCATTTTCCTCCCACAGGCTACAGCAGTCTTAGAACTTGACAAATGCATCTCAGGCACATTCTCTATCTTCTCAACAACAGTCTCCAAACATATATGGCTAATTTACATGCCTTTGGAGAAAAAAGTAGATTATACAGCTTCAACAGAGGCTCTAGCTACTCTAACAAAAAAATAAATAAATCACAATTTCTCCACCAAGTTTTTATCTATGCTGAAGAGGACTTGCTCTGCAACTGCTGTAGATTGTGGTTGTATTGAGCACAGGCACCTACAGTTAAAGAAAACAGTCCTTTCTCCTAACTTCTGAACTATCATCCCTACAACCACTCCCAGAAAACATGGGGGAGGCTACTGATGGGAATGAAGAACAGCATCAAAAGCCTACAGATGCGTTGGGAAGATGTATACATTTGGCCAGGGAACTTGAAGCAGCAAAGGAGACAAAGGAAAACATCAGGGGATGATACAGAATGTGCTTAATTAAAAACTACGGTGTACCGCACACGCCTCAAAGCAGACACATCAAGCATGAACAGGGAAATTTATTTCTGACTTTTTCAAATTTCTGCATGCTTGACTTTCCTACTTTAATTTACTCTACTAGAAGGCTGTCTTTTTGCATGCATGCCAGTACATATGAGAAAAAGATTGAGCCTATCTTGGCACACAAATCAAAGCTTCCTTACAAGCCAAACAAAATAATGATAAAAATTGCACTGTTTGCTTACCCCAGTCTTGGTAGGGATAGATATATCTGGACTGAAAAAGCAGTCCAGATAAGGTGGCTCAAGGCCCGTACATTAGGAAAGAAATAAACCCCAGAGCAATAGTTTACATTCAACACCTGCTGCCACCTCCAAGGTTAGCATTAAATTGATGTTTCTTCTCTTGGACACACTTCAAAGTTACTTGCTTCCTACACTGTATTTTGCAATTTCTGATGAATTACCTTACACTGCCATGACCAAAATTGGCCATTTTTTAGGTTGACTCTGACAGTCACAATGGGCAATACTATCTAGAAGCTTTTTCTAATGTTAAAGGCAAGAAAAACATTAACAGAATAAGCAGCTACAGAGATAGCATTAATAAAAACTGTTGTCCCCCAATAAATTCCAACAGGAGAGGATATGTTTCAATAAGTTGTCTCAAAAAGTAATTACAGCTTCATTTACTAGAACTCAAGATATTTTAATTGAGACAAACTGGAAAGTTATTACTGCCTGAATTCATTCAAACGGTAAAGACAGACCACCGTTTTAATTATTGTCTACAAGAATTAATCTTGAATCCTATGGTAATGTTGATTTTTGCAAGAACTAGGTAGCTTTAATAAAGTGTATTTACACATTCTACAGAAATTGCTACCAAGACATGCCAAAATCTTAGGGGGATCAAGTTGTGTATGCTTTAGCACCCATGAAGTTTTGTTTGTTCTTCCAGGGATATTTATAGATGTTTATATATAGCTTCTAACCTTTAGATTCAAATACGAAAGTAGAATAACACCACCCATTCAGATGTAGGTTGTATAAAATACACAAGCAGTTTTATTAATAAAGTTACTCTGTGGACTTTTTGTCTTTTATTTTCCTGCAAGTCCTATAGTTCAATAAACTTTGCCTCTTTCAGTCCACGTTTTCTTCCATATTTTTCCCTGCAATACCTTCAGTTTCCCAAGTCATCCATCTCCCCCCCGCTTTCTGACACACAGTAACTTCTCCCATACCTAAACTATGCAACAACCAGCTCCAAGCTGCCTGGATGTCAACTGGTCACCGATGCAAACGCGCTGCTTGGTGAGGCAACAGGGTAGTGCTCCCTCTTAGGGGACTACCAAGCTGAACACTTACTTGGACCTCTCTTGCATCCAGCCTCTGATCACAGTGTCACTGCACACGCTGCCCCTTCAGCTAACTCAGCTGAAATGCCAGGCACATACAGAGCACCTCGCAAGCACACAGTGCAATCAAAGACCTCAGAAGAAGTCAGGCTAAAAATATTCCATATAGAAATTAATCACTGCACTCACAGCAATGCATACCACAGAGTAACAGTAACTTTTAAGCTTCTTATGTATTAGGGTGACTCCAGTAATTGGCAATCAGGAAAAAACAAAAAACCACCCCACCACCACCAAATTAAAAAATAAAACAAATAAAACTCTATTCATTAACAGTTGTCAGATTGCGCTCTGCTCAAAACCGCAGCTGAGAATAAACCAGGACTTCTGTTGTTCGTACACAGCTGTTGTACAAAATGTGTTATAAGGGAGCCAAGCTAGGACTGAGGCATGAAGAGATGAGTTACGCTCCTCTCAGTTAGAAATTATTTATTATACTCTTTATTCATAAGTTTATTGTTATTGCATTGATTTTACTTACCCGATGCTCATTAATAAGAAGATCTCGAGCAGCATTGAAGATCAGCGTGTGCAGATGTTTAGAATAAAAGACCAACGTGTAGTCATAATCAAAACCATAAATTTCAATGTCTGACAGGCTCATTTCATTGTTTGAAAAAATAGCATCCGGATTCAGCATGTTACTCATAATTGAAGGAACCAACTCTGAGAACAGGGGAGAGAAAAAAAAAAGTTATACCAGCCATGTAGTTTTATTTAAATAAATACATAAAAATCCATTAGCAATTTCTAAATATACATAAATGATAATGGAAACTATCAAACTAATTCACACTAACCAGCTAATCCTTAACAATAGGATGCTATTGAAAATGCTGTCCCTAACATGTCTTGGTGACCCATAGTTTTTATGTGAAGCACACTTTTCTCTGTACAGTTCAAGTAGGAGAGAAGATGCATTTCAGCATCTTGCTCAGAAAACCCCAGACTCAATATATATAATTTTTTGCTAACTCCGTTAACACATTTATTACTGCTTTTGAAAATGAACTTTGGAGTTGGAGGAGGATAGTAGTAGTAGTAGTATTATTCTAGGAGCCTTGTCTTCTCCTCCCATTATTTGGTCCAGCTTCTGCCCCAGAAGCAGAACTGACATTGCTTTAATTTCTTTTGCTTCACCATTTCAAGGTTACCACATTACTCAATTTCAACTCAAATAAGTAAACTTCAGGTGATTGCCATACTTTCCAAACAACAGCTACATACACATTGCTATGCTTATTAACCTTCTAGCAAGTCAGGAAACCAAAAATATTCTGCTTATTCTCTACACACATACATGTATCTAGTGTGTGTAAATCACTTCCATTTTTAAGGGTATATTTCTCTTGATATTTGTTTGACAAGTACACTGAGAAGTTAAGACCACTTACATAGAGCCGTAACATATTAACATTAAGTAACTTTAGGACCAACACCAACATCAGTATTAAGGATGTTTGTATTTCTTGTTTAGAAAACTTGGAAGAGCAACGTTAGGAGGCTAAATGCTACCCTCCTGGAAGCATAAAACATCAGCATGTTTTCCTTCCTTTCCTTCCCATATAATATCTTTGTAATCCAGCCTTCCTTATTAGTGGAAAAAAGGGGAGCTTCATTTTAAATCTGTGCTTGGAAGGCTGAATTTAAAGGGAACATGCTTTGTTTGGTTACTTTCTACATATAACTCTAGAAGGAATTGGTCGAGCTTCTCTCAACACCTTCAGCTCTGAGGACAGATACATTACGTGCTCCACCATGGGAGGAAACCATCTCAACAAGGCAGGTAGGTGTGGGGACTCCAGATCTGTTAGAAAGATAGTGCTCCATTTTGAAAACTCTGGCCAACTCGTAGAAAGGGAAATAACATTTCTTTTGTAAAAGCAATGCCTTAGACCGCTGCACAGTTGATGGGCAGATACAGTAAGACACTTATACAGATGCCCAATAACAAACGGTAATCTGAAACCATTCAACTTTATCAGATGCAGATACCCAAGTCTTTTAATTTTTAAGAGAGAGAGAGAACAGCAATTTCACTGAGTTTAATTCCAAGTTTCAAATAAAGTCTAGCATCTCTTTCACCAAAAAAGATCCCAGGAGTTCCCCATACTTAAGCTGACATGAAAAGCTGTATCTTTCATTTCAGGGGATTTAACAAAATAAGCCTCAGCCAAAACATTAGCTCCTACTATCTCCAGTCACTGCTTATAGTAATACAGGAGATAAATGTTATGCTTAGTTGACGTAACAAAATAATCAAATGCAATTTGACACGCTACTATTAAGGCAAATACTCTTATTCTGTAAAAAAGGCCATGAATCATTTAATTAACTTGAAGTCATAACCATAGTTGTGAGTGAACTTCCAAAATCATGTTACAACACCCATTTCTGTATTATAGTTAAAGTATTTTTTCAAATGGCAGTTGTGCACCCTGGTGAGTCAACATTTGTTTTAAAAATAAAGATATTTATATATCTATATATAGATGTAGAGATAAAGATATTTCAGATTWAAAAAGTATCATTAGCGCCTGCCTGAAAACAGACAGTATAAACACTTTGTTACTATTAGACATTCTGGCTGGCAGACAGCATCCCAAGCACTATAAATCTTGGGTCAAAAATCAGGACAGCTTTGTTGTCTTAACGCTGTAACTAAGTGAAACATCACATAGTTGAAGCCATTGGGTGACTTAGGCTGTAATAAAATATTCTGAATTATTCTAGAAACACTTGCCTCATCTTTCGCCAACCCACATCCACTTATTTTCTCTTAACGCTACCCTACTCTCTAACCATAGCTCTGAAGTATTATTTGGGTGTGGTTTAGAATAAGAAAAAGTTAATTCCAAAAACAGGAAAGGAAAAAAAGATTCAAAATAAAAGGCATTTACTCTCTTCTTCCTATCCCTTACCCCACTCTCCAAAGTCCATAGTATTCTTCTGAGACCTCTAATCGCTTCTTATTTCACTTGTGAAATGCTGCCACTATTTTATGTTTGCAARTGCTATGTTTGCACCCAGCACACTGAAGCCCCCATTCACACTCAAGACTCTTAAGTGCAGGATAAGACCATGCTTATTTTTATTTTTTTTAAAAGGGCAAAACATGCAAGACTAAAGCATTATCCATCGCCACTACAGGATAAGCTTTCCCATTTGACACTGTGGAACACACGCTGCCTCTTTCTCTTGCAGCTCTCTAAAAAGATCACATACTCAAGTACCTTGATAATACTCTTCCCACCAGAGCAAGGGCAGAAGCAAGCAAGCTTCAAGCAAGTATTTGGCCCTTAAATTTTTGCCTAGCTGGGCTGAAGAACAGGGCTTCCCAGAGTCATGCACATATCATTAGCATTTTACCCTGGCTTCAATGCTTCACAGTTTAATGGAAACATAGGCAAAACAAAAAAAGGGATCTAAAACTTCGCAGCATTTTAACTTTTTGGAAGAGCAGCCTATTGCAGAAAGCCCCTCAAACAGACACCAACTTCCTGATTTTCTTTTTACATTTGCTTTTCTCCACACAACACATCTCCGACACCAGCCACTTTGCCCGGCCCAAGCCACRCTGTACGGAAGGCTTCTTCCTCAAGGCGCTTCCGAACACCTACAGCCCCGGTGGGTCGGACAGCTGGTGGTCCGAAGGGCTCACCCCCTCTTTAGAGGGGGGGAAGAAAAAGGGGCAGCTGCCCCCGCCAGTGTGTGTCCACCGGGTGTCCGGCCCTCAGGACCTACCGAGGCGACGGTCTCACCCGCGCTCCCAGTTTGACGCTGGGAGAGCACTGGAGACCGCCAGAAGGGAGAGCACTTTGACACCAGAGCCGCGGTGACTCCAGGAGCAGACGGCGGCTTCGCCGGGCGCTGCAGGACGGACCCACGAGGAGAATCCACTCCCCCGGGTGGAAGCGCGCAGCAGCTCGCACGGCCCCCTCCCACCCGCGCCTCGCCCCCTGAACCCTTCACGCTGCCGCAACGGCTCCCCACGCGCTTCACCGTTCCTCCTCTCCCAACCGCCAACACGCGTTTATCTGCTTTAAGACCGGCGGCACTCCGACCTGCAGCAGGAGGAGGACTGGCGCGGCGGGGGAGCCGTGCCGCCGCCGCCCGCGGGCCCCGCCGCTCACCCTTGGTGACTCTCTTGGCCTCCTTGTAGCGCGACCAGAGGTAGCTCTTCATGTCGGGCGGCGGCTGCCGCCGCTGCTGCTGCTGTGGGGCCACAGTGCAGTAGGGAGCGGTCCCCGCGGCGGGCAGGGCCCG
>JAYKAV010002108.1:797330-1150589 GCA_035582835.1 Phoebastria nigripes | reverse complement strand
CTTTTTCACCTTGCCTAAAGGGACAGGTTCCCGTGAAGCATTCCAATTCTGATGAATCACATTTTCTGGGTAAAGCTGTCCCTGTGAAAACATTTTGACCAGCTTTAGTTTCTACACAAACTCTGAAGCTGAACATTCACTGCTGAGAGTCCCTTACCACCAACAGCCTCCCTGGCTTTTGCTAGTTAGTAACTTGGTCACTTTGGAATGCACTAGCACATAGGAAAAATCAGAGCCAATTTCTACAGATCAGAACAGTCTGCTTCTTTGAAAGGGATGGTTAAGCTGTTAGAAACAACATTTCCTGACCTGCAGAAATTGGTCATTAGAAATCAAAGTCCTAACATCAGAAGCGCCATAAAGACAAAAAGGCAACCTAATAGACTGGTTTGGTGCTGGGGATGGTGTTATGATCACACTGTGTATGGCATGACCATATGATAGGTACAAAGAATGAAAGTCTGTCCTTTTGTTCTTTGTTTTGTCTTACATACTTATGCATTTTCCCCYCAGGTTTCCCTATTGCTTTCTCTTGGGAGGTCAGTTGACTTGCAACTAACTGGGGAAAAAAAAAAAGTGTCACTTGCTTTAAATTAGTCCTAGAGGAAAACAAGGCAGAGCACAGCCAACCAGGAGGAATAAATCCATTTATTAAAAAAAATTCTCATGAGGCTGAAGGAGCTTTAAAAAAAGATGTATTTTAAGTTCCTGTTTTTCTGCACCTAAATGTTTGGACAAATAACGTATAGCTACATGGCACAACCTCAAAGGACTGGAAGTGGAACAATCTGGCCTGTGATGTTAGAGGTGGAGTTAGTTCTCCCTGATCACACCAAGCGATGTCCTCCCTCCACATCATCTCAGGGAAACACCACATCTAAAGACTTCAACTACATCCTTTCATGGAGTACTACATGTTAGCTTTTGTTCTGTGAAAGCCAGACATCTTGGCAGGATGTAAAAGCAAGAAATTCAGAGCTTTTGATCAAGGATTATTGTGAATAGTAGATCCTCTCTTACCCTGTATGACCAAGAGCAGAGATAGGCTCAGGCAGTCTTCAGATAATGGAGGAAGTACTTCTGTTTCCTTTCTTTTCCCTTAAGCACTTTCTCCCATAAAAATCCTCTTACGAGACAAAACAGTTTGAGATGGAGCTAACTAAACCTACAGGTTTAAACAGTCCTGGCTTCTAAGGACTTATCACCCTTTCCATTTGGGTTTCCAAATTCACAGCTTGTCCCTGCTCCTGTGACTGGCTGAACAAAGATTTCAGAAGATCTGAAACTAATTTCCTGCTGCAGTAAGAATCCTCATCTTTCTCCACTTTCAAGATCAATTCCTCCAGCCCAGCAGTTTGTGGCATGAACCAAGGATAAGCAAGGACCTGCTTGCACAGACTCCTACCTGATCACTGCAAGCTTGCTGAAACAAGGTAGCAGCTGTTTTACTCCATAGTCATTGATGTTGTTGTTGTCCAAATCCAGAGCCAGGCGCTTTTGAAAGTGATGCACAACAAAGGAAATAGCACTGCAGTCAGCAGAGTAGGCATTGCAGTATGTCAGCTTGATGTAATTGGCATGCATGCGTTTGGCAGCCAACTTCCCCACTTTCTCGCTCTGAGTCTCGTAAAGGCACCTCAGCATCCAAACAAAGTTGGGCTGGACCTGGATCTGATTGTAGTTTGGAAACCTGGACCGAGTGAGGCCTTTCAAGTGGGATTTCATGCTCTCCCCAAGGTATGTGATGAGCGCCTTTCTCTTCCTCTTAATGACTGCAGGCAAAACTAAATGTCTGAAGAGCTTCTGATTGGATCTAGAAAGCAGGCCACAAAGAAACAGGTTGGTAAAATGAAAGTGTTCATTATTTCGGAAAGGATCCTCCCCTGCTAGTTGTTTCTTCAACCAAGGAATACGAAGGCAAGTAGGCTGGGCAGTCTCAGTGGAAGAACATTCATTGAAAAACTGAAGTAACTCCTTGGCACCCACTTTCTCTTCAATAACCAGGAACAAAGCTGTGAAAAAAGACTGAAGGGTTAAGTGCAAGAACTCATAAGTGGACTGATTGTCACAGCCACTGTAACCTTTAACTGTCCTGAGAAAGCCCAATTGCAAATCTTCTTCAGAGATGTTTGCTGATGAGACCTCCTCCTGCTCGAAGATAAAGAAAGAGTTCTCCATCCCTTTGTATGCCATTTTACCCAAAGCCAGAAGAGTTTCCTTTCTGGATTTGAACATCTCTGCTTGGCTCCTGGTGTTGTTCTTCAGCAAACTTGTTTTCAGAGATCGGTTCAGATGGACTTCAATCATGAGCAAAAATACATCTGTCAATGTAACAGAACAGTCTGGAAGCTCGTGGCTGTCAAACATGGAATGGAAGTGTTCATAGCATTTAAAGATAATCCAACAAAATAAAGGCACCGAACACAAACTGCAGAGATTGGGGTTAGCTTCCAACTGGTTCAATACCAGTGTTCGTTGCCCCTCATCTTTGAAAAACATGGCAGTGTATTCCTTCAGGTTATTACTGGAGAAACCACGGAGCAACACTTTCTTTCTAATGATGTTTCTTTGGATCTCAGTTCCTGTCCTTGCTGTAAGAATTTTCTTGGATCCCTTAAGAAGCTTTCCTCTGAGAAGGCTTACCAGCAGCACCAGGGGGTGGATGGGTTCATTGGGTGAACACATCTCAGGAACACTACTGAGGTCGAAGTTGGAATAGATCTCATCGAAGCCATCAAATGTGAAAAGAACTGTATGAGGGAATTGCAAGATGTGATGGAACACCTCTGCGGGGTCCTGGTCTGGGTAGCAATTATATTTGAAGAGTAGGTCTTTCAAACATATGGCTTCATCTTCCTTAAAGCAACTAAACATCCTACATCGGAAACGGAAGAAAAATTTGGCCCCTATGTCCAATTCTTTTCTGGCCCAAAGGCTTTGTATCTTTTGCAGCAAGATGGATTTTCCAATTCCTGCATCACCAAAGACATAAATAGTCTCTCCATCTTCATTAATTAGCCCAACTGCATCATCAAAAAGGGCTTCTAATTGACACACTTTGCCTAGACTCTCATTGGTAAAACTGACCAGCTCCATAATACTGTTAGAGTAGATTTCTTCAAGCAGCATCTCTTCCCTCTGAGCATATGACATAACAAACTTGGAGTCCCGTCCCAGTTCATATCTGAGTTTCTGGCAATACCTGCTAACTAAAAAGACAGTGAACTATTATTTAAAAGACTACTATTAAAAAGCCTATGTATACGATGACCCATCTCTTTGGGAACTGAGAGGGAGTAATAAACTAAAAAAATTCTTACGTAAAATTGGTTCTTTGGCAGATTACTTCTATTTATTTGTGCTGCCATCATCGCTCCCCTGGGAAATTCAGGTGCTAATGAAAGAGGTAACGTGCGAGCCACCATTTCCTGAAAGCCAGTACTGACACTGCATCGCTTTAAGGGGCTGCTGTCTTTCAGCCGAGACTCAAAGAAAGCCCCTGACCTTTTGTTAAAGACTGTTACTCTCTGCAAAKGCAGGGGTCGGTGGTCACTGATTARCTTTGGTATCTGCCTTTTCACTATATTTATATTCTACCTGCAATTTCTATCAGGTAGGTGGTTATTCTTTCCTAACTTGTTTGGTAATTTTTATTATTGTAAATAGAAGGCATGTGTTTCAGAAACTGGGTGCCAGGCACCTGAAAAGATTTTTTTAAGGTGACAAAAAAAAAAAAAAAAAGGTGTCTCAGTTATTGTGCAACGTTGGCTTGTGTTTTTATTGCAACAGAAACTTTGCTTCAGATGGGGGCAAAGTAATTCTTGTATTTATATAGTATGAAAAAAACTTTCAAGAGAAAAACATTTATTTCTGCAATACTTTGACTTTTAGTATAACTCATCATTTAGGATCATAGAATAATTCAGGTTGGAAGGGACTTCAGAAGGTCTCTAGTCCAACTTCCTTCTCAGAACAGGGTCATTTATGAGATCAGATGAGGTTACTCAGGGCTTTATCTAGTTGGATCTTGAAAACCTCCAAGTATRGAGACTGCACAGCCTCTCTGGGCAACGTGCCTCATTGCTTGACTGTCCTCATCATATATACTGGCTATTCCGTTGCCAAAACATCACAGTGTTGCTAATAAATTGTCACAGAGGCCTAGAAAATACTACAGCTGGCACAAGGTGGTTATGCCATTATGCTACATATCCACAAACAAATGCAGAAAGAGCTTGACGTTAGCAAAACAGGATGTAATGTATCAACATGACCGTTGCGTTATACAGTGTGCCTTTTAATTACCTGGCTGCCACTGCTAGCAAGCACAGCGTGCGCACATTTATTTTCCCTGGCTGTGCCTGCCTAGACTCTCTTACTCTCACATCACCTGGTTAGAGTTCCTACATAGCAGGGTAGTTCTAAGGAAAGGGATACAGATGCATGACCTTACCTGGATCTGTATTTACCACAGGTTTACTACAAATATTCTCTGAAGGCTCGTAACCTATTTCATCCAGCCAAGGCTGAAGCTCATAGTAGGCATCAGTGACTTTCTGCAGGACACGGATGAAATATTCTGAGACTTCCTCTCCCTTGCTCTGCACCAAGTCTAGAATTTTGCGAACCTGAAAAAACACCACACGAAAGATCATTGATGCACAGCATTTAATCACAGTTACACTTGTAGACTGCTTTAGGATCCTTTCTGGACTGGAATAGGGCACCAAAATCAAAACTGGTGCTTCAAAAACTTGAATTCAAAATCTAGGTCTGAATTTGAACCATCACAAAACTGACTTTCTATTTGTATTTGGATGTTGCAAGAAATTCGGCTCTGCAAGTTAAGGTCTGAACTTGTAGCTAAATCATACTCTAACCAGAAACAAAATGGATAAATACCGCTCCTCAACAGGGAACCCAAAGGATTTCCTCAGCCTGGCTAGGCAGTATATTTTAAACCCCACGCCGGTTAAAATGAGAAAGAAAGGGGTGGCTTCTCAGTGCCCTAAACTCACCCTCTGGTTTGTAAATATTCCAGTCCCATTTAGATTTACCTCAGGATCCAGCCAGATCCAGAGCGGGGTAGGCAGAACCTCTCTCTGGATCTTAATGCAGATCCAAAAACCTACAACTCTTCCTTTTAACACAGCTCAATTCTGCAGGCTCTCTCTGTACAATGGATTCATTGCCTGCAACTGTTACTAAAACTAATGGCTACCAGGCAGTGGCTGGAGTAGTTCAAGACTAAGCGTTACCTCTAAAGGCAAGGCAGAATCTGATCTCTGTGCAACCAGTACAGGGCAACCCTAGTACAAAACCCTCTGCGAGACAGAGCAATCATTTGGAGGCCCATTTTGAATGTCTGGATCCTCTTGTTGGAAATGAATGAAGAATTCAGTTCTAAACCAGACAAAGGTTTCTAGAGACTGTGGTCTCTTGTGAGCTTAAAGCAGGGTGAGGTACATACAGCACAGCAAAAGCATGGTATTTTTTGACAATTTGTATGCTCTAAAAAGCAATTTCATGCCTTCCAGAGAAGCTCCCACAGAGTCCACTTCACTTACTGTTGTGGCCTGCTCTCTGTCTCTGCTTAGACTCCTGATGCACTGCCTCCCCCTCAGCTTTKTTACAACAATCATGTATATTATGCTGAACAATAAGAAATGGAGATGATCATACAGCATGCATTTATTCAGCTTTGACCCTATGCACAGAGTAAGCACTGTGTTACCATTTCAACTTGCCAGCAAGAATTACTATTTTATGAAAATCTGCACTGTTAGTGAAGTCCAAGGTCTCTGAATTTTTTATGGTTTGCCTGCCTCTAACTGTGACACTATTCTGAAGCTGCGTGACTACTTGGTCTGGGAAACAGATCAGGAGTTTGTTTTAAGTCATGATGCAAAGAGCAACTGTGTACATGTGATTATTTTCTCCTATCAAAAGACCAGGAAATAATTTTTGCTACTGATGTCCAAAGATGAATCAAAACTCCAAATGTGTCAGGATATATCAATTTTCCAGACAAACATTTACAACGTGCACAGGTCTTTAAAGAGAAGGGAAGGTGTGCACAKGGACAACACACAGTCATTAACTTCTAAAATAATATTTCATTTCTGTCTCTCCTCCTCTAAAGCAGGATGATCTGTCCCACAGCATTTTGAAGTAGATTCTCCTTGCAATACTCTGCACAACAACGAAGGCTTGCATGTAGCAAGCTGCACTCTAACAGCCACTGTTGTCACCTCCTTATCAGAGGACAAAGCTGCAGCTGGGGGGACAGAACAGCAATTATCACCCTGCTCGTTCTTACAGCTGCCAACAGGCATTACAAGCAGTGCCAGCCATGCTGGAAAGAGATGTGCTTGAGACACTTGTCCAGAAGGAATGGGGTGGGGAAACTCCAAAATAACAAAGATTAGAAAAGACACTAGATGTAAAATTGCCAGATAAGCCCATAAAACCCAGTGGTAAATTGAAAGTAACAAAAAGCTTACACTGGCTAGCAAAATAAAAAGAATACCTTATCTGCTTGAGTTGGAAATTGGACAACAATCTCTGCATCTTCAGTGGAAAAGTAGTCGTTCTTAATCAAGTTGTCAATCAAACACTGTGTGTTTCGGATTCTACTGACCAGAAGTTCTCGGTATACCTTCAGCAAAGCAATGAAGGATGGAGGACTTGCTCCTGGAGGTTTTTGCACAGAAATCTCCAAGTTAGCACAAAGTTGGCCTTCCATAGTTGAGATAGAAAGAAGCTGCTCCGCCTAGCCTCATCTTTGACAAACTGTCCATTTGCAGTGAGAAGTCAGCTTGGAGTTAACTTCAGGGAAACAGACAATCTGTCCTTCACATTACCGAGCCTGTAAAAAGTAATTGTATAGAACCTCAATTTAAACCTTATCCTATGCAGATACATCCTTCAATTAGCCATCAAAGAATACTTCCAACCTCTGCGTAATATCATGGCCAACTTTATTAACAAGTTTCTTCCTCAGGCACTTCCATTTATTTGTTCAGGTTTTGGACAAAAAATATTTCTACAGCAGGCAGTCTCCCTTCTGTACCAGTACTTTACTGTAGCTTGCCTCAAACAATGCCACTGGCATCTGCTTTATTAACTGCCTCTTCTTAGTGCGTAATTTAATATTTTTTATTAGCTTTTCATGTTTCAATAGACAAAGCAGGGCATCTGTCCAAACATATCTGGACAAGGAAATAAATGGAATAAAATTATATTTCATAGCAATTAATTTTGTAGGAGGAATTAATTTATAGTAGCAATTCACTTTGCTTTTTCTTTGTTACAACAGACCCTGTATAAACTGTTGCCAATATGGTAACTGACCCTATAAGCAAGGCCTTGTGAACTCCAAGACAGTTTTAGCTAAACTAGGAAAAAGTGTTTAGCTTCAGGGCACCAGGTTTGAGGCAGTAGTGAGACTGTGGGAAAACCACTGATCAGATGTTTCTGTTAAGAAAGCCAAGTAAAATGATGCTAACAGTGAAAATGCTGCTGTAGATTTCAGAGCTAATACACCACTTAGGGGCACAGAGCACTTCACACCTCCTAAAGCTATTGGTTCAGACAGCATGTAAAACAGGGAAAATATCATTGCATTGGTTTAATTTGGTTAACCTTATCAAATTCAGGTGAGTAACCATAAAAGTTAAAAATACAGTTTTTCAGAATCTGAAAAATAACAATGTTACAGAAAGGACTGAAATAAGTGATTGTAAATCTATGAGATCCCATCTCTAGTGATTCACACAAAACATCTGGACCTCTCCTTGAGCAGGAATTGCACAGAATAACTGAATTCAGACTCTTTCCCCATATGGTGAACTAGGCCTGGAAGATGGCATCGCAATTCATGTTCATTACTGGATTGGGCATCCAACCCACCTCCATCTTCATAAAGGGAAGAGATTGCACACAATACAGCTTGTAATGAAGGTATCAGTTTAAAGCCTGTGCAAACACTTAGGCTTGAATGCTTGACCTCAGCCCCTGTCTGTACACCGAAAGACACAATGTGATCATTAACTCGGACAGCTATGGGCTCAGGAAACCCTCTCATCGCTGTAGAGATGTTGTTTAGAAACCGTACTCTTTAGCATGAATGCTCTCTCCTTGTCTACAAATATATATGCTGTGTATGCCCTCGTTCTCTATACCAGCTCTTGAGAGCTCTTTTTAGATGGCCATTTATTCCCATTTTTCTTTACAAGGTATAAAGCAGTAGGAATCAGGATCAGACTGCTCTCTATTGTATTACTAAAGGTTTTTTTTGAATTGCAGTTAATATACCATATAGCAGGCATGAAGTTATATTGTAATTACAATTCAATAGTAAGTTCATTTAGGTACTATTTAGGTATGAACCTTGCACGTACGATTGCCCATGCAAAAAGCAGATTTTTTGCAAGATCACAACTGAATCACCTCCACACAGACAATGAGAATTTGCATGATCAATACAAATTACTGGCACCCTCCAGTAAGAGGTAAAACATACTGTTGCTTCAGCAGGTCAAGGGATATTTGGAAGAATGTTCTTAGATTCTGATTACAGTCATATTAATAAAAACAAAACACAAAGCCCTTCTTCAACAATTCTGTAAAGGCGCCAGCTCTGCTCCTATAAAATTCTCACAATTTCCCAAGACATTTACAGTGCCGGCAAACTTTCCAAATGCTCCCCAGCACTCCCCTGACAAGCTATAACTGAGCCCTGCCAGCTCACAGATTCTTCTAGGTGACCTGCTACTGGAACAAATTCATTTCTATTGGTTTTCCTTACCGGAAGGTGCAGTCAGCATCAGTGTAGCTTCTCCTGCTTGATGCTGGAGAAAGACACAGTTTATACTACTGCATTTTAGTGATACTACCTATCTACACTTACACAGGGCAAACCAGCTTAGCTCCTCTGATTTCAGGAGACCAATAGGTCCTAACTTACGGTTGCTGACTTGCACAGATGCAGATAACTGCATTAAGAGTTGAGCCCTCCAAAGGCTGAGACCAGGCAAATCCCCAGCACAACTGTTTTGGATCACAGCCAACTCCAAAACTGCAAAACTCTTTCAACCAAAGGGAATGTAACCAAGTGACCTGACTTTCTTACCACATGAGTAAGTGACTGCATCTACTCAGACAAATCAACCTTTCATTACGCCATTCACATGACCACCAGATGAAGTGGCTGATTTCTGAGTCACTCAGCTTCCTAGAAGCAACACTGGCACATCTCTTTGTTCAAGAAAGCTCATTCTATAAATGAACTCTATGATGAAGACCAAACAATGTTGAAAACATCATTTACTCTAAGGCTTTTGCAAGCTTTTAGTTAAAGAGATAGAGTCACCTTAAAACACATGCAACAGAAATGTTAACCCTTTTCTTTCAAGATACTGCATCTACCCAACATTCCCTGCTTGCTTTGGTTATTCTAGGACCACATTATCCTAATGCATTTTCTTTCTTCCTACTTTGTGAGAAGAACTGAGACAAATATCCAGGAAATCATAGTAATGAACCAAAGTGCTGTCATGTATACAAAACAAATAGAAGTATTTTCTTCACTCTTTCAGATCCGTCTACAAAGAGGATAAGAAAAGAAAGAAGAAATACAGCAAAAGGAAAAGAACATGGAAAATACGGAAAGATCAGAAGGTCTCAAAGATGCCTGCCCTGCATCTGACTAAGTCCAAGTCAGTACAGAACCTGTCTGCTATTGGAAGGGGTGTGCATACATATGCTGCAGGAGGGAGCATGTTCCCTTTCACACAGGGTGATCTGCAAGAGAGTGGAGAAACAAGAGAGCAATCGAAAAAGAATATAAGGTGAGGCTAAGCATCAGGGGAGAAAAGAAGAAAGAGCAAAAATGCCAAGCAGGGAAGTCAGAGCTGGCACTATGAATTCTGTGCATGATGACGTACTCAGTGATATTTTCAGTGGCAATATTAACTTCAAGGCAAAAAAACCCACAGCACGCAGTACTGGAAAAAACAGTAATTTTCATCAGTCTCTTTTAATAAGAAAAAATGGAAATTTCCACCATCCATAGAGTAAGAAAATGTCACATCAGATGAGCAGCTGAACACCTTAAACAGTGCTGAAACAGAAAGACTTCTGCCACATGTAGTTAAGAGCAAGGCAGGTATGTGCACGTTTGTAGCAAAGTTTATCAGCTATATGAAGAAACTTCAGGTCCTACTTAGACTAAAGTAAACACAAAAATTTTCTACAGTAGCAGTTCCAGGTGCAACAGTACCTAAAAGTCCTGATCAGCATGAGAAACATGCTTGTTCTCTTAGAGAAACACACTGTCCGTAAGATTCTGACATACATGATTCTGTTTTGCTGGGGCGGGGGGTGGGTGGGTTGTTGTTGTCGTTGTTGTTTTTTAAAACACAAGGCCAATGTGTTGACATCATGAAGTCTCCAACTTACCTGCAAGTCCATCACCTCTCTTTCTGGAAAGATTCCCAGCTTCCACAGTGCTTTAACATTAGTCTTTTCAGTGACGGATCACAGGGTTACAAAGTACTAAGTCTCTTCTTACAAGAATCTGTTAGTTTTACAATGCTAGGTTACACATCTGGTATGTTTAAAGGTAAATGCTTATGCAGCTTATAAATATGCATTGAAAGCATTTGCTTGCTAGAGTGCATATAGTGTTCTTTGCCTTATCTTGGGCACTACAGATGCTGGATTCAATTCCAGTGCAATTCTTGTGACTGATATGGCATCAGTCACGGGGACGCTGGTAGAAAAGACTGAGACATACATTAATGTGAGACACCTCAGTGCACTGACCAAGGTCTAAAAACATTCACTGTTGAGAACTACTGCCTCATTTCTGGAACTGTTCCATTTCTGAAAGGGCTAGCGAATAAAATCATTTTCCTGAAAGCCACCTTGAGGTTCTTACAATCCTTTGTAAAACATCACTAAGTTACAATAAAGAGAGATCACCTGTTCTAATAGCAACAGTTTGTGAACACATCTATTTAGAGAAATGAACATTAGCATTGAGGTTTATACACGGAAAGGTATGTACATGGAGAGAAAGGGAAAGATTTTTCAAGCCTCAAACAGCAGAACACCTAAGGAGGAATGGAGAGAGATGAAAGAGATGACACCTGGACAAAGCAGGAGTCTAGTAAGGGAAAACAATGGGAGAGACACTTATGGGGAAAAGCTTCCTATCTGGGAACAGAACGGACTTCTTGTTCCTGAGAGGAAAAATAAAAAAACATGATTTACTCAAGAGGCTGCCAATGATGTTGGAGAGGAAATTGTTAACCATTTTGAGGACAGCAGCTTCTGTCAAGTGAAGAAGACAGAAAAGAGACTACCAGGAATTAAAAAGAACCAGAGAGCAGAGTGCTCACCCATCAACTGTAAAGGCAAAGAAGAGACAGAAGACAGGGTCTTGGCCAAATGAATTGTCAAGGGGGATTGAAGGGATGTGAGAAGCAACGGCAAGTCTGGCAAGAGATGCATATCATAAGCCTGCATAACTAAGAATAACAAAGAGGAAGCAAAATGGGGATCAGGCCAGGGATAAGGAGGGAAACAAAAAAGGGAAATGAAATTTGTCATAGTAAGAGGTACGGTAAAAGTATCAGTGCTTACAGCAAGGTTTTGTACAATCCATGTCAATAAACTGCAGTGGTGCCGATGGCCTCTGCATGAAGGCACTGGTGCTTTTATCTAGTGGTTCTTCTGACTTCCCTCTATTCTCAGCATTGTGCAAGCATATACACATTTATATCTTTCCCGGCCCTGCCCTTCTCACATCCTCTTTTCACTAAGATCTCCTTGCTCTTCTTCTAACAAAACCGCTATGCCTGTTCAACTTCCAGTGCTGCAAGTCCTCTGGCAGCGAAGAATACTCTGGTTTTTCGGTAGCATTAACATTTATCACAACAAGGTCTTACTAAATGTAAACGCTGTAAATAAAGGGGCTGAAGGATCTTAAAGAATAGCTAAAAAAAGTTTTGGGTAAACTAGGGAATTCACTCCTCATTGAGCTGGCTGCTCCCAAGGAGATTGCATAGGATGAAGCAGTAAAGGCAATACAAGGAGCAAATTCATTAACAACTGTCCCTTAAAGCAGCCGATTTAAGACCAAACTGGAATATTTCTTAAGAGCTGAAAGCCCAGCCAATACTATTTCTGCTGTAGTCTTGCTATTCTGACAAAAACTGTTCCTCTAAATTGCCTGTGAAAAAAAGTCATATGCCACATACCTAGCTATCAGCAGCCAGTAGCTGGAATATCTTCAGGATTTTCACACCACCTAGCAGCCAGCTCTGGCAGGACAACAGCAAAGCACACACACAAACCTCAGTGCCAGCCCAGGGCTAGTGGAGTCCCTGTTGGCACAGCCTTCCATCTGTAGTATTCAAAATGCAATTACTCTTAGAGAGGTGGCTTTATGAAAATAGTGCCCCATTTCTCATGAAAATCTGTGCCCTTTGTGTCTCCAAGTCAGATTTGTTTCCTGAGAAAAGCTATTTTGCAGTGCCAGCCACCCAACTGCAGAGTCATTACAGCAAGAGGAGAACTGAAGACTTTGACACGCTTTTTCATTAATAATGGTAATCTAGACTCAGTAAGGCCAGTCTAAACTCAACTGTTTGCTATCACTGGGAGAGACAGAAAAGAGACTGATTTTCCACATCTTATTTCATGTGTGCCACAGCAGCCAGTCTTTGACTATAACAAATGAGTAAGACAAAATGTATTTCCACACAGCAGCTCTCACCTTTAAAAAGAACCTCAACTATTTTACATAGTTCAAGAACAGTAAAAAATGTGTAGAGATTAGAAGAAATTGGGCACATATACTACACAAAAGTCTGCATGTTTTGATGAGAAGCGATGCAATGTATTTCCCAGAGGTAAGAAAAAATAGCCTTTTATTTTTATAGCACAAATGGTGCATTAGTAGAGCTTGTACAGAGTCCCTGTACTGATCTTAAATGATATTCTGTATCTATGAGTTAAAACACACCCATCATACCCTGGTTTACAGTCTCTGTGTAACTATCATCATCGATGCTACATATGTCAATAAATGCCCTGGGAGCCATATGTTAAGATCACACTACTGTAAAGCTATTACAACTCATGTGATTTGGCATTGCTCTGGGGTCACCGAGAGCAGCATCTTTCAGTGATTTTTCCCCCCTCCCCTCTCTCTCTCTCCTTTGACTGTAGCATAAGCTTTTGTAGCCATCCCTAGTTGTTTGAAGAGCAACAGATATAAAAGAACACAGAAGAAATTATTTCTGCCTCCACCTGGTAAACTGACAAGCTTTTAAAAGGCACAGGCTTTTACAGAAATATTCATATCCCTCACAGGTTTTTCTGCTACATTTCCTAACAGTTCACTTTTAAAGAAACAGAACTTTATATACAATGTTTGGACGAATTAACAAGACCCTGTCAAAAAGATTTTATGTGGCTTCCTGATAACTCCCTTCTGGTGGGAAAAGTTCAATAAATAAGAAGGAACCACTACTAAAAAGCAAAGAAACTTTCTTCAGTCAGAGAAATCTTGGGGATTTTTTTTAAGAGATGGAGGAGGAAGGGAACAATTTACTGGTATATCTGAAAAATGGAACAGCTTTACTACTACTATTTACTATTTTCCCATTCAACCTGCAGTGAATTCTACAATTAAAGTCGCAATTGTTAGAATTGTGTATTCACAGCTCTCCTAATTCCATCTCCCAAGCTTTGTTCCAGTCATTAACAGCAAACCTAATTAGCTACAGCCACTTCACCTGCCGAAGACCACCACTCAGTTGTGCCTGCGCATCCATCCATCCATCCATCCAGCAAAACCGGGTCCTGAGCGGGGACTGCCTAGGTATCAGTGTGGGACAGTATTAACTGCTGGTGCCAGCAACACCCTGGCGTGGAGGAAGACCACCCTCCCGCCATGCCATGGCCTCCCCACAGCCACAGGGCACCGACTCTGCCCAGGCAAACCGCTCCCGCCTCTCTCTTTCAGCTCCTTTCGCGTTAAGTGAGGAAAGCACCGAGGCCTAAAGGACTCCCGCGTGAGTCAGTGCACGGGTACGGATCTTCAGTCAGGTTTACGGCAAGTAAATGGCTTTTTTTACTGTTTTATCCGTCGCTCACGGGACAGGCTCCACGGCAGGTAAGCGATGCCTTTCACCCGGCGCCYCCCGCCCGGCTGCGGGGCGCCCCCTCCCCCCTTCATGACCTCGCCACCCTTCCCCAACGGCCTTCAGGAAAATGACATCACCGGCCAGCTTCTGTAACAGTATTTATTCCTGGTAGCGTTGCTGTATTTTGTATGAAGGCGCTGTTTCCCTCGCCGAGGAGCTGCGGGGGCACTGCTGCCTGTCCCGGCTGGCCCCGCTCCTCACTCTCTGCCTAACACCGCCTGTCACACGGCAACCTCCTCCCCGGAGGCGGGAAGGGCCCCTACCGAAGAAACACGAAAAAGTCCCAAAATTTTCCATTCGGGAGCGCGAGTAGTTCACCAAGAAGCAGACGACAGCGGGAGCCGTCGGGGTGCAGCCCTTCCCCTTCCCCCTCGCAGCCTTTCCCACGGTAACAGAGAAACTTTGATGTACAAAAAGCAGAAACTTTGATTTACACCCCCACTCCCTCTCCCAGCGCCAGCCGCTGACCTCCTGCCTGACGCCCCCCTTCCCGCCTGCCCCGAACCCCCCGTCCCTCCGCGCCGCCCACCCCTCACGAAATGGCGGCGGCCCCCACGAGTAGTGAGCGAGGCGGTAAGCGGCCCGGCGACCCTCCTCCGCCCCTGGCCCTTTCCCTGCACTCACCGCGGCGGCGAAGGGACGGAGGCGAAGGGAGGAGCGGGGCGGCGGCCGGCCCACGGGTGCTTCCCCCCACCCCCGGCCCGCGGGGAAGGAGCTCCCGCCCCACACACGGTCTCTCCTCCCCGGCGGGAAGCGGCTCCTCCCCACGCAGGCATGGCCGAAGGCCTTTTCTCTTTCACGAATACCGCCTTTTCTTCCCCCCACCGGCATGGTGGAAGGCCTCCTGCCCAGAGAGAGGTGCCGGGGGTCCCGTCTCGGGGGAGGATGCCTTCCCCCGGCCCTCAGGAGCTCCCACCATTTTCCTCAACAGGAGGCATCAAGTACATCCTGTCAACTCCCTCCAAGGAGTCTGTCAGGGTGTTATTTTCCATTTCTTCTTGCAACAGTACAATACCTATTTAAAAGTTCAAAAGCCCAAAGGAGCCTGGTAAGGGTAAAGCAAAAGAAGTGATGCTGGTGTTGAGGAATGTGTTCATGCACAGTTTTGCCCTCCATACTGAAATTACATCCATTAAAAATGCAAATAGCCAATGGAAGTTTCAATTACATTTCCACATTGCCAGCTTTCGCTTAGGTAAGCAACGCTGGTATTCTTGAAGCATGCATTGAACGGACACGGGAGAGGTTTGGTAATCGCAATTTTATTTAACTCAGTTTCAGACTAGACAGTGCTAATACAGAAAGTACCATGTTTTACTCTAGTCATGGTGCCCAACTCTGGAAATAGGCATATGACATCAGGACAGCACCTATACATCTCTGGCAGAAGTTTACAGAAAAATTATATGCAGAGAAGACATGGTAAGTCTGTTACTTTGTCATTTGTCTATCTAAGCATTCACACAGTGACACCGATTATATCTTACACCCCTCTGTACGTTAAGAGAAAAAAAAATACACCATACAGAAGATAAGCCAAAGTTTTGTTGTTTGACATCTTCCAGGTTGTCAAATTTTCCTTGTCCCCCACAGACTACCTAAAGGGGTTGCCAAGTACCATAAAGATAAGTACTCTAAACCTTACAAGAGCTTCCAGTTTTGCAGGAGATTGTCAAAGCTGGGGCGGGGGGGAGCGGGGAAGAGGCCAAGTCTGTTCATGTGGGGATCTGGGGGTTTAACAGACAAACAAAACCATGAAACAAACGTGCTAGGACTCACAGAAGACTTCTTGATTTCACTAGACATGACACCAAGGCCTAGATAAGCAACAAGCCAGTCAAAAAGGTAATTTAAAAAACCTTGGAATTATCTAACTAAAATGAATTCTTTAAAATCTGTTGGTTAGACCTAACCAATTCACCTATGATGATTACTAGACATAGAAAGGAGGAGGCCATTATGCTTTGAATGAGATCCTTTGCTGAATGTTGTCTTCAGGCCTCGGTTGCCTTTTGGACTAACACTTAAAAACACAGAGATAATTAAAAAAACATTACTCTGCTTTCTTTACTAACTATATAAACAGAAACAGGAGCTCCATAGCTTCAGATAGGCTGGGCTTTAAACCATTAAGAGAAGCAGCAGAGAAAAAAAGTTTAGTCTTGGTTTAGAGTTGTGAGTCTACTTCACACTCTAGCAAATCTTTGAAATTCTTGATAATTGTGTATACAACATTTAAAAATGAAGGGCCTGATCCTGCAGCCCTTATTCCTCAGAAGGCAACAGATGCCAATACCCAGCAAGATGGCCTTTTTCTTTTAAAAAGGTCTATAAACAGGACATGACGTAAGAATTTGTGTGCAGCATTGCATGACAATTACAAAAAGATAATTTCCAAATCTGCAAAATCTTCAGCATGTACTCAAGATATACATACAAAGTGAAGAAGTTACCAATGTCAGTGTGTCTTCAGACTGCAAATTATGTCTAATGGCTTACTGTAGATGCACAGCAAACTCATCTTTTCTTGATAAATAAAGAAACTGCTGATCAGCACAGTGAGGAGACGTATCTAAATCAAGGTGAATGGCCAAGCAAATGCAGAGGTGTTCTATGCAGAATCTATTTTCTTTGCTTTAATAGCAGCTTCAATCTCTTCCATGATTGGCACCGGCCCTGCATAGTTATTAGTTTCAATAGCTTCTAATTTCTTCTGATAGTCAGTTGGCAAGCCATTCTGTTTTGCACCCATGCAGATAACCTATAATCAAAAGGGGAGAAAAAAAAAAAAGCGCCTTCAATAATCGTGTTAGGAAGGACAGACCCCTCCAAACATTTACTCGTATGCAAAGAACCGCTTAAGGTAACAAGAGGATTAATCCCAAATAATGCAATTTGTACTGAAAGATAGCCAAAGGCTTCTGGAAGACCACTGAAGACCACTGAAGACCTTAATAGTGTCAACAAAATTACTCTGAAAAGGCTTGTAACTACCAAGGCATACCCCTAAGATTTTGAAATGTTACTAATGTGCACAAGACTGTACAATTAAGCTGTTACTCAGTTATTCCATTCTTTCTTCCAGCGAGGATGAGAACTACTTTTTATGCCTTTAGCCAGCCTTAGTATCACATCTGAGTGAGAAGCAGCGTATATTATTGAAGTTATTTTTAAAAATAAGCTGTTCAAATCCAAAGCACAACAGTGAGTACCTAGACAGGTTTTGGAGTAACAGAAACAGATACTTAGCTTAGTGAAAAAGCACATAGTCCTTAGAGTTTGTTACTGCAGCTTTCCTTCTACATGCAAAATAAACTTAAGTATTGATGCAAGAGAAAAGAAGTGACAGTGAGAGGAAAAGAAAAGGCTGTAGGAGCCAAGGCTTGAAAGAGACACCAGCAAGTTCCCATATAGAAATGAATAGATAAATATGCAGATTTTAAGAGCTGGCACTATTGTAAATATTCTTTCATGCATTCAATAGCCAGGAAATTCAAGGGTGAGGTGTCCAGAAAGGATGAACTTTGCCACAAAAAGTACACAACAGTAGATGGATGTAGATCACTGTGTGCCAATGCAGTCACCTCTACTAAATTTTTAGCCCTCCCGCCTGCTTAACTTAAACAAATAAAAGCTGGGGGCAGGGGGGAAGAAGAGAACTAACAACTGACCCTGACAACAGCAGGAGGGAATGTTTAGCTAGATAAAGTTGCCAATATTGGAGGTCTGCTCTTACAGCATACTAGTGAGAGCTGACGCACAGCAGCAGACTCTGTATTAACTCCCTGAAAAGCCCTGAAGATCTGTCTTGACAGGAAGCGGGTTGGCAGTGTGGAGGTGTGCTTCCCCCCACCCACGTAAGCAATAACCACCAGCGGGGGTCCTGACGGCTGCATCCAGCTTATGCTGGACTTTAGGGCTGCCTGGAGCAGTGACCCAAACATCTTGCTGGTATGCAAATGTGACTATAAGTTAATCATCTTACTCTATAAATAGTGGACAGCCCAGGGCCCGTTGAGCTCTCCTGCACAGCAGCGGGCTGCACGCCAGGATCTCCCCTTGAGTAGGGATGCCTCTCAAGATTACTCCTCAAGGTGGAGAGATTCCTTGCCGCAACAGATTCTCGGTAAGTAACCAATAGCATGCTAAACTTTGAAATCTTAGCTAAGTGATATAAAGGATTGATTGCGCATATCTAATCCTTTAGACATAAGCCGTTGACCAAGTCTGGGACTAGGATTGGATCCAGCTGCACCTAGACTCCTGAGAAGGAGTTTAGAAAGCAAAGGGATCCTTTCTGAACCTCAATGACTCAATGGGAGGGTCTCCCTGACACTTTTGTCTGACCCTGTCCTCTGTGCAGTAGATAATCAAGTGTACCTTGCCATCAAATCCTGTTAAACCACTGTCACATTTACCATTGAACTTTTTTAACTCACTGTTTTATATCAATAAAGTATATTGTTGCTTCTCTCTCACAAGTGAAGTGCACTCTCACTCTGTCCACGACAAGTTGGCATAGTCGGAAGGATGGCAAGTAGTATCACTGATTATTTATGGAGGCATGGAGTGAATCCAAGTCCCAAATTCTCAGAAGAATGGGCTCGTGACAATTGGCATACTTGAGAAGATGTTGAAGAGCACCTAAATGTATGGAGGATGCGTTAGCCCTAGGCATTCCCAGAGCCGCGATTCAAGGTTAGCCCACTGGCATTACCTTGAGTCCGATTGAAGCATTCCAGAAACGAGATAACAGTGAAAGGAAGGAGCGTATTTCCACTCCTCTGGTGCCAGTCCCCAGAAAGGGAGGCAACCCCTTCCTCCCCCTTAGAGAGGAATTGCAGGGCGTGAAGCCAAAAAAGGAGTAGTGTCCACAAGGCAATTGGGCCTTCCTGTCCGGAAAGTGGAGGCTTATCAGTGGATAAGTGATGATGGCCCATACATTTTAATTCCAGTTGGTCATCGAGGACAATTGGTGAAGTTTTTAATAGATACAGAAGCACAAATTTCAATACTAACACAACAAGATGCCGAGAAGCTGGGCATGCAATCTGGACGTTAAGATTACCAGCGTGAATGGAGTGAATGTTGTATGCCATACTGCCAAGGTCAATTTATGGCTCCTGGGTGAGAAGCGCATGGCGACTACTCGCTTTGCAATTAAAAATCATCATGAAAATATTTTAGGTTTCCATGTTTTAAACGGATGAACCTGGCACCTGCCGAATGGCAGCATGTGGTCATTCGGCTCAAACATCGATCCCGACCCTGGTAGAAATGGGGAGGCTACAGCAGGTGCACTTCACGCAGCCCCTGCCCTCCCTGAGTCAAAAATCACTAACGTACTGCAATATCCGATTTCTGCTGCGGCACGAAATGGAATTTCTGAAGTCATAGCTGATTGGGAGAAATGACACATTATCTCCAGAACCCAATCCCCATATAATTCACCTTTCTGGCCAGTTCAGAAACCAGGCAGGAGGTGGCGTTTAACAATTGATTATCGGCACCTGAATGCTAATACAGCCCCGCTAACAGCTGCTGTACCAAACATTGCAAACTTAACAGCTACTTTGCAAGCAGCTGCACACCCATGGATGGCAGCGCTAGATGTAGAAGATAGGTTCTTTATGATTCCCTTGAAAGAGGAGGATAAAGAGAAGTTTGCTTCCACTTGGGAGGGAATACAAAATACCTCTAACAGACTCCCACAGGGGTATAAACACTCACCCACAATTTCTCATGCCTCACTTGCTGAACTTTTACAGACAGTGTCACTCCCCCAAGAAGTGAAACTGTAACCAATATATAGATGATATTCTGATTGGAAGAACTTCCCCTCAGAAGGTGGGGGAAGCGGCAGCAGCAGTATGGCAAGCACTAAATAAAGCAGAAATGGAGATTCCACCTGGAAAATGTCAGGGACCAAGAAGTAAAATTTTTAGGTACTTTGTGGATAGCAGGCAGTGCAGTGATTCCTCCAAATACCTTAAGAAAAACTGAAGAGCTGCAAATGCCCCAATCAAGGAAGGAGTTACAACAATTAACAGGAGCTTTAGGATATTGGAGGAAGTATGTACCTGGATTTTCTATCATTTCCCATCCATTATACTCACTCTTATGGAAAGGTAAACCCTGGGAGCAGAAATTAGAACATAGAGAGGTGTCMAAACTCTAACTGAAGAATTAAAAACGTATCAGTCACTGGGACCAGTACACCCCTGCGACCCTATTATAGCTGAATGGGGTTTCACCGAACACGCTACTTACTGTAACCTGTTCCAAACTGGCCCCGACGGGCCAAAAATACCTTTATTCTTTAGCTCAACTGCATTTAAAGAAACAGAACAATGATACTCTGAATGGGAAGAGGGACTTTTTAGTCTGAGTAGTTAAACAAGTTGAGAAAATACATCAGGGACAACCTGTGCAAACTATTTATTTTTAATAATAAATAAATTTAATTTATTAAATTTACTATTTAATAAATAGTAAACCATAGGTTTACTATTAAATTAAATAGGACCATTTAATTTACTAGAAGCAATCCTAAAGGGGACTGCTCCCCCAGAAGGAGYTGCACAAAAACCCACTATCAGAAAATGGTATGCCTACCTAACAGGAGTCCCAGAAAATATGCAATTAACTGAAGGACACACTAGGGTTTCCAAATTGGAGATGCCCATAAACACAGACCCTTTAGCGTTACAACAGCCTTTTAAACTTTCACCCATTCTGGATGCACCGCCCCTCACTGAGGGTACACCAACAGAAAACATCTGGTTTATGGATGCTTCGGCAAAAAAGGTAAACGGTAAATGGCAATATAAGGCCGTTGCATTAGATATTACCACTGGCAAACAAGTAATAGAGGAAGGTGAAGGCAGTGCACAAGTAGGAGAAATAAGAGCAGTTGTTTTGGCAGCACAGAATGGAGCAAAAATTATATATGTAGACACTTACGCTGTGTGGGCCGGTGCCACACAGTGGCTCTGTCAACGGGAAACCTTGAATTGGGAAGTAAATAGATCCCCAGTTTGGAGAAACAAAGATTGGCAATTATTACTAATTATATAGCCAGGAAAACACCTTTCAAGATGGGATGGGTAACAGCTCATGCTAAGGATAATCAACCAGCCACAAAGTGGAATCAAAAGGTAGAGGAGCTAACTAAAATTAGGAAAATCACCTTAAATCCTGAGTGGTATCAACTGGGGGAATGGTTACATCAAAACCTAGGCCACACAGGTAAAGAAGCAGTTTACTTTGCTGCACAGAATAAAGGCTGGCCTATAAACAGAAAAACTTGTGAAACTATTCTTACAGAATGCCCCCAGTGTAGATTGAAATCACAAGGAGATCATCCTGCTAAAGCACCACCTCTACATATCAGTGAAGGGAAAACTTTATGGTCTACATGGCAAATTGATCATATCGGACCATTCAAATCCTCTGTGGGATATCCATACATCCTCACAGGAGTCGAAGTAGTCTCCGGCTTGCTTATGGCAACTAAATGTCCAAAAGCTGATGGGTGAAATACAGTGCAAAGGCTATCTTTTGGTTCTCAAATCTACCTACTCCTGATGTTATCCAAAGCGATAATGGCTCACATTTTTCATGTAAGGAAGTGCAAGACTGGGCAAAACAAGAGGGAATTAAATGGGTATTCCATACCCCATACTACCCTCAATCAGATGGGATGGTAGAAAGAGCTAATGGCTTATTGAAAAGGAATCTCAAACAACATAAGGCTCAATGGGATAAGTGACTTCCCAAAGTACTCCATCAATTAAATAATGGATACGGGCCTACTGGAAGCCCTGTAAGCCGAGTATTCTTTGTAAAAACTGAGTACTCATAAATAAACTGAGCACAACCACCAGTGATTTAAACAAATCAGAACACCCATTAGCGGTCTTGTCTATTAGCATCGGGAACTAACCAATGGCTCTTATCTGATATACTGCTTCAGTGCGAAAGAATTAATGAAAGGGACCACCAATTGATTGTGGATGCACTTGGCATAGCCCAAAATAATGTTTCTCTAACTTTTAGTTGTATCCAAGCTCAGCTGTGGATGCAATCTATGGTAACGGCAATTAGAAGGTGAAGAGGGCACCTTACCCACTGAAATTTGAAAGGTAATTTGGGATAATGCAACTAAATTTGAGAAAGAACTCCAATCCTGGTGGTATTTAGTCAATTTCACTTACAACCCCATCAACAATAAGGCCATGGCTTTTGTCTTAACCATACGCAATGCTTTGGTATATACCATATTCCCAATTGTTGTGTTAGGATTAAATCACAGTGGAGCTATACTCTATCCCTTAGAACACAGAGTGCGGGCCTAACAAAATGGAAACAAAGGTAAACTGTTGATGTTAATGCATGCGTTGTACAGGAACAATGAGGATTTATTTGTGAGACTAACACCATCAAAGTCCAAGACATTTGTCTTGACACTGATCAAAATGTTTGTAATTTTGAAATACATCCCAATGAAGCCCCTGAAACTGTACTTGTATATATTGGAAAAGGATGTGTTTGTATGAGAACTCTTTGTGATTTTATAGTCATAGATAACATTACTGTAGATACAAGCAATCGCTCAAATATTTGTGTTTGTAACTTTACTGAAGTTATGGGATGTGACTTGAATTATTCAGCTCCTGTTATGTCTTATCAATTGTTACAATCTAATTATACATTGAGTCAAGATTTATTGGCTACCCCCATTGGTGAAGAAACTACTACAACACGATGACCTGTGTGCTGGTTTTGGCTGGGATAGAGTTCATTTTCTTCATAGTAGCTCGTAGGGGGCTATGTTTTGGATTTGTGCTGGAAACAGTGTTGATAACACATGGATGTTTTAGCTACTGCTGAGCAGTGCTTACACAGAGTCCAGGCCTTTTCTGCTTCTCACCCCACCCCACCAGCGAGTAGGCTGGGGGTGCACAAGAAGTTGGGAGGGGACACAGCTGGGACAGCTGACCCCAACTGACCAAAGGGATATTCCACACCATATGACGTCATGCTCAGCATATAAAGCTGGGGGAAGAAGGAGGAAGGGGGGACATTCAGAGTGATGGCGTTTGTCTTCTCAAGTCACCGTTAGGTGTGATGGAGCCCTGCTTTCCTGGAGATGGCTGAACACCTGCCTGCCGATGGGAAGGAGTGAATGAATTCCTTGTTTTGCTCTGCTTGCGTGCGCGGCTTTTGCTTTACCTATTAAACTGTCTTTATCTCAACCCACAAGTTTTCTCACTTCTACCTTTCCGATTCTCTCCCCCATCCCACCGGGGGGGGAGCGAGCGAGCGGCTGTGTCGTGCTTAGTTGCTGGCTGGGGTTAAACCACGACAGCATGCTAAACTTTGAAATCTTAGCTAAGTGATATAAAGGATTGATTGCGCATATCTAATCCTTTAGACATAAACGGTTAACCAAGTCTGGGACTAGGATTGGATCCAGCCGCACCTAGACTCCTCTCTGAGAAGGAGTTTAGAAAGCAAGGGGGTCCTTTCTGAACCTCAATGACTCAATGGGAGGGTCTCCCTGACACTTTTGTCTGACCCTGTCCTCTGTGCAGTAGATAATCAAGCGTACCTTGCCATCAAATCTTGCTAAACCACTGTCACATTTACCACTGAACTTTGTTAACTCACTGTTTTATATCAATAAGTATATTGTTGCTTCTCTCTCACAAGCGAAGTGCACTCTCACTCCATCCGCGACAGGCAGGGAGGAGGTTTGTGAAGTAGCAGAGCCTACTTTCTAAGCAAGCTTTCTCTTCAGAAGTCCTGCAGCAGCCGGCCTTAGCTATGCTCCTGGAAGGCGATTCATAGGAGCGAGTTCCTCAGTTAAGAGAAGGCAGCACACTTGGGATTTAACAAGCTCAAGTCCTGTTTCTTTGCTTTTGGTAGAAAAAGTCAACGTGTTACAGTGATGTCTATCTGCAGTTGCTAATGGCTGCACAATTCCAGACATGCAGTCATGCCACCCAAGGCTAGGCCTGCATCAGATCTCACAAGCTAAGCAGRTCAGGCCTGCTGCGTGACTGGATCATGTGTCTCTATAGAGTCAGTGTGTTGCAGAACAGTGTTGAAACGCTTCTGCCTCACCAGCCATCAAGTGGGAACCCTGCAGTGCTCTGCAATGTTGCTGGAAGTCCTGTGACATACTGATCATGCATCTGGTAAAAGGAGGCAGGTGGACTCCTGTATTAAATGATAGTAAGATACTTCATAAGACAATAGGGATAATCCGTGTCCTTGAGACTACAAGCCAGGTGCTGTATTCTCCCCACAGAAGCTTCCCTCCGTCCTTTTAGTGGAGCACATTAATTTTTCAAACAGAGAATTGCTGCATATATGTAAACAACATCCTTCAGAAATCCTTGTGTCAGTCATAACTAATTCACAAGTTAAACAGAGGCTTCATGTAAGGCATAACTTAAGCATAACGTAAGCCAAAAAAAAAAAGGCCTGCTAAATCAGGTTTAAAGAGCTAGCAATCTTTTGCGAGCATCATTACACTGTTACATTGCACAAGGATTAAGTTATACCTTTACATTAGAGTTACTCATGCCTTCCACCCACTGTAAATAAAGTACTTATTAAATAGGACAGAAGTACTGCATTATATATTTCTGTTCATTCTCTCCAAAATTACAGTGATGCAACACCTACCTTTTTATACTGAGGAGAAGGGGGACCACAGACATAGTCCTTCATCTGGTAGCTTCGACAGGTCAGTACCTTTCCTGCTTGAGTGTGGACATTAACTTCTATTGGGACATAAATGCCATCTTCAACTCCCTCTTGCCTGTAAAGGACATATATTCCTTTCATGCCAAATAACTGATGCATCTTTCAAACAAACTGTACAATTAAACATATGCATTTATTATACCAGAATTCAAGGCAGGACACAGGTCTGCACTGTTAACAGCCTTAAAGAAAAACAAATAAAGCAAAATGTATTCCAGTACTTTTTGTGCAAACTTGTTTCATATCCAAACATAAGTTTCAAAAGAAGTGGCAGCATTCAATTCTATCATTTCAGCTCTGTAAGAAAGATGACTAGTGGTTAACTTGCAAAGTTAGAGAGAGAATACTCCTTGTGAATTAAYTACTGTGCAAATCTGATAATCTACAAGAGAAACACAACCAAGATGATCAGAATTAATGAGCCAGGCACGTATCACTCATTACCTTCCGCTCAGATAATGAAACAATTGCAAAGTTTTACCTTGCCCATTGTGTTACATTTGAATAAGGAGAAACTTGCACAACTCTTGCAATGCACATTCCAATGAATAATCCAAGACACCCTTTAATTTGCACAAGACGTGTACAGCAACAATGAACTAGATCAGGGCAAAAACCATTTTGTTATTTTATTAGCGAAATTATGCTGTCTTAGGAAAACAAAACCAAACTCAAAAACAAGGCTACTTGTTGTCTTTAACCACTAGCATTTAGCCACCAATAAAAGCCTGAGGAAATAGTAAGAAGTAAACGAGAAGCTTAAGCAATACAAGGCAGACTTTATAGCACAATTAACTTCAGATGTGCTTTAGATATGAGTGATAACATGGGTTCTAATGCTGCTCGTCAAAATAACATTTTGACAACTTATCTTTCTTTCAAAGGCTTACTACCATTTCCAGTTATTTAACGTACCTAACACGGGCCATGTTATGTGAGTAACTAGGTTAAGTGCAAGTAGAGACTGGAAGCTAACTGCAGATTCAAGGCCAACAGACAGCAAAGTCAGTCACATGGGTGTGTGAGAGCAAGAAAAATGTTACAGTTAAGCAACGTCCATTGCTAGGATATACAAGGAAAAGTCATGATTTAGTCTGTAACTTACAGATTTGTCAAGTACAGAGGAGCTTGAGACAGCACCAAAATGCATTTGAAGCCAAAAAGTTCAGCCATTTAAGCAAAAGATTCCCCTCCCATATTTGTTTTCTAGATATTACATTGTTTTACTAGTATTTCAACTAATGACATGCAGCATCAACTACACATTCCCTCCTCTGCTTCTGGATAACAAAGCACAGACTTCTTTATCCAGATTGGGGGGGGGGGGGGGGGGAAGGAAGGCAGAGGGGGCAAACAGTGAAAATTTTTTTTTTCTTGATACATGGAAATTCCAGGAAATAACTTGGTTGAGAACTTACAAATCTATCTGCTTGCGCACAGCCAAAGAATCCCAAGATCTTCAGCAGGAACACATGCAAGCTCTTTCCAGTTGCTTAGGAGCAATCCTTAGAAGAACACTATCGACTATCGTTATAAAAGCCAAGAACACATCCTGTTTCCTCCCATTTCCAGTCCACCTTCATGGCATCAGTGAGGCAGCCAGGAAGAAGCAATCTTTAATGCTCATGTCCGTCCTGCAGTTTCTGTTGACGGTATAGCACTCAAGTCTCTAGCACCTTAGCCAGCATTAAAGTTTATCCCCTGTCAAACAAATGCCAGGGATCTGCAATTCTATAGTATGTAAACAACACTTTAGAAGTTAAAATACAAAATGCTGTCCCCGTAGGGGGAACACAGTGTTACTATCAAAGCAGATGCTGCCAGACAGCATCTTTATACTTCTGAAGTTTACGCTTTAGGAAAGCATGGTAAATCAGGAGATTTCAGTAAAGGTCAGCAGAAAGGGGACCAGGAGGTAAGCGCTAGTGCAAGCAACAGAGGAGGAACTGAGGAGATAATAAAGCAGGGACATGTGAAGCTCTCCCCAGCCAGAAGCATTCCAGCTAGATGCCCTCCTGCTTGGGACTAACATTCCCAACCAGGACTTGAGAGTGCTGAGTGTGTCCATTCCCATGATGTACTAACAGAACTTGGGCAACAGTTTTTGCTGTATTTCAGGTTCACTGCAGGCAATGAAAAGCAAGTTGGAACTTCAAGTTTCATGGCCAAGGTTATAAGGACAGGTCTACGCAGCACAGTGCGGCCATAACCGAAATTGCAACAGTACCAGAGGCAGGAGAACTGTATTACTGTAATGCTTTCAATAGGTTTAATACGCCCTGCTTCCTTAGCCTCACTAGCCCAGATTTCTACTGGAATTAATTGACAGTGATGAACTGCTCTGAACAAACAATCCTTGTGTACCAGAAGCACCATGCTGTGCAGGCGCATCCTGAAAGCTGCAATAAACACATAACACCAGCCAAAGTTCTGGAGATTAAGTTCTAAGTCCTGCCTTAGACCCTACAAGAAGTTATGCTACTCCTTGATTTGTTTACACAGGTGGTCCTCCAGACTTCAGCCTGGGAATGACTTCCTCAGGTTGCCTTAAACTTGTCTTAATTATCAGGCACAGGCAGAACATTCTCCGCCATGCATTGCAATATTGCAGGCAGCTTCTCCCATTCAAAAGGGAAAAACAAAACCACCCCAGCTCCCTGCTTGGATCTACCTCAGGTTCACAAAAGTTTGAATCCCTAGAAGAGAAGACATGCAAAATAACCTCCTCAAAAGGTCTCTTTGCCTGTATTAAAGATCTCCTCCTCTTCTGCAAAGTCTTGTTCTCATCCCTTCCTTTTCCACTACAATTGGAGTCTACAGATGTAGAGAGACAGAAATTGATGTCTGTCTCAAAGGAAACTCTCCCTAAAGCAAATGGAAAAAGTGTCACAGGACAAATACAGAGTTCAGAGTAATTTAATAGACAGGACATTGTGAGGACAGGGATTTTTTTTTTTAAAAAAAAAAAAAAAAAAAAAAAAAAAAAAAAAAAAAAAAAAAAAAAAANAAAAAAAAAAAAAAAAAAAAAAAAAAAAAAAAAAAAAAAAAAAAAAAAAGAGCCTGACCAATATACCAGCTCCAAATCAAGGTCCACATGTTATTAAAATACCCCTAAGTAGCTTTAGCTTGAAAACAAAGCCATTTTAATCACAAATGTGTTAGAAGTCAATTCATGTACTGTGAAGTGAAATTCACACATATTAAAATCCAAAGCATCTTCTTGATTCCAACACCAAAGCTTCCACACAGCTCTTTACCAAAATTAACTACTACTATTCAATTGCTCTCTAAAACAGTAGAAGACAGCAAAAGTTAAGTCACCTACTTATCCAGTGAACTTAAATTGCTAGCGTTCATTTTCCACACTATTCCCCATACTTCGTCTCCAGGGCTCTGAACAATGGTAGCTGTACCTCCATGCCATACAGAACTTGTCCTGCCTTGATGATGGCCAAACTCGAGCTTAAAATCCTGCAAATGAAACCAATGCAGAGAATCAATTTCCACTTTAGATAAGGGCTGTTGGCTATTCTTGACATGAAAGGGCAGCTAAAGCAGAGTCTACAAGTAGTCAGTTGGAGCCACAGGAGGAACAGACAGGTGGGATCTGATCCACCTCCCCATGAGAAATGGCAGCCTTGGGACAAAGGGAAGAGAGGTCTGGCAGAGAGGACTACTGATAAAAGTCTTTGTCTGTGGAGACCTGGAACAACAAACCTCTTAGTAGCCTGGCCTAAACATTAGCTAACAATTTCTAGCGGCGAGAAGAAAGTGGAGGTAGCCCTTTTTCAAGAGTAGCACACATACCCAATTCTGCAGTAAACACACCAGTGCTGAAGAAATGTCAGCTTGACTTTTGTCCAAGTTGGCAGCGACAGGATTGCTGATGTGCTTCCTGTTACACCATCTGAAAGGCCCTTGGCTGAGGCATACCATGAGGGAGGGAACCGACTACTGCCTTCTTCTCATTCCTCAAAAGACATGCCTAGCTGGTGCCCATTCCTTTGCAGCTTTTGGTGCTGTTATAAGACTCAAATGCAACCATGCAGGGTCCAGGAAAATAGTAAGAGTAAAGAAGCCTACATGATGGTGAGCTTTGGGTCTTGTCCTCATGCACTAATACAACTGCCCTATTATAAAATACTATCCTGTGTATTTTCCAGTGTTTTGTGCCATCTCATCACTCAACTGGAACATTCTTGGGTATTTTTAAGCCAAGGCATATGCCTCCTTGAGTGAGCTTATTCAGGTTTTTGCAAGTTGAAACATTCTTTTAGAAATCAAGTTTCTCTTTCTCTTACAAGTAATATCAAATATTACTATGTAGGCAAAAGAGAATAACAGGTTCTTGCATTTTTCCAGTGTAATTTCCTATCTGACTCCATATACACAGTTTCCACTCCTACTTGTCAGCCAATTTGCGGATCCTTCCTTAGCAGTAGAGAAGGGAAAGGAAAAAAAACCAAACCAAACCATTTTAGGGAAGACTATGTGCTTAACCACAACAGCAAAATCTAGCAAAGGCAAAAAGGATTAAAAACAACAATAAAAATAAAACCCAAACCTATACAACCCCACAGCTTTGCTTATTTCTCATGATCACCCTCTTTAAGCTATAATTTTGATTTGAAATATATGTGTGCGCATATTAATATTCACTTTGAGACACATTACCTTCTTGTAATATGTCCTAACAGATATGGGGAGAAGGTTGCAAGAGTTGAGCAGCTGGAGGCTTACACACAGAAGAACAGCACTGATCTGATTTTTTGTGTGTGATAATCAGCAGCCTGGCAAAGCCATACTGTTTACTCTATCAATAGAGTCATCTTCCCTCCCCATAAAATGTCCCCCATTAAAGTAATTTCACTAGAAAAAAGTTTACTTAGACACACTAGTCATGAACTATTTGACAAGCTGCTGCAAAATGGCTTTGTAATGTTCAGGTCACTGGATTACCGTGCGAGGACTCTGGACTAGACCCTGCAGACAGTCAAGCCCGAGTAATTTGCACACAAGTAAATAGTCCAGTCAAGTTGCAGGCTGAAGTTATAGATGTGGACAAGTGCTTGCAGGGCAGCCCCAAGGAAATACTCCCGTAGAACCAAGTAGGCTCACAGCAGTCTAGTAAAAAAAAAAAAAAAAAAAAAAAAAAAAAAAAAAAAAAAAAAAAAAAAAAAAAAAAAGAAAAAAAAAAGAAAAAGAAAAAGCACCAATTTTTATTTTATTCTCTAGTTATATTTTCTTGGACCTGACCTGCACTGAATACCTGCAAGGAGGTGTATAAAACAGTCAGATACCACCCAAGAAGGGCAACAGAGACCGTACAGAAATAGCACAGTTAGCTCCAGTTCTGGAAGCAGGAAACCCTATGGTACGCCAGCAACTGCAGCAGGCACTGCAGGGAAGAGGGAACAAACACACTAGATACTTTCTTGGATCAAGAGCTTGGTCTTTGGCCCTTCTTCTAAGTACCAGTGTAATGCCCTTTCTGGGCTTGTTACACATCCCATTTCTTACAGCTTTTGATTGAAGATTAACAAAGCTTTAAAAAAATAAAAACAGAGGGAAGTGAATTTAATATTCTAGTTTAGCATCCAAAGTACTGTGTTTACAAGCTATTTTTCCTTTTTTTAAGCCAACGTGGTACTACCGTAGAGTAATTAACAGAAATCAGCTCCAACCTCTGTGCGCTTCCTGGCTCCCAAGTATCAGTGATTTTCCAGCTCGAAGCAAGGGAGCGAAGCCACCCGGCGTTAGCAGGGAGCACAGCAATCGGTCAAAGGCCGGCTAGAAAAGTTAGCCCCTGCCTGCCAGCTCTTGAACAGCTAACCCGCAGCGCGGCAAGAGACGCTTACTGCGTAACCTGAAAATCCACCTGAGACCCAAAAGGAGAGCTGAAGCACAGGGCTTTGCTTTTATGCAAAGGTAAGCGTGCAACACTACTGCTTTCCTCCTCACCTCCGAGGTCTGATCCTGCAGGGCGCTGGGCTCTCGGCACGTTTAGCTCCTCAGTGGTATCTGCAAGCGCCTCACACTTTGCAGGAGCAGGCCTCAGTTGCCAGGTTGACGGTCCCAAGAGACACCAAGTATCTCACTATAGGGAGTTTATTAATTACAAGTTTTTGGAACTTCTTAATACACGCTAACGTAGATCGTTTCCTGCCAGTTACCCCAAGAGAACCTTCAAGTCGTCCTTAAGTGGCATCAATCAATGCTCTGCTCCTCCAAGGATCCTTCCAGTTGTAGAGAGCTGTACATCAACAGCTTAACGACCGTGAGCTCGTATTTCCAAGTCTACGTTAAAGCCAAGTTGATAGACTAACATTTCATAACCCCAGGCGGGGACACAACCGCCAGGGCCTAGGAAGGCGTCGACGGCAGCTGTGCAGTACGGGGTGAATGCCTGCACCCCACCCGGCGCGCAGCACGGGGAGGGCTCCTCCTCACTTCTAACCGGCGTGGCGGAGGGGAAGGAGGAATTTTCGTTTTCTTAACGAAGCATCATCCTTTTAAAACTGCCAAAAACTTGTCCCATAAACCCAACTGCACACCTGCTGCTCGCATTTTCAGGTTCATAAGTCTTCAGGCGTGGGGTCTAGGCTGGCAGCCTTACAGGCTTGGTTAAACGCAGTAAGACAAAACCCGCAGAGGTGGGACTACCGCAAACACGTTCTTTGGCAGAGGGCAGCCCAGACACCAGCCCGAAGCGTCACGGGTTCAGGGTGATAGGGGACCCCCCCCGCCGCGCCTCCCCGTGCTACGGCCGCCCCCGTTACCACCAGGAGGGATCGGCCGGCTTGCACCACCGGACTCCATGCAGCAGAGCCAGGCCCACGCGCGACTCCACGGGGGCAAGCGGACTTCCACAGGCCCCCGCTTCCCACCCGCGGCACCGCCACACCGCCCCCCCCGCACGCACCTGCAGGTGCGCCACGACGCAGAGCGCCGCCGAGGGGTTGCTCAGCAGCAGCCGCTCCCGCAGCAGGTTGCTGCCATACGCGTAGTACAGGAAGCAGCAGCCACCACCGCCGCCCCCCGGCTCCGTGCCGCCGCCGCCGCCGCCGCCGCCGCCCGGCTCCATCAGCCCGCACCCGGCCCGGCCTGGCCCTGCCGCCCCGCCGCTTCAACGCCCCCGCCCCCGCGGCGGCGCTGCCTGGGCGGGGCCTCCTAGCGAAGCCGCCCGCCATTGGCCTCCGCGTCCCGCCCCCCTTCGCTACTTCCGCCGTCACGTGGGAGGCAGTCTGCAGYGGCGCTGTGACGTAGAGGCGACGGGGAACGCCTTCGGTATACGTCACGCGGGCTCCTTGCGGTGGAGTGACGTAGAGCAAGGTGGATTCGTCTCGTCCATCTAGCCGGGAGGAGGGTAGCGCGCTGCCCTGCGGCCTCGGCACCGCATGACGGCAGGGAGCGGGAGCGCTGCGCGTTTCAGCGCGTCAGCCGCATCCTGCGGGGCATCCTCTGTGGGGAGGAACACGCCGTCAGCGAGCAGCACCTGCAGCCCCTTGTACCAAAACGGGGAGGGTTACAGTGCCCCTGCTAAATTCAAGCCAATGCGTTTCACTTGTGAGCAGCCTGGCTGCCTCCAAGAGAAATGTAAACAGGTGACRAATTGTAAATGTATTCCGTGAGATGTAAAATAGTGCAACTTTTCCCAGCTGGGAGGGCTCAGAGCAGAATAAGCTGGGAATATACGGGAGTAAAAGGCGAGAAGGTGGTGGCAGGTGGGCAGGCAGAACTGCAGACCCATGCGCGGAGGCCGTTGCTCTCCTTCCCTGACATAACCAGTGCTCGAATGAGATGGGAGGAGGCCTTACCGCTAGTTACCCCTAAGCATAAGCCGTTGAAGCAATATATACATATATATGTATAACACAATGAAACAGCCACGGAAGGCTGTAATTAGCAATAGCATAACAATTAATGGTGAGGCACCATTCATTAATGCTGTTAAAGTAGCCCTCAGCCCGCGTGGGCTTCCTGAGCAGAGGCAGCTCCTGCAGGATTCAGCACAGGATCCCTGGCAGCACCGTGCCCGGCCTCTCTGGGCGCATCCTCGCCCACGCAATACGGAGGGGAAAGCAGCAAGCGGGTGAGCTGAAGCAGCTCCTTCCTTTCATGACGTGTGCAGCGCTCCATTTGAATCCCTGCTTTAGTTCTCCCAACACAGGTGGGCAAAGTCAGGTTCATCATAAAACACATAAAGTGATAAATGTGGTTCTGATCCTTCCGAACTAGCAGTTTTCCATTTTTACGGGTTTTTTTCTTATGTAGGAATAAATATTTTAGCGTGAGAGGGAACGATCACGTTCACTTGTTACACAGGTCATAGGATTATATAGCAAGACTTCCTCACTCTTACTCCTTACAACAACTAGTAGCTGAACATCTCTTTTGAAAATCTGCTTCTGGTATATGCTTTTAGTCCCCCTTCCCTGAGGAAATGTGAACTCCATGAGGAAAGGTGTCTCTCTCTCTCTCTCCTCTTCCAGCAGCTTCTGGACTGTTGGCTAATTTCAACCAGAAAGCAAGAGGTTTCAAAGATAACTAAGTTTCTGCTGGTCTCAAGAAAAGAAGCAGAGATGGCTGTGAGATGGCGGGGATCCCACGGGAGAGGCTTCCRGAGGGCCCCCTAAAGCCCCAGGGACCAAGCCTGCCGGAGGGCGGGTTTTCCAGGCGTTGGTGCGTCCTGCGCTACCCGTTTGGGTTTGCTGCGAGCTGTCCCTTGTGAGCCGAGGTGGATATTTCTTTCTAAACAGAAAAATCTTACATAGGAATTGTAAGGAAGCATGTAGCAATTGCTACTTTTTAATCTCAAAACAACCTTCTTCTAAAAAACCCCCCAACCAGCCTTTCATAACGCTTTGTAAATTATTGAAACTTTTGACATTCTGCACAAAAAATGCCATTTTTTCTCAACACTCAGAGTTTCAACACCAATTGTGATGATTTTTCATTCAAAAAGCATGTATATTTTGAACAAGGAGAAACAGTTTTCTCCTAAAACTTGTGTGCTTTTTCATGCTATTCAAATCGAGACTTGGACATTACAAACAAAGTCAGATGACTGACAACTGAGGAGACCGAGTCCCTGATCTCATGGCTGGGTTTGTGCACGTGAAAGCCTTCGTTAGCAAAGGCAGTTAGCAAAATTACAGTCAAATTTATGGAAGGAGAGTCAGTTTAAAACACTGCCACTTGCAATTCTAAGTATTTAATCCCTCAAAAAGGCATTTTCAAATTAAAATCAGTTGAGGTTTCCATTTTTTATAGTCTGTACTGAATACCAAGCCTATTCTATGACCAAGGAGCAGTAGCCAGTATTTCCAGGAGCGTGGTTTTGGTGTGCGTGGTGTAAGTTGGTCTTGCTTATTCTAGATATAGCATGATGCTAATTCAAATGCTATTGGGGCAAAACCTAGATTTATGGTGTTTAGATTAATTTTTAATWGAACTGAGTCAATCAATTTGCACTTCTGAAGACCATTTCTTCCCCAGCACGGCCCACAGCAATTTAAAAACAGCACATTGAGCCTCTCAACTATTCATGAAGGTGATAGACRTGAGAGTTGAATTGGAAGGGCCGACGCTGCCGGTGGGGGTCAGTGTCACAGTAAGCTTTGGCTTTAAACTATCTGGAAAATATAAACCTCTATTCCCAACAGGTTTTATTAAGCCCTTTTTTATTAACAGCCTTTACTAAAACTATAATTGATAGAGCACCCAAATTGTGCACTGCGTGCTCTGAGCCAGTGGGCAGTGAGACGGCCAATATCTACTGCAGAGCACTGAGCAGCTCATAGAAATGAGGCCTCCTGAGTCTACAGAGCGCGCAAAGCATACTTTAAAGAGGGAATGTTAACTCTGAAGCCTGCTGTCAGAAAAAAAATAGGTTTTCATTGCTAAAAAGACGCAAAGGCCAGTGTTCATGCTCGTTAGGAATCAGCCTCTGAATTGTCTGTAGCTTCTCACCATAGCACCATGAGGTGGCACAGCTTAGATTGCTCTCTGTTTTCATACTCTCAGGCCTGAGATGGAAGAAAAATACTTCTGCCATGAGCCAGAAAAGGGACAGAAAGCCCCAGGCAGGTCTGCTGAGGCACACTGCAGGTATGACCCTTGGAGGGGCCCCAGCCTGGGTCTCCGTGGTGCCATCAGCGCAGTGTGGCCCGTCTGATGGCGAGGCAGCACGGGAGGGAAGTGAGTTTGGTCTGGAGGGAAAGCTTTGCAAGTCTTTCCGCTGATGTACATCCAAATTATGGCCAAATGGCTGTATGTGCATAGGAGAATACTTGGGCACTATGGGCAGACCTTGCTTTGAAACCAAGTTTCCAATTGAAAAAAGAGGGAGGACCTTTTCTGTAGCAATTTGAGTAGAAACCTGCAGGGCTTTGGTGGTACTACTAGATTTCACACTTCTGCTGGTTCACCACCTTTTCAGGTGACAATTAACTCTCTTGGAGAGGAGGGTGTTAAATGAAACCCTGATTTTCTGGAGGCATTGTTTCCCCTTGGATGTAGCTACAAAACCTGCGCAGAGTAAGCAGTCAGGAGTACGCCTCCTGTTTGGAAGCTTCCCAAACATGGGGGAAAGCTCTGGATATCCACAGCAGTTTGTGCATTGTCCGTGGAGGAGATCGACAGGGTTATTTATGCAGAGAAAACAGGAATTTGTTTCCATCAGGTTTTTATCCCTAGATGCAATATATTCCTGAGCCTATCCTACTTCGGTTTTTAGGGAACAAATAAGGAAATTAGGAAAAAGTAAGATGTAGTGGGATAAGTTAAACTTGCTGAAATGTCTGCCAGTCACTCAGTGTGCATCCCCATCACTTCCTCTCTGCCCCATGGTTGTCACAGCACGAGTTTTAATTAATATTGAAGAAAAAAAAGAGAAACTGGAGGAATAATAAGGGCAACTGATGCAAATGAACCACATGTGCAATCCTCCCTGCAGCTTTTCTCTCCTCCCTGAGGAGCCATAGTAGGATGTGCTCTGCAATTAGTATTTCATTGAAATTATACCTTTTTCTGCTGCAAGATGGTTACAGCTGGTGGTAGCTKCTTAATACAGTGTGCAAGGTCTGGGGGTCTCCAGAGATTTCATGTTCATGCAAATGAATGCAAATGATTTTACAATGTCTCGTGGTGTTGCAGTGCTTGTTCCTTCCCTACAAAACAGGGACCATCATGTCCTGCAGAAACCCAGCCTCCTGACAGAATAGCCACTGGCCCATGGGGCTCGTAGCCCTGCTGACCAGGAGCAGTATCATCCATCATTCATTTTGCAGTTCTGTTTTTGCATGTTTCTGCAAATAGCATGTGCAGTCATTTAGGAGAGATGAGCTATTAAAGTGGCTGTGCCTGTGCRTGTAAACACCTGCCTTTTTTTTTTGGCTCTGGCCAATGCCAAAGTGATTTTKGGGCCCTTCCTGAGGCAGCCCCAAGCTCTCCTGGGCTGCTGCCTGCTCTGCACAGTCCTGAGATGTCACTGCATGGTGTGTGCTGTTCGGGGTGGAGGAAGTAGCAAAGAGAAAGGAGAGCCATGTGAATCCCTCCTCCAGATCAGATATTGGAAAGAGTGTGTATCTAATATCTTGCTTTTGCTTGTACCTCCTGGAGCCCAGGTCTGTACAGACAGGCTGTGACAGGCTTCTTGTCACCTGAGCTCCTTCTAACTCTTGGAGGGGCAAAACGTATGGGATCTGTTTAAAAAAAAAAAAAAGCTAAAAAAATGACACGCATGAAATCTGGACACATGAAAAGTGGGAGAGAGCTTTTACAAACAGATCCCGGTGCACGCGGTCCCGGCATGCAGCTGGCCTTAGTCACTTTGGCTTGTGAGGGCATCTGCTCTGCTCACAGACCTACAGGTACCTGTGGGTGTGACTTTAGCAATTGGTTTGAAAATCTTGCCAAATACTACATCAGTTTTTAAAGAAGAATGCTGGGTTGTACTGCACAGGCTGTACCTGGGGCCCAGTTTTTTGTCTTGTATATGAGTGTACAGTGGGAACAGCTTAATGTTGAATTTCTGCTCATCTTTGTGTAAGTAAATTAAAAACCTGGCTTCTTTCCTATGGCCTAGTGTTTTACTTCTCTTGCTGTAAAGCTCTTCTGAATAACAATTCTCTAGTGATACAAAGCAAACGGCTACAGGAGATTTTGTCAAAATAGTTTCCCTTGTTACTGAAATCTCTTAGTTTGCTGTGTCAAGAGAATTTTGTCAGTGTGACATTTCTGTGGTCTGTTGTCTCAGGGTGCATTAGCATCTCCTACTGCAGAAGCAATTGCTCCTTTCAGAGGACCAGTTTGCATTGCCGTCCTCCTCTGGTGGGGACTTGTGTCTCACCAAACACCAAGCAGGTTGTCTCTCCAGGCTGTTGAGTACTTGAGAATTTTTTTTCCCATGAATGTTACGACTATTGAATGTAGACTGGCAGATGAAAGGGATGCCTCCTGTTGTCTTTAGGCAGCCCTGCTATTTAGTGTCCATTTACAATTTATTTCTGATTTTTAATTATATTTAATATTCATTATTATTTTCAGTTTAATGTTAATTTGCTTTCTTCCCACCCTTTTACCTTCTATAGGCTGGGAGCACTCTTGTTTTCTTCCTCCTTTTGTTCTCTTTCAGCACTGGAAAACTATCGAATAACTGCAGTTCCGGATGGTATTTTCCAGTCCTGTATTAACCCTATGGCTTTACATTTGAACCCTGCAGTGTATTTCACACAAAGTAGGTTGGTACTTCTTCTTTTGCACTGCCGTGTCTGTAACCATTTCTGTGCTGCCAACCTTCAGCCTGCAGAAGACATCGCATAGCTCCAGCCGCTCCAGCCACCGTGCAGGAACATGCCTCATGGCCACATGCTTTCCCAGAAGCAGCACCATTACCCTTCTTGAGGTCTGAGGGCAGCTTTGGCCTGGGAGGTGTTGGGATGGAGGAAGGCAGTAGCATTTCCCTGTTTGCATGTGCAGTGCTGGCGCTGTGGCAGAAGCATGTGACATGGGTGCCAAAACAGGCCCTGGTTGTACCACTCCTCCCAGTTCTGCACAGACCTCACAAAGCATGGTACAAGTCCCCACTGAGTGATTCTGGGCAGAAATGTTTTAGCAATTACTGGTAAATTTAATTCAGTCCTTCCACTAGGCTGGTGGCCTGTGTAGATGTTTTTGTTGTGGAATAAAACTGGCACTTTTTTTTTCACTTGTTTTAAACTTGTTTCAGCATGACGTAAGCTAAACCAGAAAAATCCCTGTGTGTCAGAAAAAGAGGTCGTCCCTTAGCATTGCATTGGTGTGACAACAGCAGTCTGAGCTTACACTGTGGCTTACCATTGCTCTGCTCTTCTGTGTAAGCAGATCTTTGAACTAGCGGCAAGACCTGGTCCAGCTCAGCTGCACGGGACTTGACGGTGGTTACGGGGTCAGCAGTGTTTTCCTCACTCCGGCCATATGATTGCAAACCAGGAGGTGAAGAGGGCAAGCTCTGTATCTCTGGAGAAGATGGGGCAAGAATATTAATGCTCTTCTGCCATCTGTGGGCAGATCTCAAGGAGGAACAAGAAAGAATGAAGCCTTTGTCCCTCAAAGCTGTTTTTCTTTCCATCTTGCACTCCTACGTTGCTGTCTTTGAATGACCATATTCTTAGCACTTGTTCCCAGTGATGGAGCGCTCTGCCTGCCGTCTCTCTCCCCTCATTTACCTCTTTCTTCCACAGCCTCTGCCACTGCATCAGGGATACAACCCTTGGAGCAGGACAGGAGAAAAAACTTGCCAGAGGGAAGGGTGCTAGTACTTCTTTGCTTTCTTCACCAGATGAACCTTCCAGGATACATCAGAGATGCATCATGTACTATCACATTTCTGTTACCTCAAGGGTCTCTCGGGTAAAAAAGCCAGAGAAGCCATCCACAGGCTGTACCTGCAGATCCCAGTCTTCATTAAAATTGATTGTGGTGCTCACATAAAGTCATCCTTTCTTTGGTTTCTGCCTGTGTTGGTGCATGGTGGTGCACGCACTCTCTCTGAGTGCAGTTATGGTGCCCAGGAAGGTGAGCCTGGCAGATAGAAAAGCCAACCCCAGTAGTTTTTGCTCTGTGGCAGTTGCTGGATAATTGCTTCATCTTTGCTCTCATCATTTTGTTGCGGAACAACAGCTATGGAGAGCTGGATTTTGTTTCACTCAGCCCCAGACTTTGTAGTCTGTTTTCCTAAGGAAGCGCAGCTCGCGCTATCACATCATGTGCCTACGCCACTGTGTGTGCATCCTTCACTGCCCATCCTAGTGACTGCTGAACACATTGGGCAACTCCTGCCAAGCCTGCAGAGAGGTACCAATCTCTGAGACCATATGTTCCTGTGAATTTTAGGAAAGGGGGCAGCTGGGCAAAAAATAAGTCTCAGACAGGGAAAGGCAGCAGTTTGAGTACAGCTGCTCTTAGACAGCAAAGACCCTGCCCAGGACAGAGACAGTGGCCCAGCTGCAGAAAAACTTCCAGTAGGAGTTTATGTTTGTCAGAAGTAAGGGGACAGACAACCCCTCAGTCCCTGATCTCTAATGAAGCACTCACGCTCCAGCCGTACAAAAATCACTCAGTGGCAAGATCTGAATTCAATGAAAACAGGCTGTCTCAGGTTCAGTGCTTTGTGTGGGCTTGTTTTAATGTTCATGTCTCAGAAAGAGCCCTTCTGCACCAAAAATTCATCTTGCCAGACAAGTCAGTGATGTGAGGAGCACCCCTGGCAGAAGTTCTGCCTCAGAGCACATCTATTATTCACAGGGTTTGCAGAGTGCAGGGAGTTACAGAAGTCGTGTCCTGCCGAGGGACAGAATGTCTCAGAGACAGACAGAAGGAGAATAACAACATTTTCTTCCAAGGCACATGTGGCCCTAAGCATCTCTAGGGATGCACATTTGGTAGCTGATTGGAAACAGGCTTATTTTATCTATGCCCTCATAGGAAGCCCTGAATATTTTTTTTTTTTAAGCAGTCAGGAAAAAAAAAAACCACATGTTTTCAGCAAACTAGGACAGGTCCTCATTCCTTCCTTTCCACTCACAGGAGCATAATGATGTGGGTAGGGAGGCTCGTGCAGCGGGCACGCTGCAACGACAGGTTGTGAATTGGTGCTACTTGCATGATGAGGGGCGTCGAAAAATAGTGAGCTGCAGCCAGCAGTTGTCACTGATCTAGTTAATCAGGACTGCTTTATACAAAGTGCTTCCCCGTCATTTCCACTGTACCAAGCATTCAAAAAAATAGTAATAAAAAATCAGTTTGTGGCTAGTGCGAGGGGGGATGTGACCACCAGGTGCCACTCTCGCTCCACGGGGAATACAGGGTGGCTGTAAGGCCGGGCAGAGTTTGCAGGAAAAGCCAAATCAGGCAGGCATCACTCATTTTGTCCATCTCTGGATTTTCCTATAGGCTACAGCTGGGACAGCAGCCTCTCCTCACCCTCCAGTAAGGGCTGCGCTGGAAACCCCCCGATGCTGGAAAGCCGTGGGTACCGCTCACCCCGGTCGAAGTTTCAGTTTGCAGACAGCGTTTTTGCGCAGGGAGGGAGGGATGCAGACGGAAAGCTGCTGCTGGGGAAGGCTGTGGCATCTTTCACCATCTCCTCATTCTGCCATACATTGGAAAAGTTGGTTCTTCCTCCAGCACATGTCCCCTCTGGGAGGGATGAACACCCTATGGTGTTATTTAGCACTGAACAGAGATTTTGAGGTTGCTTTAAGCACAATAGTTATCCCTTTAGTTTTGGCCATGGAATTCAAGCCTAAGGTTTCCACAATGTAGCCTCCCTGATTTTGCTCATCTTCTGGGCACGGTTTTCTGTGTCCTAGGGAACAGGGTCCCGGCATTTCCTGGTCCTCATGTTCACTTGTGAATGAAATCAATCCCTTCTGGAGCCACAGCCACTGCCAGACTCTCTGGGGCCCCAAGTACACTTTGGTTTTCATGGAGAGAAGCAGGCTTTCCTACCTGCTTGCCGTCACAAGAGTTGCCCTGAAGGCTGACTGGCGTTACCAGTGGCCCCAGGGGACGGCTCGTGGTGGGGTGCCATAACCGCTCTCATTTTGCAAGATGAAGGGGGTGGGAAGGCACAATTTGCACTCTTGATTTTCTGATCTTGGTGATCTGGGCTGATGTTTGAGTGCAGTGGTGTTTGAGAAGCAAAGGGCTTCTAGACCTCTTAGGTTCAGGTGGCCACCATGTGTACTTCTCACATGACCCTAAATCACATCAATAAGCTCAATTTTTGCTCTGCATCTGCTTGCCTTGCTCTCCCATTCCACAACCCTCCATTCTGTCCTGCCCTTAAATGACTCATCAGACTTGCTTTTTGATGTAGCCTATAACATCTCGCTTAAATTCTCTCATCAGATCTCTTTCTATTTGAGTTCCCCATGGACTAAACAAACGTGACATTGCCAGCCTCTGCTTCRGTTGAAGGCCCTTCTTGTCTACTGGTTTATCCTTTATGCTGTTTACCTTTTCTTTTCCTAGATCATGAATAAAGATGTTAAATACAAGGTCACTGGGGGCTGCTGATTTCCAAACCCTGGAGCTAGTGATATTTCAAGACCACTTCCATTATGTGATTATGTTTCACTTACTGGGTTTTCTCAGGGAAATAATTTGTCACAGAACAGCAGGCCCCAGCTTCCTGTAACCCTCTTAAATCAATCCCATCATATCACAGAAGCCTTATTTTAATATCTTCCATTGTAATTGTTTAATTGTTTGCTTGAAGAGGCCTTCGTGGTGTATTTAGTAGCAATCGGGTTTTTCAACAGATTACCATTTTAAAACACAAGAGCTAAAAAAACCAAACAACAAAGAAACCCCTGAACAAATCCAGATTTCCTGGAAAAATGATGGAACTGAAAGATGTGTTGAAAAATGTCAGCCTCACATTGGTGCTGGCCAGCTCTTTGGGGTTCTTCAAGTGGTGCGTGAGATACCTCATATAGGGCTGATAGGGATTTACAAGGTTTGACAGGGTGGAGAGTGGGGAATGCAACACCCTTATTTGAATGTAGGAAGGTTAACCCCATGGAGACTTTTGCAAGCGTATTTTCATGTTCCTGTTCTGATGTGCTCCCTGGAGGAAAGTGGATCAGCTGATCCGCAGAACTGAATTTAGTCTGCTGTCTTATGTTTTACATGTGTGCCCCACAGAACCTATGCTTCTGTTAGGACAGGGTGATGTGTTTGTTAAGCTCAAAGTGGTATTTTCTGGGAAAAAAGAAGCATAGTCTCAAGAAGTCCAAGTCGCTGGCTTGGGGTACTGCTTCACATCTGATGTGAAGCACGGGGGAGAAGCAAATATCTTGTGCCCTTGCAAACAATATCCAATGGCAGCTGTTTGTACAAGAATGAGAAGTTGCTGCTATTTCTAAAATAGCCGTACTTTGTTGGGTTTGGAGGCAGCTGTTATCTGCACATCTGTGCCAGTGATAAGGACTCTATCCTGGCTCCAGCAGGTTTTGGTTAGCTAGAACACTTCACTCTTCAGTGAACACTTTCTTTTTTTGAACCTAGTGTCAAAATCCTTCCACAGGCCAGCCTACTGGCATGTTTCAGTATAGAGAACAGTAATCTATAGATTTGTCTGCACCTGCAGATGGCCCTACCTGTTCTGCAGAACAAGTTCTTCCTGCAGTGATAAACACATCAGGGAGTTTAAAATGCAAAGCTGTTGCTAGAATAATCACAATGGCTGATCAAAATTTGCACCTTGTTTTCCCCATTTCCCTCCTTTGTTGATAGAAGTGTGCTTGTGCAAGCAAGAAAGAAAAGATGTCTGATCGTTTTCTGCTCCTCTAGTCCAGCTTGCCTCCTTGGAAAGGCTCTTTGCCCATTTCTGAATCAGGAACCAGGTGATCCTCTATAGCATCAGCCCTGGATCTCCTGCTCCTTTATAGGCTTCTGATCTCATCTTCCACCCCTGCTCCATGCGCTAACAAGTTGGGTGAGCCAACCCTGCTATGTGCCATCACCGTTCTGGTTTTTCACACAGCGTGGTCCCTCAGTGTGGTGAAAGAAAGGCAGCAATGGAAAGAACTGCTAATGTCTGGACTGTCTCAGGGCTGGGGGAAATGCAGTATGCCATCCCTGGAAAGACACAGCTGGGGTGTTCTTTCTAGTTCTCATGTTGTATGAAGGTAATACAGGGTTGTCAAAAGTATCTTTTTTGTCTAGGCAAAAATCCAGCTGGGATCACATCATAGGGAAAACAACTGTGACTGTAACTCCAGAAGGGACCAACAGGCACTGTCTGCAAAAAAAAAAAAAACCACCACCTGATGCATTTAAGTGACCAGCTGTGCATCCAATGATGCCTTGGTCTGCCTGGTTGAATGCCTTTCCTAAAGCAGAGCTTTCCCTCAAACTATTCTGAATTAACTGCAGTCATTGTCCTTTGCTCTCTTGAGGGCTATACCTATTCCTAGAGCTAATTTAAATTAGCTGTCCCAACTAATTAAAGCATCTTAATTAATGGAAAAATACTGAGTCTTTATAAGGCACTCCTTGGCTGGAACACAGACTAAGATACCAGAGCTGAGCAGAAGAGAGCTGTTTGCTCTTATGGTTTAAATAGCTTGCTAATATGAAAATGTGGTTATAACCAAACTCTCATGAGGATGAAGTTGTTTTCCCACAGCTATAACCCAAATCTGGATTCTTACTCCATTTCCATTCAAACTCCCATTGAAGGTAGAGTGGTGTTACCTGAGGAAAGGCTGTTTTTGTGTGGGATGGCTCGCGGAAGAAGCGCAAGCYGAGGTATAAACAGGGGAGAGCGTGAAAGCACTCCCTTCCCTGCGAGAGGAGCGAGAGGGTGACGCACTGGAAGTGGCTGGCATCCTCCCCCTCTGCCCTCCCAGCCCTGTGGTCATCAGTTGGGTCAAATATGGCAAGGAGGAGGACAGGGGGAAGCCATGGTCCTCCCCTGCTCAGGTGCCTGCTCCAGACACAGGGTGAGCCCTGCAGTTGCATGGGCCAGAGAGTTGAAGCCACTAGCTGACTTTACAGCAGGACTTTCGTACCTGCCTCCTTGTGGAGACAATATTCTTATCTTGCTGTTTCCAGATTCACCAGCTGAACAGGAGAACTTTTTTTGGTCACCGAACTTCCTTCTCTTCAGGTTTCCTGGGGGTTTCTCTGTTCCTGAACATCTGGTGCTTATTGTTTCTCTGCTGCCCAGGGACATCTGGCTCTCAGCAGAAGTGGGTCTGAGCAGCGATGGATGTGAACGTTGGAGCCCCCAGGAGCTCTTTCTGACGACCAACAGCAAAAAAGAGAAGTATTTTATAAGCACTCACCAGTCTGACAACTACGATGATACGCAGTTTTTAGAAGGCACATTAAAACAAGCAAAATAATTACTATCCAGTTTAATTAGCTCAGAATTTAATCACCCTTGCAATTGCGGAAAAAGACCAGAGTCTGTCTGTTTCTAATTTAAGCAGTACAAAATTTCTCAGTGCATGTCCTGGAACACCAAACAGGTGAATCTATGTGCCTTTTATCTCTCAAATGAGTGACCCTACCATCCTTTTAATTCTCCATTCCACCAGTGATTGCAGTAATCCAACGGATCATTTAAAACAATTGATACTAAACAAGAGTGATCGTGAAGCCCCCTAAGTCCTAGTTTGCACGATACCTTCTCCAGCACTCATTTTTTTCTGCTGCCACAGATAAAGAGTTCTTGACCGACCAGGACAGGAGAATCCCATTTCTGTTCCTGCAGTGTTTGCAGGAGAGTGCCCCCATCCATTCTGTTTTAGAGAGGGAGAGGGAGAAGAAACGTTCCCCTTGTGAACACTTTGCTGTGCAAATACCATTCCAGATTAATGATTTTTGGTCCATTAAATCAACAAAGCAGATAATTTCTTCCATTCTTCTTCAAGTCTTTGTGAGCTTCTTTATGCCTGACTCAGACCAGATCCCTCTCTTCTAGTTTGCGTTCATTTTTCTTTCCTATATTGGCTTTTGCTAGGACTGGGAAATTATCTGATAGCCAGCTGGTGCCCCACTCAGGTGCATTAGGAAAGGAGAGTGAGGAATTTCTGAATGGCTGAACACATTGTGTTTTGCAGTATTAGGGACAAGGCCCTGGAAGGTAGGAGCACAACTGCACGAACGTTTTCTAGGTACAGCTACTCTTACGTATAGCTAGGCAAGAGGAGTGCATTGAATGAAGTCCAGGAACATAAGAATATAGGTAAGTCAGAATGCAGATCTGCAGATTGTAACGGAGGTAGCTAGAGCTGCTATGATTTAAAAAAAACCCACCAGCTCATAAGGGTCATTAATGTAAAGGGCAGAAAGTTGTATGTAGAAGCAGAGTGGGCTTTAGCAAAATATTAAGAGAAAGTTGTATGTAGAAGCAGAGTGGGCTTTAGCAAAATGTTAAGAAAAACGAGTATAATGAAGAATGAAATCAAGTCAAGGATGATTTAATCCAAGAGAGGTGTGTGTGATATGCTGCTTGTTGGTATCTGCTTTTGAGTATTGGCCATGATTCAAGGTGTCTTGACTTACTGGTAAGTATGTGCCACTTCTGGGGCTGCGTAAAAGAACTTTGTCCAAGACTGCACTCCATGCCATATGGGTCTTCTAGCAAGCTGATTTCTTTCTCTCACAGAAACCTTTGTTGTGGTCATGTAGCCGTTCATATTACATTATAAATGGCTACATATCCAAGCTCTGCCTAATGATGCTTCTGGCTCTTAACATTTGTCCTTTTCAAGGGAGTAGACAATAAAGGAGGAGGAAAGCCCTCAAGTAATACCACATTGCATGGACTGTACACGTCATTCACACTTAYGCCTTATATCATAAGGTCAAGAGCTTACCTTGCCTTAGGAGGGCTGCCTGGCAGGGAGATCAAAAGAGACTTTCCTCTGACTCACAGTAACTATGGGGTGGCCATAGCTAGCAGTGGGCCACGGGCTTTCTACTAACATTACAGCTCAGGCCTCTGAGCTTGTCAGGAATTTTGTGGGTGGTTATGAACCTGTTCAGCTCTAACTGCAAAGCATTGCTCAAGAATCAGGAAAGCATCAGGGTGCCTTGCACCATCTTCTGCTATAGCTTAATGCTGATTCCGCAATGGTATGATTTGTGATAAAAGTCTAACAAAACTAGGCAAAAGAAGTTTAACAAAACTAAATAGTTATTATAACTAACTTGCGGGCCAGTAAGGGAAGAATGAATGACCACAGAAAAACAGAGAGTGTGTAAAAGTAATGCTAAGTGGACACCAAACCAGGGAGGAACAGATGCCCCTGCCCACACACACATATTGAGCAGACACCTCCCAACAAAAAACTTGGGACATTGGTGACTCATTTTAAACCTTCCCTCTTAAGACTGGCACCGTTGACCTTAGGACCCAGGCAGGCATGGAAAGGGTGAGCATTAACACCAGAGAAAGGATTGAATACCAGAAAGTCTGTGCGTAACAATTTTAACTAGAGAATTAATAGGACTGAGCAATAATTGGACAGCTTGGTCTGTATGTGTTAGTATTATTGTAATTGGATTAATAATATGTCTAGTTAGTGTAGCGAAGATTTTTCCTTCAAGCTTATGTGCCATATGCATGGCATCTAATGCAACACTGTCTTATGAGCCCTACTCCAGAAACATGGATGAGGACACCCAATGCACACAGAAAGAATATATGTATCTATATAAAAATGTGTGTATATATATGTATGTAAGCATATATATGTGTGAGATATACATGAGCTATTCTCTCATGATATTTCCAAGAACAGAGATTGCATGAAGGTCAAAGGGACTATGGAGAATTAAAGGCAGCAGAGCAATGAACTCCCTTAGCCCTTCCACCGCAAATTATGTAGCATTGACACACAGGGAATATGCTCTCAAGAATGGCTTGCGTTGCCTCCCTCCATGGCACATGGGTGTTGAGAGTTGCCTTGTCTCAAGACCAAGTCAAACAGGCACAGCCACCCAAACCCTGTCAATGTGGGTGAAGGAAGGAGGAATAGGCAATCTTCTCTTCCCAGGCTCTTCCCAGGAATAGGCAATATTCTTTTCTCTGGATGAATTGTTAGAAGCTCCTTTTACTATGCTGGATTATTTAAAACCTCTTCAATTTTGCAGTAGGTTCCCTGGGATTAGTATTTTAAGCGCTCCTGTGATAAGCATAACAAAATTTGAGAGGTCATTGCTGCCTTGTTGGATATTGATTTCTGTCCGATGAGGAAGCATTTTAACTGGGTTACAAAGTGTTCTTCTCTAAGATGCTTAAAATAGGACTGAGGAACCATTATGATATAAACTAATCAGCTGGACATCAAATTCAGAGATGATCCTGAAATTGCTTAGACATTGATTCTTTGTTATCTTTTCCTGTGGAGCATATTGCTCAATTCTGTTACTATTGAACTGGTGTCAGAAGGAAATTTCAGTGAGCAGCAGCAATACAGAAAACTTTTTTTTTTTTTCTACAGAAGATTTTGGTTGTTTCAGTGTTTTAACGGTAAGGGTGTGTGATCAGAGAAATTGCAGCTTTTGTATATTTTTACTGCTTCTCAATGGAACAATGTTATCACTCATGATTACTAAGCCAGTCAGGCATGAGAGAATGGATGTTGCAAGTATAGCATGATACTCCTCTCAAAATTGTAAAAAAAAGACACCAAATTAAAAGACATCAGACAGTTGATCTACCTCCTGAAAGTCCCACTGAACCTGTTCATGCAAAAAGAGGGCAAAACTGGGACCCTTCTTCCCCCTTTTAAGTTCATTCCTATTTGTTTAGTACTTTTGAGAGCCTAAGATGAGAGGAATAATCCATAGCAGGCACAGTGTGGGCCTTAGCCAAACCCCATAGAAATCAACTGGAAAATACTTTTCTTGGGAGGTGGACTAAGCTTGGTATTAATCAGAAGCTGCCAAACCTTAAGTCGTTGTCTCTGTGCTAATGCAACATTGTCTCCCATCACGGCTCCTGTTCTGATTTAAATGTCCTTTTTCTTCCTGGAAGGGGTAGGTTTGTTTTATATTTTAAAGTGCCACTGGCATGAGGTTAGCAGAGGCTCCCAAGAGCTGGTGGGAAAATGTTCTGAGATGCTTTTTGTATCTGAATACGGTCTCATGCTAAGAGAAGGTCGCAGCGCTGGTATGAGTGCACAAATACAGTTGAGACATTGCAAAAATAAACATAGGCAAAGAGGGCTGGTCCACTGATCCACGATTCTTTGCTAGACCTGAACATTGCTGCTGTGCTGTTCAGCGGGCAGCAGGGAGCTCTCCCGAGGTCCAAGGAGCACACAAGGTTCTAGGTGGAACACATGACTGATTGTTGTGGTTTAACCCCAGCCAGCAACTAAGCACCACACAGCCGCTCGCTCACTCCCTCCTGGTGGGATGGGGGAGAGAATCGGAAAGGTAGAAGTGAGAAAACTGGTGGGTTGAGATAAAGACAGTTTAATAGGTAAAGCAAAAGCTGTGCATGCAAGCAAAGCAAAACAAGGAATTCATTCACTCCTTCCCATCGGCAGGCAGGTGTTCAGCCATCTCCAGGAAAGCAGGGCTCCATCACGCGTAACGGTTACTTGGGAAGACAAATGCCATCACCCCGAATGTCCCCCCCTTCCTTCTTCTTCCCCCAGCTTTATATACTGAGCATGACGTCACATGGTATGGAATACCCCGTTGGCCAGTTGGGTTAGCTGTCCCGGCTATGCTCCCTCCCAGCTCCTTCTGCACCTGGCAGAGCATGGGAAGCTGAAAAGTCCTTGACTAGTAGACTACTTAGCAACAACTAAAAACATCAGTGTGTTATCAACATTATTCTCATACTAAATCCAAAACACAGCACTATACCATCTACTAGGAAGAAAATTAACTCTATCCCAGCTGAAACCAGGACACTGATGCAAAGGAAAATTGCCTCTTTCCTGGAGGGGCACAGGATTTCTCAAAATCAATCTATGATCCAGGTGGGGGCAGATCCTGTGCTGGTCTGAAATGGCTGAGAGCTCTGTTGCTTAATATCAATTGAGAATTTTGCTTACAAGTCCGATGCAGAATTTATTTTTAGGAGGAATTGCTAGGAGCTCCATGATAGCTAATGGCTGCCATTCTCTATTAAGCCCTCTCATTGCAAGGAGAGTTATTACTTTTTTTTCTTCATTCTGTCTTCTAGTTGTGTTTTCTAACTTCTCCTCTTTGCCCTCTGTGGCTTCCTATGCCCTGCTTTTCCAGCAGATTAAAAAAAAAGAATCTTTACATAGAATCAGTTCCTCTGTGGTCCTAGTTGACCACTGCAAAGTAGGATCCGCTTCCTTTGTTGAGATTTTGTATATATTATTCCCAGTCTTCTTAGTACCTGCTGGCATATGTCAGGGCAGCGCTCCCTCTGTTTTCCTGACTGCAGTGAGAATGCAAGTTAAATCCCCATAAGTGAACTGGCACACTGGAGGACCCCCCCTGCCGAACGCCAGATAGATGGATGTGGAGACAGAGATACGGTGACTGGGATCTAAAAAGCACAGGGAGGGAGAACTAGAGTGGGGAAAAAAGTATGAGATGCCTCTCCTTTCCCGTGTTCTGCAAGTAAATGGGAAATATAGAGAGATGCACACAAAGCAGGACTGGTCATATCCTCCCTTAAAACTCTGCTCTAAAAGTGAATGACAGTTTCCCTAACACTGTTTCACTAGTACTTTTCCTCAGTATTAGTGCATCTGAGAGCGCATTTCACCGGCGGAATGAGAGTCCACTAGTGGTTCAGTGCAAGACATGGCAAATCCTTCATGTTGGGAGCATATCAAGGAAATGTTTGGKTTTTTTTCAAATTGACCCCAATACCTTAGACTAAATGACATTCCAAAACCAGCAAGGAAAAGAAGCAAAATCTCTGTGTTTCTTAGCTTGGCTCACCATGCTACCTGTGTTTGCTCTTCCCACCTCTTGCCTTGAATGCATTAACCTTTTTTCTTCCCCCTCTTCAATCCCCAGCCTGGCAAGTCACAATGTAGGCAGTGTTGTGGATAGGTTGGCTGTATTTTAAGCACAGGAAGAGCTGGAGTTACTGTTTTAAGTCTCTCCTTCTGCTTTCCAAAGACTGTGAAATAACTGGTCTCCCGGGTGTTCACAGAGGCACAGCTCTGTCCTGGCTGCATGTAGTCTTCTACTGAAGATCTAGATATAAGAACTAGTGCATTCACAAAAAGCCTCTGGGGATAAATGCTTGCAAGGCAAGTATTTGTTAAGAGGCAAAATCTTGTTCACTTATTTAAAAATAGGTGTTTTTTCCTCTTTGCTCAGACCATGTTATCTTGCTTTTCACGGTGGGACTAGGCGGCAAAACCAGTCTAATGCAAGAGCCTAGACCACAAGCCCTGGGAAGGAAATGAGGTTCTGCCATAGCTATTTCCTTACCATCTCTATCCAGAGAGAACATACTGTAGTGCCAACCTTTACTGTCTTTGCTCAGTCTGTGGTTAAGGGTAGAAGTCCAGACTCAGTAGAGAATATAGATAGCTGTCACGCACTTGTCTCCTGGTGAAGTGCACAGCCCATCAGTCAGCTCTCTGAATTGTGTGTGGAGGTAGAGAAGTGCCTCCAAATAGGATTCATGACATCCTCAGAAATGTCAGCCACAGATAACGGAGGAGAAAATACTGAGGAGTGAGTCTTAATTCCCGATTGTCTCTAGGAAGGAAGAGCCTTACTTGGTGTCACGGAGAAGCACCTTATTCCACTCAGGATGAATGGCTTGTCCTTCTTTCCTGCAAGTGGGTGTCAAGGTCCTTTTTGGGAACTGGCAGAGGAAAATCACCCTTTAAAGCTAAGCAGATGGCAGGTGTGTTATCCTTTTTGCCAATAATAAGGTCTGTTAAAAGCTCTCTTTCATGACATGAGAGACCCAGATCCAGTTCATGTTTCCTCCAGTGGGGATTCACATACACACTTTACATTTTCCACAACAATGTTGGGACCAACAGGCTATAAACTATTGTGAGGGGAGGGCTCGGGGGGTATTTTCAGTCTCTCCTGTTGAACTGAGCCCATTTTGCATTTTCACCATTGTGTCTGCGGACTGATTTAATGTCATTCAGTGCTGAAATAAGTGGAAATGGATATTTTTGTTTTGGAATGAAAATTTTGATCAAAAATACCCATTCAGTTGCCAAATTTTCATCTTCTAGCAGCAGACTGATTTTTAAAAACACTTTTAGGTGGGGAGGTTTTTAAAAGTCTCTGCAGAAAGCGAATTCCTAGTCAATAACTAAATTTTCAAATTATGGAGAGTCCCAGCATGTTATTTATGTTATGAGTGAAGTGAAGAATACATGAGACTCTTCCTTTATGTCTCATTTCCAGCCTTAGAAGGAGAGAATGTATCTTGAAACAACCTTAACTATCACTAAAGGAAAACAGTTATATGAATTTGTTGCATGAACTAATCAGTTCACATTGTTAGCTTCAATGTATGAAAAAGTGCTGCAAAGAATGAGTGAATTTTAATTTTGTCTGTGAAGTTTAGCTTTATAAAATTTATGACTGCGGAGTTCAATTAAAGTCGGTGGAGTTGAGCCAACAGAGAATTTGACCTCAAAAGAATAAATATCTCTTATGGTCTCAACAGACCAGTTTGTTAGTGGGCTGTCAGTTCCTAGAAGTCAACTGCATTTGCTCTGGAAAACAGGAATAACTGTAAACAAGTCTAGCAGAAGCTTTAAAAAATATTATTTTCTTTCATGCCTGGATTTTGTTTCATTATGAGGTGAATGTAAAGAGTACCTAGCTCTGAATTAGGCAGAATTGCCCTTCTGACTTGGTAAGTGTATTGGGATGTCTCCAGGTAAAAGCGATGAGATGGGCATTACTTGGAAGAGGAGGGAAAAGGGACGAAATAACTGAGTGCAACAAATTTGCTATGTATTTTCTGTCGTTTTTATCTTAGAAATATTAGGTGCTTAATGAAAGCTGCTTCTCATATTACCATGTTTCCATGCCCTTGGCAGCAGTACAGAGGTCATATGTTCACACAGAACAATTCTTTGGTGACCTCTCTGATGTGCTGAGCACAAACATGCTTTTCTTTGCCCTGGGCATGCTGTACTACTTCTATTCCCACTTGTTTCTTCAATAAACATACATATTGTGTCAGCTATAGAGAACTGCCACTGGCCTCATTTCTGAAAGCTGCCTCTGTGTCTGTCTCAATGTATCTCACTGAGGAGCCTGGCAATTCAGGAGGGCACTTTTCATTTGAGTGGTCCCTTGATTTCCAGWCTATCACCTTTGGTGATTAGTGGCAGGAATGTGGACAACCCCTGTGGGCAGACATGATAGCAGTAGGTGCAGTGTATGTTAATTTTTGACCCTTCCCGGGTGACAGCAGCAAGCCCCTTTTTGAAAGAGACCGGAATGGAATCATTGCAGTTTTGCTTGAATGTTTGAACTTTCTCTCTCTATTTTTTTGTTGGCTTGTAATTAGGATAAGGTAGCATTAACAGTTACTTCTCCTGCTGGATTTTTCTTATGACTGTATGCAGGAATGGATGCAATTTCCTCATAGGGTCAGGTTGTTCTAAAAGTCTGTGCAGAGTCATGCAAATGTATATAAATTAATGAAAAAGTGAACCTTACGTTTCTCAGAGTGTATAGGCTGGTCTTTAACTCTTGTCGGTTGTTCTGACCCTGAAAGCCCCTAATTCACATAGTTTTCTGATGTGCTTCATTGTCCAAAAGCCTTGCAAAGCTATACCTAGTGCATAGTAAAGGTCTGCTAGAAACATGCAGGAGTGGCAAAAGGGACCTGCAGGAGATGGCCTGTGGGTCACAGATCAGGTCCAAGGCAAGTGTTGACAGTCAGACTCCTAAAAAGACGTGAAGTTTCAAATTCATGTCTGGGTCAGAAAGCTCTGCCAAGGTCTGGCTGTAAAAGTGATATGTGTAAATAAGCTGATTACGAGACAGTTTAGTAGTGATGAAATGAGCTTGTGCAGGGAGCCAGCAAAAAGTCTCTGTACCCCGTCACATTCCCATTAAGCTCTTCTTTTGACTGCTGTATGCACCCTGTGAAAAGACATTTCACCCACAGCAAAGACCATATATACACACTGAGATTTTGTCTGTGATGCTGTCAGAGTCCAATATTCTCTGACCAGGCTCCTTCAGATACTCCAYGAGGAGGGTTTAATGTTTAATATCAAATTGACTTCTTCGATTTATTTGGCTTTAGACGGGATTTTGATTTAGAAGAATGATAGTAGCAATGTACTGAAAGCACACCACAGGCATGGTATCACAATAGTGATACACAGTGGAATCACAATACAAATGTGATTCCCTGTCTCTGCATGCTCTGCTGTCACCATGCTGGGTGTCACCAGTTGCCCAGCCTGTTTGGTGCTGCGCTTTGCTGCACCCACAGCCTGGCCTTCAGGCCCATGTTGCGCTGCACAAACCCCTTGGCCGCAGGATAAACTTTGCAATTAATTGTAGTGGAGGAGCCTGCAGGCAGCTCCCTCTTGGCATGGGTGATGAGGCCTCCTGTGTGTCCACATGCCATTATCTAGGTGTGCAGCAGCAAGTTCTCAGGTGAACATCCTTTCTGTTTGGCAGTGGAAACAATGAATAGGTTTGTTTCTTGTAAGAAAATCCTATAGTAGCTCCAATGACCGAAATGGGGGAATATCTCCTCTACAGAAGGTGTCTCCCCAATATGCTGCACATGGGTTGGAGGCCCGTTTGATGCTACACCACCTGCGGTTCCCACCAGCTAACGGGACATAAGATTATCTATACCATTCTCTCCTTATAGAGTTAGCTATAATAAATAGCATTTTAAATGATACATTACAGAGTCTGCATGCCTTTTTTACTGTTATCATAATGGACCTGCACCTCCTGGTGCAAAACAGGATGAAAGGCTGGGTGCCTGCAAATCTAGTAATTGTTATTATTACCATTATTACTGCCCAGGCTTTTCTAGTCCTATTCGGGCTTACACATGCAGACTTAGGAATTTGAAGCAGTAGCATTAGAGCATTTCATGTTTTCATTTTTCATCATTATACTAAAACTAATAACCTAATCATAAGCAGTAGGCAAGCATAAATGTACCTTAAAAAACCCCCTACAGTTATAACACTGGATAATTATACCTCAGTTTATAGAAGAATTAAACATGTCTCAGAGAATTAAAAAAAGACATTTTTGGACAAGGTTTCTCTGTGCAAGTCTGGAACTTACTGAGAGAGCCAAGCCGATTAAACCAGACCGCTTCTGGCCTTGGAGCTGCTGTTGAACTTCTAAGAAACAGACAGGCACCTTGTGGATTTGCCTGCTGCACATGCATGTGCTCAAAACGCTATCAAATACATTCAGGGGCGGAGAGGTCCATCAGGGGCTATTAGAGTGGGTACGACACCTGGTTCAAGAAGTCTCTAAGGCCTGAGATGGCAGCAACTGAGTATTTCAGAGGAATTACCCGTGTGTGGTAGCCCAGTCCCGACAGCCTTCTCATAGACATCTGCTCCTACCTATGTTTATAGAGAAGACACATCCACCTTCTGTCTGATCTAGTACATCCGTTAGTTCTTTTGTATTAGTCTTGGGGAAGCAGGGTTGAATTATTGAGGTGAAGAAAAGAGAAGCAAACTGAAAAATACAGTATTAAAGTATGCATAGGCATGCTCCCAAAATACAGTTAACCTTGCTCAGCAGATAGAAGTCAAAATGAAAATGCCGGTCTGGCAGCCTCTCACATGTAAAACTTTGCATATACAGGTTTATGTAAAAAGCTGTATATATACAGTACAAGATTAAGCTAATTTGTTCTTGGCAAATAAAATAGCTTGGAAACCGTAGAGAAGTGATTTGTTTTCCTGTGGGTGATAATCGTTTGCACTGATGTGACGCGACCCCAGGCAGGTCAGCTTTTGTGCTCATGGATCTTAATCAAAGTCAGCTGGACTAGGAGCATGTGCGGCTTCATGGAGCCCTGTTTCAGGTTTATGATGATTTATGTTTTTTGTCACAGTTCTGCCCTGTACCCTGGCCAAATGAGGGCTCCACTGTTCTTGGCACCATGCCTCTTCCACTTCAGAGAGAATCCCCTCCTCAGAGAGCTCACAGGACAGACCATGATTAGGGGGAGATCAGAGGACAGTGCTCTGTCTGTTGTCACAGAGTATTCAATGCACACATATGCTTTTTTAAGGAGAGGATTTTTTTTGTCCTGAATTTATTTAAAGGAATCTGCCACCACTGGTAGATGGAAACATTTTGGAGAGAGGTCTAATACGTGTGAGTCATTCGCGGAGGAAAACCATTTCACCAGAACAGCACAACCAGTGGGAAGAGATGAAGGTGAGTGAGGGAGGAGCAAAGCAAAACAGGTAAGGTGCAGGATGACTGTCATGCTGAGGGGCCAAAAGGTGGATTTGGCTTTGGAGGAGGAATGGTGGGACAGGATACCATTAGGATACCTGACCTGGGGAGACAGAGGAAGAAACAAAGGCAGACTGACACCAGCTTTCGAAGTGTTCATATGAAATTATCATCCTTCTTATTTTGTGCTTACACTGCTGTAACTGCAACTTACAAGCAAGTCACTGCAGTGTTTGAGAGAGACAGCACTCTTGGGTGTGGCTGGTCCATACATCAGCTGCCTTTAATGTGTCTGGCTTTACTGTGCATGTACAACGAATCCTATGGTTGACAGGGCCTGTTGCTTAGGTCCGACATAACAGACTCAAGTTGCAGGCAGAATCTCTGTCACTTAGATTTTATATTGTCTCTGGCACTCATACTTACACCCAGAGCTAACTCAAGGCACAAACCTGCCTGACATAAGCCAGAGGCACTGCCTTGAGAGGGTTCATAAACCCATCAGACAAYGCTAAAATGGTGTGTGTGATGTGCCCTTATGCAGGTCATAAATATTCAGGGCACCAAAATGGAGACAAAAGGAATGAACAAAAGGAAAAATCACAGATATACCAAAACTGGATGCATTTTTCACATCATGTGTATTACTTACCATTACTATCATGAAGTGGAGAGATGGTACTGTACTTGTGACCGCAAAGGTGAATGAAGATAATGAAACACAGTGAAAATTGTAGGAACATCCCAATCAACGTGCACCTCGCCCTCCACCAGACCCAGCTTTGCACTCCAGTTAGCAAGAAGTTCTATCCCATACTGGATAAAAAAAAGCTTTTCACTCTGTTAGAATCAAAACTGTGATTTTAGTAAGTCTATATTTATTCAGTTGGTGAACAAACAAGCTATTTAGTGCAGGCTGTTTTCAAGCAGGTACTACATAAGGGTGAGTCTGCAAATTAGAAATGGTTGTTACGATCACTATTGCAGGGATCATTCTACTCCTTCGTGTGCTGGTTGTTTTCTCCCACGGGCTTCTTGTTCTGTACAACTGWCTTTAATGGCTATAATTGCATTTGTGAGCCTATGAATGATCCCAAACAATTGCAGTTTAATGTTCGTGCATAGAAAGCAACAAAAAGAACTTGTTACATTGACTCAGAGTTAGTGAAGCAAAGCAACAGTGAATAACAATACTGGCAGGTGGACTTGGAAAGAGTTGTAATAGAACTTTTTTCATCCACAGATCTTGTACTCAAGGAGATAACCTGACCTGCATGGAATTGCAATGGGAACGATTTTATCTAGGAATTTTAGAGTTACTCAGCCAATTTGGTCCATTCCTGGAAGAGCACAAAAAGGTGATAGAAATGTTGCTACAAAGACTACTTCATACTTTTTTGAAAACATAGGGGATGAATCTCTTCTCCTGAACTCAAAATTTGTCAGCAATTTCTTCTGAACCATGAAAAGTGAAACATTATTCATTTAGAGTTGTCATCCTCACAGAAATATTCCATGTTGAGCAGTTTTTCACAYAGCAGTTTTAAAGGATTAAGTCCCAAGGAGTAGTTTCTGGACTTTATCCCCATTCACTGGAGATGGTGCATTTCTTTGAGTACAACAGTGAATTTCTTGTAAGAGAATGGTATTTCTTTATCAGATTCCTGTGGTTGATTTCATGACAATGGAATATATATGTCAGGACATAACATATGTTTGCAGGCATGGCTAAAAAAATTGAATGAGTTTGCTGTAAAGCTCTGCGAGCTTAGCTTGCAGCTCAAGGGCAGGGAGCAGAAGGGATGGGAGTAATCACTGTTAACTCCTGGAAAGCTCCTCTCCTTCCAGCAGCGTAGCATGGCTGGCCCACAGCCTCTCCTGCTGCAGCAGCTAGTTTGGCTTTCTAAAACTCAGGCATAGCAAAACAGACAAAGGGCTGTCTTTTTCTGCTGTCCCAGCAATCTGCTGCCCTAATTACGTGCTTATTTTGCCCATGCCTACAACTTGTCCTGGCTCATAACCATGTGATCAAGGCWGTCCCTGAGGGTTTTTAATTGATTAAAGCAGCTCTTGATTCTTTGGACAAGAGATACAAGGTATAAAGCTTTAAGTCTCAGGAAGGGAAAGAGATAGATTAGAAAGTATTTCGGTTCACCTTCAGAATTAAATTCTTACTTGTTTCAAGACCTCACAAGAAGATGTGGACCAGAAAGCTGTTATTAYCACAGAGTCATATGTATGAGACAGAAGATTCAGAAACTGAGTCTAAGACACATCATTAGCTTTAGTGCTGCGGTAAAAGAATAAAAATATAAACAAACAAGTACCTGTCTAAGATATTTCAAAGAAGACATCAGTGAAACTCCGAAAGAGAAAAGGCAATGTCTATATCCAGCCATTATTCAAAACTAAGAGGAACAAACTGAATTTCTCATGCCATAGCTGTGAATTTGCTTTATGGGTTTTTTTGTCAGCGATGATAGAAAACTATAGGGCAGCAGATGCTTTTAAAGATTATTAAAAATGAGTTTTGCAACTGTGTAAAAGAAACAAAACTGCATTCTTGATCTCTGAGGAGAATCACATCTGACATTCTTCGAAATGTAGATTTCAGATGTGTTTTGTGACTTCCTTTCTTGAAAACCTAGGGAGCTATCTTCCTAGATTTGACAATTAACAAGGTATGCTGCTATAATCATAGAATCATGGAATCATTTAGGTTGGAAAAGACCCTTAAGATCATCGAGTCCAACCGTTAACCTAACACTGCCAAGTCTACCACTAACCCCTGTTCCTAAGCACCACATCTACAGGTCTTTTAAATACCTCCAGGGATGGTGACTCAACCAGTTCCCTGGGCAGCCTGTTCCAATGCTTGACAACCCTTTCGGTGAAGAAATTTTTCCTACTCTCCAATCTAAACCTCCCCTGGTGCAACTTGAGGCCATTTCCTCTTGTCCTATCACTTGCTACTTGAGAGAAGARACCAACACCCTCCTCACTCCAACCCCCTTTCAGGTAGTTGTAGAGAACGATAAGGTCTCCCCTGGGCTTCCTTTTCTCCAGCCTAAACAAGCCCAGTTCCCTCAGCCGCTCCTTATAGGTCTTGTTCTCTAGACCCGTCACCAGCTTCACTGCTCTTCTTTGGATGCATAATGTGTAGAACGTTTGTCTGAAAAAAATAGAAAAAGTGCTTTTTTGACTTGGAATAAAATGTTGGTCACAAAAATGGCCTAGAAACTTTATTTAATTTAAATRTCCTGACTCCTGCTGGCCCAGATGTCCCAAATTCTTTAAACAGCTCTGCCTGCATTGCCAGTTTTCACAGTCGATCCTGAGGTAAAGAGGTGAACATGAAGACAGGAGGTCTTTGGGAGCAGAAACCTAGTGAATGAAGGGGTCTTTGTCAACACTGATGAAAAGTCCCAGGAAGAAAGTGTCCAGGAAGATTGATGGAAGTGAGCTAAAGGGCATCACACCCATCTGCTCACATCAGCACAAATGGTGATAAAGGCAGTGAAAGCTTAGGAGGAATAGAAGAAGCCCTCTGTTTACTGGACCTTGCAAAGAATGCACAGAAACCAGGGATGGATCTCGCTCCTCTGAGCTGGCAAAGTACCATGCAAGAAACCAGACTTGCCACCAGTGTCTTCTTACCTCCATTTTTACATTAAMATTTCTCTCCATTTCACCCTATTGCTGTCTCTTCAGAGGATATTTTGAGGCTTCTTAATATTCCAGCATCAAATGCTGTATGAGCATTACACAAGGAGCAGACGCAGTTCTGTGGTCTCTTGAGACATATAGTCATCCATCCCCTCTCCTGATGTTGCTGCTGTCACTCTATAGGGAAATGGAGCAATATCTGCTGTGTATCCTGTGTAAATGTGATACCATAAATGCATTGCAGAAATGTGTCAATGTAACAAACACTTTATTCATGTCCATAATATTTTAGTTTCTAGAGATTTGCTATTGATCATAGCAACTGGTATTCATATCTGAATCTGCCAATATCAGTCATTGTCTTTTAACTCCACATATTCGTGCTCAATGGTAGCAAAAGCAAAAAATTTTTCCTTGGGGCTGTTGGCAATCCAGCTCATTTGTCATTTTCAATGGACACCTGGGGCAGATTCTGTCCAAGCAAAACAAATCAATACAGTTAGTTACACTAAATGCATTCAAACAAGAATTCTTGAAGGGGGAGAAGAAAAAGATGCTGCAGCAAAGGAAATGATGGAGAGGAGAACTATGCATGCCACAGGCTTGGCGAAGGCTGGGAAAATGGCAGCAAGTTTAATCTACGCCTTGGGAGTGAGGAAGATATTAAGGATCAGGTGAATGGAACTACAAAAGGGAGGACAGGGCTGAGGAGGAAACTGAAGAAAAGCCAAAGAGGTAGGCTTAGGAAAAAAAGAAGATAAAGTAGTGGATCTAAGCAGAGGAACCGATGAAATCAGTTACCATGCCACAGACGCTGGGCAGGCCTGGAGGGGAATCTTGTTTCTAGTCCATTTGATTCAGGACCAATGCTGTGGACTTTGAAGCAGCTGGGGGATTTTATAGCCTGTATTGCTTATGCTGCTATCATGGCTTTAGCATGGCAATAAATGTCACAAGAAAAGCAGCTCATGCAACAGCCCAGCTCTTGGAAATGGTGCAGAAAGAAAAAGAATCTGTTATGTCTGTTTTTATAGCAGTAGATGGTATAGAAGGTGGGGTTTGCTTTCTTTGCAAGCATTAAATTTTAGTCACTGGTGGGGGTTAGTTGTAGGACTGGTTGAAGTGGGTGTCGATGTTTTATTTTTTATTTCAAAATATTTATGTTTGATGGTAGCAAAAAGAATATGTTTTTCTGTGGGGTAAGCAATCCAGCTAACTTGTCATTTTAAATGGACATCTGAGACAGATTCTGCTGCAGCAGTGCAGACCAATACAGTCAGTTGGACTAAATGCATTAAAACAAATACACTTAGATGGGAGAAGAAAAAGATGCCACAGGAATGGAAATGATACAGAAAAAAAGAAAGGAGTTACATGCAACAGACGGGGAATCAGGAGGGATGGGAGGCTTTGCCTTCACGTGCTAGAAATAGCTGAACTGATCCACCAAGATCATCATTAAACCAGCTTTAATAATGTGTTGTCATCAAAAAGAGGAAATTACCTCCACCCCCAAAATGAGTAGACTATGGAAGGATGCTTATAGATGGCTCACAAGGCTGCAGCTGGTTTCTTGTTCTCCTTTCTTTATTCAAAAACCAAAGATACTGTAATTCATCAAGACCATTATGAGAAAAGGAATTAAAGAGGTACATTTASTTTTTTACATTATGCAAATCTGAATCCTAGAATAATAAGCAAAAGGTGGCAAAGCGGTTGAAGTGTCTCACTGTGATTCCAGAGCTCATGTCTCTGGCAAACCCATCCTGCAGGCTGTAGGGTGATCCTTGACTGTAGCTCATCACACAGGTCGGACAGGTGATGGAGCAGGATGTCRGTGACGTTGCTTTTGCATATGTTTCTGGGTATGTGCTAGCTCCACTGAGCAGTCTAGGTTTGGCAAGAACTCCAGGAAAATTACAAAACAAGTGGTGCCAGTACGCTTGAACTTGAATGGAAAGGTAGCCCTGAGACTGGAAGGCTACTAATTTCTCAGGGCTGAGAAAAGCCCTCCTGAAGACAGCACTTGTTCCTTTTAGGAGAGGCAGGGATATACCATTCTTTCACCCACAGTGTCATCTCTAGACAAAACCYTCTTTCTGTCTTTGCTTTGGGAGGGAACTGAGGAATATGATTTAGGGACAGCCAGCAACATCCTGCTGTATCAGCCGCAGGCAAAGCCAGATCTGCGTTTACGAAAGAGGAGAGCAGCTGGTGGAGGGGGAAAGGAGGGGGACACGGCCGTGTTGCGGGAGTTTTTGCAGGCGGATGGTTGGTCCCAGCACGACCTGCCCCCCCGCTGGAGCCTATCCAACAGCGGCAGTGCATAAGCCGGGCTGACAGGAAGGGACTGCACCCCGGCGCCCCCCTTCCCAGGCCCTCCTCCCCCGGCGGCACCCCTCACTAGGCACAGTCTCACCCCGCACCCCCCCGGCTCCCCTCCACATCTCTGGGTGCGGTAACGCTTCAGATGCGTCGACTCGTCACAGATCTCCTTCCTCCACTTGAATTAATTCATCCGGATTTTTTACCTGCAAGTTGTTTGTTTTTGTTTTGTTTTGTTTTGTTTTTTTATCTATTTGGAAATACGGGAGTAGAGGGCGAGCAACCACCGAGTGACTCCCCACAAACCCCCGCCAGGGCGAGAGGCGCTCGCAGCCGCCACCTCCCCACTCGGACAGTGCACCCTCTCCCTTTTCTCCTCAGCCCGGGACGGAGCCGGGCAGCCGCAGCTTACGGAGGTAGGTTGGGATGCGGCACGGGCCTGGCAGGGTGCGGGAGAAAGGCCGGCGGAGGGCCGGGGGATCCTCGGATCGCGGAGAGCCGGAGCAGGAGCCGGGCCGAGGGGCGGTTTCCCGCCCAAGGGCCGCCCCGCTGAGGCGAGGGGGTGGGCGCGTGCCGCGGCGGCCGTTGGTGGGGTGGGCGGAGGGGGAGGGCGGCTGTCTGTTTCTCCGCGTTTTTTTGGGGGGAAACCTTTGCGCTTTCTCGCGAATCACAATCGTTGTGTGAAGCTTTCTCACCCGGGACGACGGTGAGCTGAGGGAAAGCTCTGAGGTTCAGCCGCTAATTTTGGGTCCGTGTGCTTGTTTTTACTTAATTTCTCCACCGAAGGAAGGCCTGTGAAACCTCCTCACAGGTTTTCATTGCGGGTTTTAAAATGCTGTGGGTGTTGGGTTTTTGGTGTTTTGGGTTTTTTTTCCCAGCACTTGAAAAACATTCATCTGTAGACCACTTCTAAAATAAATGCTAATATTTTTGAATCTCTCCGGTTATAGTGTGAAGAAAGATATTTATGGTGCTTGCCCATCCACCCTATGAACAAACAGGTTAGTACCTAAAATAAGTGGGTTTGATGTTTCATGTAACTTGGGAAAAGGAATTGCAACATACAATCATAGAATCGTTTARGTTGGAAAAGACCTTTAAGATCATCAAGCCCAACCGTTAAAGTGGGAGCAGCCTTGGGGGGGGCCCCCCCCCCCGACGCCAGTGTGACTTGAACACACAACCTTCTGTTCTGGAGTCAGGCATGCTGGCGTTGCGCCATGAGGCACACTGTCACTCATACAGATGTGTATTTAACCTAGGTAAACTCAAAATGTTGGTGGCATGAAGAAGTTTAGTCCATTTTCCTTTGCAGGCAGGTATTCTTTTTGCTTCCAGTAAGGTGTAGAAAATGATCCTTCCAATATACTCCTGTGTGGCCCAGTGTACTTAATTGGGTGCGGAAAATAAGTATTCATGCTGTTTCTTGCTTCAGGTTGATGTTGTTTTAATAATGGAATGCAACTGCTTTTAGATACTTCATTAAAATCTTCTTTTATTTGGCTTTTTGCCAACAAGCGCACAATGTTAGCTAGCATTACTTACGCTACAACTCTGTTTAAACTGTGGAGTGAATGAACTCCTCTCTGGTATCTCTACAGATTTCAGTGAATGGGTAGGTATGACTGTATTGTCTGGTATGTGTGTGAGACATAGATGAGCGTAGCTAAAAGTAAATACAGCCCTGTGCTTCTGATCCAGTTATGTGAAATCTTGCAGCGTCTTGCATAATTCAGATAGCGAAGATGTCAACTGTGTGACAACTTCAAGCGGGCATGGAGTGTAAGGTGTCCTTCTGACACAGAGGCTGTTGCTTAAATCAGGATTTACAGATCATTCTCTGATGAAATTGCCGTGATTGCCAATGGGACAAGATTGTATGACGAATGTCTTAAGAGATACTCCCTTACTTAATATGCTCCCTGTCAAAAAAGATTTTTGAAAAGGGAGATCATCTCTGATGAAGACAAATCCCAGTACCAGGGAAGCACGTGAGAAATTCAACAAACCAGGATTTCAATTTCACCTTTACAAATGTATGCAGCAGAAAATATTTCAGCAGTCATCATGGGTGTTCTTAAATGTTAATAATATAACAGTGGTTATTGCTTTGCTGTTTAGTAATGCTTTAGTTTTTCAGAGAGTCATTTGCCCTGAGTGCTTTTTTCTTTGATAATGACTTAATTTTTCCAGCGCTGAACATCAGTGCTTTGATCCAGGAGTGACTGGTATATATTAGGTTGCAAGCAGGTAGTTCTCTTTCAGTCACTTTACAATTATAAAGAACTCCGTATACAGTTGAAAGCTAAAGAAAAAAGATTTTTTCTCCCTCTAAAGACAAGTATTTTATCCAGATGGTTATTCATAAATGTATAGTTAAAATCTGCTGTTTCTTTTCAAAAATGAATTGATCTGTGTAAATGCTTCTAATTAGTATGCCCTGACATCATCCACAGGTTACAGTGAGAATTCATCTTAGGTGTTAACATATTTTCTAATAGTAAAAATAAGATTCATTCTATCATTTATGCATTGTGTACATGATGTTTGAATGCCTCAGGATAGTAAAGCTATGGACAGCAGTAAATAAATCATCAATGTGGCTGGTAATAAAACTGGCTGATGATTAAGATAATAAGGCTATTACCAAGCCAGAAAAAGAAAGTATTGGAAGAGTAGATTGGCAGTAAACAAGGAGCCCATATGGATTTAGAAAAGGGGGTTAATGAGTGTAAAAAATGACGTTCTGGAAATGAGATGTGTCAGGCTGAAATGAAGAGTTTCCAAAAGCCATTCTGAGTTAGATTTCGCAACAGAAATCAGAAGACAAAGAAGGAAAGCTGCAGCAGTGGGCAAAGCTCAGAGTGAAGCTAGTCCCAGAACAAAACAAATAASTTGCTTCTCTTTTGAATGTGAACACAGATGTTGGACCATGGGTACACAGGCTGAAGAACCCATGGGGTTTAGAATATGGAAACTGTGTGAAGAAGCATTTGTTCTGCCTTCTCCCTCAGCCCTCTGGCTCTGGTGGGAGCTAAGGAGAAGACCATGTGTTGCAGGTACAACTGGGCTGACCCAGTGTGCTGTGGTTGTGGACTGTAGACCACCTTTTAGCTCCTGTCCTCAGCACAGATTGGCATTGGCAATTGCTGCAACAGCAGGGCAGCCCTCAACAGCCACTGGTATACTCCACTGTCAGTATGGAAGAATTAGGAGATGGGACTCAGGATAGATCACGCCAGGCTAACTTGATATTTTTATGCCAAAATAAGTGGTTTCTGAAAATGAGAAAGGCAGGAAAGTTCTCCTTTTTGTGTTCTTCTGACACTTCTAAGCTTGCCATCTCCCACCAGCCACCTCTTTCCTGCTCAACCCCTGTGGAGCATAAGAATTTTTGATATGGGGATTGTCAGTACTTGGAGGTACTGAAAGGTCTTTTGGGGTGAAGAGCTGTCTGGCCAGGGACATGCAAAAATAAAGGGTGAACAGAAATTACAGGAAACCTAAAACACACTTGAATTCTAGAAAACCTTTCTAGAGGATATGAACATATAAACAGCCTTATCGTCAGTATGCACGTTTCATGTCACCTTTGGGTTTGTCTAACGTAACTACATGTTAGATTTACTTAGATTTAGTAACTTCTCATTGCAAGATCTGAGAGTTAAACTGTATATTTTATATTCTATGTGTAGTGCAGAGTGATAATAATAGGCTCCACATTAATATGCACACACACATGCACACAAACATACTTCATGAACACAGCAGCAGTTAGAAGAAAGATGCCTACTTTAATGTTCTTAAAACCTCCTTTGTTTCTTGCTGCAGCAGCCTGTATCTATTATAGACACCGACCTTGCATCTCTGGCAGAAACTTCCAACTGTACTCGGCAGCCACCAGCGTTGTGTCTACATGGCTGTGGTTGTGTCTATGTTGTAGGCGTACATGGGATCGTTGAGTGTGCACTAGCCCCAGCCTGCCCGTTGCTCTCATTTCCTGAGGCAATGGGAGATGGTAAGCATGCATCTACATGTAGGCACTGTGGGAAATGAGCAGACTGGCACCTGAGGGTGAAATCTGGCATCATTAGCATGACAATATAGACACACCCCTTCTAGACAATAAAAAGTTAGTGGTAGCAAAACACCAGGCAGTTCTTGAGGAGAACACAGAATTTTCATGTAGCGTAATCTAGTTGATGAAATGAGATTTTATGAGGAGTCTCAACTGATTCAGGGCTTCAGGCCTTAAGACAGAATCACTGAATCCTTTCACATTCCTTAAGTGTTTCCCTTTTTGTTGTTTCAGGATGCTCACCAGAACCCCAAGTGTTGTTGCCCAAGTGTTCCTTCTTCTAAGCATAGTTCTTGTCATTGCTATTGCAGTGATTCAGATAAATCAGCAACAGATCCTCTCCCCAGGGCTTAAGGTAAGTCTTAGAATACCTAAGGAAGGAGAACAATGTTTTGAACTGATATTTAATAATGTTCCTTTCTAAACTAATTTTTATGGGGTGATTCAAATGAACTTACAGCCATAAATTAATGTTTAATCACATCTTTGTCATGGGAAAACTGAAGCTGAGAGAAAAAGAGGATTGGTCAAGATCACAGAGTCAGTGGCAAAGCAGGAAAAGCATTCCTTGATTCCCTGTCTGTGATGCCTATCACACAATGTCTTCTTCAAGACTGAAAGGCCAAATGAGGAGAATATGCCACTGCTTTCTTATTGTTGCCAGGGATTGGAAGTAATTTTAAAATAATTTTAAAGTGGGAAATAACCAGAGTTTTAAATTCTGTCCCCAAGCACTACTAGGAAGTTTATGCTGAAATCTTTGCAAGCTGCACCTGTGTATCAAAAGCATTTGGGCTGTAAGTGTGACTTTATGATTTACCACATGTTGGGACTTGCTGGATATTAACAGAAGCAAAGTAGCTTCATGAGGAGGCAGAGCAAACTGGAAAAGACAAACTGAAATACTCTGGAATTCAGCCTTTGCCTTGTGCTGCTGGAGTATGTGTGCAGATTCTTCAATGAGAGATATACACAACTGAGGACAAAGCTGTAGAAATTAGCTGCCTAGAGAAGCTGTGCAGTCTGGCATTTTGAGTTCTCTGCTTTTTCCCACGATAGCTACAAGCATATAAACCTTGTTAGATCCTTCTTTGAAGTCCTTTCTACTTTTCCCTCTGCGTATGTATTTAACTGGATAGTTCACATACTGATAGCGATAGGCTAATGTCTCATTACACTTCAGGGGATTATAAACACCTTTGGCTTTGTCTGAATCATTTGGTGGTGTATGAGTCAGACAATGGGATAAAACTGTATTCTGATACCAATTTTATGTGTTTGTGTGGTGTGGCAGGGTGTGCGTGCTGGGATCTTGCATGGGGGGACAGTGCCTCAAGTTTACTCCCTGTTGTGCCCCAAATCTCTGCTTGCAGCAGCCTTACATCCTGCCAATTTTCATGCAAGGCAAGGCTGGACTGACATGTAGGCTGAAGCCACTATCTAAAAGACAGCCTACACATCACTTGTGTTTGTCATTAATTCAGTTTCACATTCAGAATGATAAAATTGTCTACCTTACTCTTTGAGCAAACATCGGACCACCTTGACCATCTGGAGCTGATTTAGGTGGGGAGGTCTGCTTCCTGAATCACAACAGCTTCATGGCTGGCTCTGGAGGAAGACTGGTGATTCCTCTGCTAGGTGCCTTGGCTTTGGATTTCTTTTTGGGCTGTAAGCCTGCCAATGCAGAAAATCCCAGTTTATATGGAGGACCCTATGTTTGATTCCTGAGACACTGAGTAGTCCTCAGTGAATGATTAACACTCGCAAGAAGTAATTCTTCAGGAGCAGAGGGAGGACCTTGGTATGCCAGTGTGAAACCCTCCAGTACTTAGCTGATATGATGGAGCCTGAAATGGCAGTGTCCTGAAGTTAGCGGCTGATATAGCAATAAGATGATGAAAACAGACTTACTCTTTGTAAATGGCCTTGTTCTTCTTCTTCTGGCTCTTYTTCATGAAACCAAAACAGCTACTGAAGGATAACTAGAGTTTGTGTTATCTGTGGCATAATAGCACTTTCCCAGGATGCATGTTGAGAGCGTCCAGGCTCATTCCTTAGTGGCACAAGAGATAAATTATCTGTTATGCCACTGATGTTTTAAAGTGTTGTTGCAAAATTAAATATTTTGGTTCCTTGGTGGTTGGGTTATCTGAAGATTCAGACAGTGATTTGTGAAGGAAGGACCTGCCCATGTGCATGAGGCTGAGGCACTGAAAGAACTCATGACTCATTGGCACACACCATGAAGTCAGAAGAGTGATGAAGAGAGCACAAACATCCTTAGTGACATAGTTTGTGAAGAAGTCCAGAATTGTAAATGATGCTAGCTCTGAATGTAATGAGCCTTTGTACCAGTCAAAAAAATTTCTGTTTGTCTACTGATGTTTTGTGAGCCCTAAAGACAAAAACCCCTCCTTCATTATTGTGTTTCTTTAATTTGCCTCTCCAGGTGCTACAGTTTTCTACATCTAAATTTTGCATGTCTGTTTTGGCTCTTAGGAAGTGTTTTGCCTTGTTTGTGGATGTTATACTTGATTAAAAGTAGTTCAAACCCATGTAGCTGAACTGAAGTGCGCTTCTAGCATGGATCCACTTTTGTGGCCTACATCTTCCTTGTAACTGGCTTAGCTTGTTAGCTTCTTGTGGCAGTTTTCCAAAGTGATTGCAAGGCAGGTGAGCCGTCATAACTGTGCCTGCTTTAAGGGTTTGTGCATCTGTACATCCTCCTATGGGAATGGTATTCAGGCTGAAAAGGTGATTGATCCTGGGGCTTGTTCTTGCTTCCCTGGTGGCATTACTACTCTTCAGGATGTACTTGCAAAGCCATTCATATGGAATATCCCTTATCCATTTGGGCCACAACCAGATTGGTTGAGTGAACAGCATGAAACTGCCTCTGAAACAGTATAGGTAGTCGTCACTCACACAGGTAGCTGTGTGAGCAAGGGGTACCCTCTTGCAAGGGATGGGCAAACAGTTGATAGGGGAGGGGGTAGTTGTCTCTYTAGTCAGCCCAGCTGTGACCAAAAAAAAGATGTATGAGTGCACTTTTAGAGACACAAAGTCTGRTTTATTGTTACCTTGCTTTTTATTTAGCTTCTGGTAAGCGTGTACAGTAGTCATAGTATTCTGCCAGACTGTTACGACCCAGACCGGGCAAACCGGTGGGGGGGGTCATAGAGGTTTCGAAATTCCCTCGGGCTAAATTAAGGTGAAACAACACCAAACGATCGATTAAACGTTTTGTTTAAGGTAGAAGCAATCCGAACTTGGAAAGCATAACAATAAACAACCCGAACTTGGAAAGCATAATGTGGGTTCTGTTGAAACATCTAGGAGAAGAAGAGGAAAGAGAGGAAAAGAAAAAGGAGAGAGAGAGAAAGGAGAGAGAGAGATATCACCACCCTTGGGTCCTGCGATGACGATGACGAATGTGGCAATCCTCCGGTGATGGGTGCGCGCTAGCTTTCTGCTCAGGCGCCACTGGGGGGGGGGAAGGTGGTCACGAGGGGTTTTTTGGGTGGTCTTTGGGTGGTCGGAGCCCCTTCCTCAGATGAACTCTGTGTGACCTTTTGCCAGATGTGGTGAGTCATCGTTACCTGGCAGAACTCGGAACTGGGCATGCCCTCCGGGTCCTGTGTTAATCGACTTCTGACTTCTCACTTGTGTTAATCGTTGCTATACAGAACTTGCTTTGCTACAATGTTTGAGACATCAACTTCACATTAACTCTTTCAGTCTCTCACACCACCCCGTGGCTCAAACATTGTGTATATACTCTTCGTCCAGGGTGGTGATTCTTACATAACGGATAGGGGATAGAGAAGAGGATAGAGAAGATAAAAGTCGTGAAATCATACATTTTACAATAGCAAGGCCGATCATCAAAAACAAGAACCCACAGCCCAACACCACAGCAATACTTAAAAGCCAATTTTCCCAACCTGTAAGTCCCAGTGAATTCAGGAGAGAGGTGAACCAGGATCCAGGGCCCCAGCTGCTAAACCAGTCCTTCGGCTGCATCGCCTTGGAAAAGCTCTCTGGTTTGCTCTGACACCTCTTTCATCTTCTTTCGCGCTTCTTCTGTGGTGGTGGTTGCGTTGTGTATGGTGAGGCAGCATTCTCCATCGGTGAGATTTAACATTCCACATACCCCCTGCTCTTTTAACAGTAACAGATCTGAAGCTAGTCTGTTTTGTAAAGTCGTTTTCGACGCCTGTTGAATCTGCAAATTCATTTCCCCAAAAGCATAATGGGTCCAATTGCTTAAGATGTGTATTTGCCAGGTCAGGTTTCTAAGACAAACTGGTGTCTTTTAAGGGTTACATATGSGGTAAATAYATTTTCTAACATTAAAGATGTTTTCATGCCCCAGGTATAATAATCAGGTACTTGGACTCCATGCACCGCCCATTCGGGTCGTGCCTGAGGCCCATCACTTTCTCGGCGCCTTCTGTTTTGATRAGGCATTGAGAAATGGAATACCCTAGAAGGACACATCGTAGGAATTCCTATTCCACACCGTAATCCAGCGTGTTTTCTCACATTAAGATGGGAATATAGTTTTCCATCTGAACATCCCCATAATGTTCCTTGTGGGGCAGGATACCATGCTGTATGGCATTGATAATTATTGTCTCTGGGTACCCAGGAACCCTGTAGGTCCCAATCCCACACCTTGCGGTGTTCTGGACCATGGATGACGGGAATACCGCACCTAATTGCAGTTCTTCCTGTTTTCCAGGGTCCGTTACACCTATTGTCCAAATTTCGGAAACCCTGGGAAGGGTATCCCCAGCAAGTATACATATCTCGTATAAAGGTTCGGAGTTCAGGGATATACCATGTTTCAATAGGGTCTCCTGCACCAGTGGTACGATTTAGGATCGTGGTACAGTTCATTAGCTGGGAGTATTTTGGGGAGGGGGTTTCAACATATTACTCATCGACGGGACGATCAGGATCATAGGCTCCATACATCACAGGTTTGATAGACCAAGCCCACTCATATCTGGTTCTGTTAATTTTACCATATTTTCGGCCTAGGCGATCTGGAATCAATATACACCATGTAGGAGACCATTTAACTGTACAGGGGTGTTCAAAAGGTTCCATTTCAGGAGGTAGAGGCCAGTAGGGGATTTGGGTGCATGATATTCTGTCAGGATCCCTACAGTGAGTTTGGTTCCACCATTTACCTGACGCATTATGTATGTTCATCAAATCTTCAGGACAAGGAGATATTGGCAATTTAAACGGAGCCCATTCGGGAGGAGTGTATGGATCACTTATATTCCATCTATAGCATGTTTTGTTCCAAAGATTAGTCCAATTTGCTGGAGGAATTTGATAAATGCGTCCTGATTCACTTTCTAATCCCCATTAAAAATAAAAGCATTGTTATGTTGACTCTCAAATGGAGCTTTTACTCTGCCCCATGTGCAATTGGTGGTACAATTATTAATGACTGTATACAATTTACTTTCCAGCAACTTGGAGAGGTTAAGGTTAACTATAGAGAAGCCAATACCTTCTTCTGAAGACTTGGGAATTGGGACACAAACTCCTTGGTTAGTACGATTCCAGATACCCTTGAGTTAATTCCCAGGCAAGGTTTGGAGACTCATTTCCTCTTCCCTCACTAAGGATGGTGAAGACGAGGAAAAGGGTTTTCCAAAGCATCGTGCTCTATCATAGCCTACAAAAACAACAGAGAGAATTACACAGACCATGCAAATAATCACTAGGGGTAACAATATAAACATAAGGTCCATCTGCGAGGACCTGCAAGATACACAGAACAGGAACAAAACAAGTTTAAAAGGACAGTACAATCCATCTAGTATTGATTYGATGATCCCTTCCATGGGCATTGGTGGCTATCCAGGCATAGAGGTTAAGCGGAGTTTTCAACGTTAGGGGTACTTGCCCTACCGTCAGTAAGTCTACCAAAACAGGTTGCCCTGGGTAGTGGAGTGGTTTTATCGGATCTTTCATTTCTTTTCTCCCCGAGAGTAGGGAAGGGGGTTTGGGACAAAATGCGGTGAGCCTGGGACATCCATTGACCCCCCCAGCGACTATTCATTTTTGCTACGGCATCGGGAAGTCGTGCAGTCCACCTGGAATCGCGGGGTCTAAAGACACGCTTCAGCAATCYGTTTGTTCTTTCCACTATCCCATTAACTTGAGGATAGTAGGGGGTGTGAAATACCCATTGTATTCCCTCGCCTTTTGCCCATTCCTGAACCACCCCAGCAGTAAAGTGGCTACTGTTATCTGATTGGATCAACTGGGGTTTAGGTAGGTAACTAAACCATAGCTTCAACCCCTTCACTGTGTTGTCCTCAGTTGCTCTTGCGACAGCCACAGCCTGGGTAAGTCCCGATACCACTTCCACCCTGACAAGAACATATTGCTTCCCGACTGACTTCTTAAAAGGTCCTATGTAATCAATTTGCCAAGTCTCCCAGAGTCCGTTCCCGTTCCATAAGTGGGGAGGGGGTTCTTGCAAGGGATGCCTTTCTAATYGAGTACGGCACTGACTACAAGCAGAAATGACCGTATTACATAGTTCCTGAGTAACAGGCCAACCCCTGCCACCGGCTTCTTTGAAAAGGTCTTTAACTCCTGAATGGCCACATTTCATGTGTAACCACTCTAATAGGTGTTCCCACTTTTCTTCTTCAGCTTCTGCTGCCATTGTAGCTAAGCGGGTTAACGAGTCTACCTGATTATTCCAAATGTGGGCTGGGTGATCCCCCTTTTGCTGTGCAGCTACCCATCCCACCAAAAAAGTCCCCTGTTCAGCAACATTTAAGATTTCCTCCCATTTTTCTCTTTGCCATACGGGTACCCGGTTAACTTCCCACTGATTTTGTTCCCAGAAGGGGAACACTCAGTACATCCTTTAAATACAGCGTATGAATCCGTATAAATAAATACTGGTTCTCTGTTCTCAGCCTTTCTATCACACTCCAAACTGCTATCGACTCCCCTACCTGAGCACTTCCCTCGCTTTCTGTTATGACTCGGTCCCCTGAATCAACATGTAGGGCTACCACTCGGTATTTCCATATCTTTTCCTCCCTTTTAGAGGATGCGTCGGTGAACCATGCGTTCCTCAGATGAGGTTCAAATGGAGGGGCAGGTTTTATGCAAGAAGGAGGAGGTTCTTGGACCGATTGATCATCGGGCGGTTCTTGTATTTGGAGTGTTTTGGGTGCTCCCTCTTCTATCTGACGTGTGTGGCAATAGTGATCTAGCTGTGCATACCATTTCCTTACTGTTTCTCACTGCGCAACTCCTACAGGAGGTGGGGTTCCATCTAGTATTGGTTTCAAGACCTTAAAGGGTCCTCTTAAGATAATTGATGGTTGCTGTATGATTTTTTCAGCTTCCTGTAAAGCTAGGTTAACCACAAAGAGGCCTTTTCCCAAATCGAATAATGTTTTTCTGCATCTTTAAAGCTTCGCAAATGAAACCCGATAGGGCGAGTTGGGCCTTCAAGTCCCTGTTGCCACATGTGTATTGAGAGCCCGTGAGTTGCAAAACCCCATTCAATATGGAGCGGGTCTGTTGAGTGTATGGGCCCTCAGGCCTGGTATACTCCAGCCTCAAAAATTAACAACTTAAAGGCTTCTTCATGGACGGGGGTCCAATCCCAAGAGACCCTTTTGCGTGTTAGATTGTATAGAGGTCGGGCTATGATGGAGAAGTCTGGAATGTGTTTTCTCCAAGATACCAACAGGCCTAAGGCGTGTTGGAGTTCCTTCTTGTTCCCAGACATTCCCACTTCTTCAAGGGCAGTCAAGGTTTTTGGGGGAATACACACTGTCCCACCCTTCCACCAGATACCCAGGAACCTACTTCTGAGGATGGGAGCTGTACCTTCTCTGCTGGGATCTGGAGTTCTAAATTCTCTAGGTGAGTGATTATTTTTGTTTGGGTTTGTCCTACTACGCTGGTATCAGGGCTGCCAATCAATATATCATCAATATATTGGCATACCTTAACTCCCTTTTCAGGGGTCATCCGGGCAAGCTCCTGTGCCAGTGTGTAGTGGGCGATAGTCGGTGAGTGGCGGTAACCCTGAGGAAGACATGCAAAAGTAAATTGCACCCCTTCCCAGGTAAAAGCAAAGCAATCTCTGTCTGCCTCCTGCAAGGGAACCATAAAAAACATGTCTTTCACATCAATGGTGGCTAAGATCTGGTGGGCTTGTTCCTGTATGGTTGCCATGTTAGGCACCGCAGCTGTTAAAGGACCTGTATTGGCATTCAGGCGCCGATAATCAATTGTTAATTGCCACTTTCTGTTTGGTTTGTGGACTGGCCACACTGGAGAGTTATAAGGTGAGTGGGTTGGGATAATTATCCCCTGTTCCCGTAACTCAGTAATTACAGGGGTAATTCCCTCCCTTGCTCCTAACGGCAAGGCATAGGGTTTCACATTGACTACCTTTGAAGGAGGAGGTGCAGGCGCCGACTGTAAAAGTCTTACTGAAGCCACAGGGAGTCCGAACTTCCATTCCCTTCCTTTTGAGTCTACCCACGCTCTCCCCTTCAATAAATCAAGTCCTAAAATGTTCATTGGTAAGGTCCCTAGGATCATAACGGCCTCTGTTGCGGTTTCGCCTCCAGGCAACCAACAGTTAACTCGAGCCATGGGTTGTGGTTTCRAGTTTCCAAAGGCATCTGTTACCAAAATTTGTTTCCTATCAGCAATTATGCCATTGCGATTAGCTTCATCTGCTCGCAGGGCTGACATCTGTGCTCCAGTATCTACTAAAAAAGTGACTGGAGTCTTAAAAGGGCCCAGCGGAAAGGTAATCAACAGGTCCCCCTTGTCATTTTCTGTGAGCCTTGTCAAATAGATCCATGGCCCATCCCCCAGCTCACTTCTTGGGGATGGCGGAGGGGGGTTTCCYGGCTCGGGGACACTTAAATCAATCAACTCGGTCTCCCCGGGAGCGGACGGGGTTATAGTTCCGGATTCTCGGGATGAGAGAGAGAGATCCTTGGGGTTTGAGGGGGATAGGGTCCCCTTTATTTTGTCCCAGCCTTTCACCAAACTTTCCAGGTTGGGGGTGGGTAACCCATCCATCACCTCTCGGGGAATCCCCTTTGAGATGCCCTCTGTCCATAGTATATATCTTTTATTATCGGGAGGTTGCATCGGCCTTGTCGGGGGGGGGGTGAGAATTGTGCGAGGGCTTAGCTTTTATTCCCCCATTCCCTTCCACCCTCCTAAGATCTGCTTTGGATTTTGTCTCTCCCTGACCTGTGAATCCCATTCGTCTCCCGTAATTAATCAACTCCTGTGCTACTTCTCCCCATGTCATCTCCGGGGGATCCCCCCTTCTCCGGCGTCGGGGTGTTCTCAAACGATCTTGTAATTGCACCGCATATAATTTCAAAGCATCGGGTAATCCCCTTATAAGAGGCTGCAACCTGTCGGGGTCTGCTGCATATTGCATGGGAGAGGGCTGTTGTGGGACCAATAATTGGTCACGCATCAATTGGAGACACGCAATTTTTTGTACGCTTTCTAAAATATGTAGGCACTTTAATCGAGAAAGGATCTCCCCTTTCCATAGGGTCCAATCCACCTGCCCAATATGCTACTCTTTGGGTCAGGGACCAGGGTTCTCTATCATCATTTGTGGTTATAAAAACTCCCGGTCCCCAATACCCTCTTGCCTCGTCCTCACTCAGCAAGATACGGTCGCCCCCAGTAAGAGATACTCTCCATACGTACTCAGTTTCCATTTCTCGGGGTCCTCGGGAATATTTTTCCTAAATTTTAGCCAAATCGGTGGGGGAATAGGGAACGATGCAGGTGGTAACCTGCTGAGCTCCTCCTTGACTGCCATCCACAGTCTCGGTCTTAATTAAAGGTCACATTGTGGCTTCCCCCCTCTCAAGGGGAAATATTTCCCTCATATGTTCTAGGTCTTTAAGAGGGTATGACCATTTTGCTTCTCTTTCCCCGTCAGAATTTGTATCCATATTTTCTACATCGATTTGGGAGCAGGTTTCATCTAATTGCTCCCTTAATATTTTCTCCCGCTCCAAAGCCTCTGTCAAAGCGGTATGTAATCTTTGGTTAGTCACTCGCTCGGCAGCAAGTTGGTCAGAGAAACTTCTTGTCTCATTTTCTAATTGTCCCTGCAAAGCCTTCACTAGATCTTGAAGGGATTTTATTGCCCCCTCTTCTGCCTGCCGGGTCACATTTTTATCCCGCTGTGCTGCCACCAAGGTGGCTCCTAAAACTGCACAGACTAACGCTTTCCCCTTTCCTTGCTTCAACCTTTGTTCTTTAGCCAAAGTGGAGATTCTGTCCGCTACGGCTTGCGGATCATGCCAATTATTATGGGCCGAAGTCATACCAGGGGGAGAAGGTTGGGCATTATAGCCCTCTAATCTCTTCAGGAGAGGGGTACGGTCTACAATCAGACCTCCCAGGGAGGCCATAATGGGTATACACTTATAGGGAACAGATCCCTTGTTAGTCTTCTGAGGACTGTCTCCCCTTACGTATGACTCCTCTCAGAGAGGGGCTGCCATAAAGGYCTGGTCCCAACGATCGCTTTAGCACTAATGAGGGACCCTGCCGACTACGCCAATTTAAAAAATGTTATGACCCAGACCGGGCAAACCGGTGGGGGGGGTCATAGAGGTTTTGAAATTCCCTCGGGCTAAATTAAGGTGAAACAACACCAAACGATCAATTAAACGTTTTGTTTAAGGTAGAAGCAACCCGAACTTGGAAAGCATAATGTGGGTTCTGTTGAAACATCTAGGAGAAGAAGAGGAAAGAGAGGAAAAGAAAAAGGAGAGAGAGAGAGAAAGGAGAGAGAGAGATATCACCACGCTTGGGTCCTGCGATGACGATGACGAATGTGGCAATCCTCCGGTGATGGGCATCCGCTGGCTTTCTGCGCAGGCGCCACTGGGGGGGGGAAGGTGGTCACGAGGGGTTTTTTGGGTGGTCTTTGGGTGGTCGGAGCCCCTTCCTCAGATGAACTCTGTGTGACCTTTTGCCAGATGTGGTGAGTCATCSTTACCTGGCAGAACTTGGAACTGGGCATCCTCCAGCACGCCCTCCGGGTCCTGTGTTAATCGACTTCTCACTTGTGTTAATCGTTGCTTACATTATGTTAATCGTTGCTATACAGAACTTGCTTTGCCACAATGTTTGAGACATCAACTTCACATTAACTCTTTCAGTCCCTCACAGACATCAACTTCACATTAACTCTTTCAGTCTCTCACACAGACCCAAGAAAAGTGACACATTTACTTCATGCTGTAGGCAGCATGGTCACCTCTGTGTTGGAGGTACATTGGGCAACAGTAAACCCAAAAAAAAGCATTTTCCTTTAAGTCACTTTTTTTTTTCCTTTCTTCCTTCTTTCTTCCTTCTACTGGACTAGAAACCAGAACTCTGAAGATTTTCTGGGTTAATGTTGTCTCCCTGTCTTGTCTGACTAATCTAGTCCATTGACTAGATGGTGTAGTTCTTGGGTATTAGGGAATCACCAGGCCTTTATGTCTCTCCACTGGTGTTGGAGTAGGGATGATGATGGAAATCCTCAGTGGGAAAGYTGAAGTAGAGGGGAAAGGAGGGAGAAAAAGTGTTCTGTTCTTTAATAGCTGCTAGCCCAGGATAAGGGTTTGCCTGTGCTTTCAGTCCCACGCAGTGCATTTCAAAGCAGGAAGGCATTGCTTGTCCTTAAAGGGCAGCCCAAGGTGATCTGACTTGCAACTTGGACAGGCATGTAGAATTCTCTCACCCTCTTAAAATGCCACATCCTTTGTCATTTCTGATTAATCTTAGTCCTGACATCTGGCACACTTCTCACTGATCACCACTTCATGAGGCTGCATGGGCCAGTTCACACAGGGTGAACTCGCACAAGTTCTGAGGAGCTTCAACAGTCACCCTGAAATGACTGTATAGGAAAAATAGGAGGAGGAGGAAGAAAATAAAATTGTCAGTCACACATTGGTTCAGATAAGTGTACCACTACTCTTTGGGATGGAAATCTGGTACTTTCAGGAAGGAGGCTGGGAAATGCAGGGGAGGATGGAAATAGGTCAAAAAGCCCCACACTTAGCTGAAGTAAAAATACTTCCATTATCTTCCAGCTCTACTTGGGCATGATAGTTCTAAAAGTAGCTAAGTTAAAAGCTTATGGTTGGCAGTTCGAGCTGACCGAGACTAGATTTAATTAATAGCTGTTGAGCAGATTGACTGTTACTGTATTATGTGTCTCCAGAGTGCTCATCTCTCTTTCAAGGAGGGGGAATACAGTCAAAGTATCTTTGCTAAAGTAGTTACTTGAACGGAACCTGATGGCGTAGTGGTTTGATAGTATCTGTGGGGCCTTTCACCTTTTAGTTGATCAGGGATATCAATCTGGATAAATATAAATAAAATTTTCATTATCTAACAGTCCTCTAGGAAACAGACTAGACTGGTATTGCTGGTAGTTCTTTGGGGGCCAGGAGTTTGTAGGATTACAGTGGAAGCTGGGAACTAACGAGATGTGGAAGCTGAACGGTTTGCCACCTGAAGCAGAGATCTTTCTTGGTCAGACTTGAGGCTCCCCAGGGAGGCAGTGGGAGGAAATTTATTGGCCTGCTGTGGGGGCTCTTAACTGCTTTGCAGCCAGATGGAGGGTTTCATTTTTCAGTACTGTCAGGCTTCTGGGCATCTGACTTTTTTAAAAGAAAAAAAGTTGACAGAGAAATGAACCTGTGTGATTCCTACCAATCAGATGGCTTTGGAAGAGGGGGGCAGCTAAATGTACTTTCAGGGATCATAAAGAGGATAAGCAAAATCGCAGTTTTCTTCCCTTCATGCAGTTTGCCTTCCCAGTTGCTACAGTTTTCTGCTGCTGTAAAAGACGGGAAAGGGAGGGGGAAAGACTGGTCTGGTGAGCAGTGGAATGGGATGGAGAAACCTGTGCTTCAATCCCACAGAGAGTCCAAGTGACCTGGGGCAAGTCACTTAAATATTTCTCATTTATTTCGTAAATAAACATGGAGTAATACTGATTCTCTTTCCCTCTTTGTTGTCTCACACTCTGGCACAGCCTGTCTTCAGTGGCAAACTCTCAGGTGGACTGTCTAAACCACTCAAAGGGAGAGGTTTATGGGGCAATTAGAAAAGAACCAGACCTGTTACATCATTCTCACTGTGGACTATTATGTACTTTACCTCTTTGCTCGTAGCTTTATGGATCCCTTGTGCATCCTTGAATCTAAAGCCTGTGCTTAGGTATCAAACCCTTCAGCATCCAGGGAGTGTAGCTGGGATAATGGGAAATGAACTTGCTGCAAAATCAGGTCCTAACACAGTGTTCTCTATGTGTCAGTGTGGATTTTGAATCTGATGCTGAAAGGAGATGAGCATTCTCCATCCCCACTGAATTAATTATTGATGATATGTAGTATGTTCTTTGTTTTGCAGCCAGATTCATTCTGTGCTTGGCTGTTGGATTCATGCCTAAGCGCCTAACACTGGAATTAATCTCTCTTGTAAATACACTGTGCATACATTTTCTAAAGTGTTTGATGGTGCAAAGAAGTACAGCTGCATATGGACCTTTAAGCTGTCACTGTTTGTTTCTTRATCTAATGTATTATTTTTTTCTCCCCAGTACGGAATAGTCCTTGATGCTGGATCCTCTCGGACTACAGTCTACGTCTATGAATGGCCAGCAGAAAAAGAAAATGACACGGGAGTAGTAAGCCAAACCTTCAAGTGCAATGTGAAAGGTGAGCGCAAATGGAAGTTTCTTATTTCTTTCTAGCCTCCAAGAAGAAGTTATCTGGAAGCTTATACTGTTTTTTTCCGCTGTGTTCCCTTTTCAGTGCTGGGGAGCAAGAACTGTTAAGACTATGTCTATATCTGTCAGCATCAGTCCTTCTCCTACTGATACAGCAGGGTGCTCTAATCTGCAATGGAGAGAGGAAATTGTAGCTAAACTTGATTTATTCCATTGCAGTGCATGATTGGTGCAGACAGAATTTGATCTACAGAGAATCAGGCCCTGTAAATGTTTAGTCCTTGTGCCCTGAAATAATTTCTTTTAAAAGGGAAGTATAAAATATATTTAAAAATAGCTTGGAATAAAAAGTCTTTGAGAAGAATGGGGATCTAGCCCTTGTTAGATGTTAGCCATTAATTTTGATGGAGGCAAAAATGGGTGTCAGCTATGCTATAGGAGTTTGACAAATTAGTTTTTATTTTCCAGAAGTCTTAGTGATGTTTAAAGAAAAATCTCTGAGTCAGGTTTCCTAGAGAAACAARGCTTATGCAGTTCATCTGGAATTGTTCTGTAATTACTTGGAAAATGGCAACCAAGGGGAAATTATGAAAGGCATGCAGAAGGTGAACAGGAAGAGCTTCTCCATACCACAGAACTAGGAAGCGTCTAATAAAACTATCAAGTAAAATAGCTAAATTGCAGAACTGTTTCTGACAGAATGTCATAGTTGTATCAAATATGCAGGTCTGGCTTGTGGCTCAGGAAGACCTGTAGTTGAGCACAGCTAGAAGGTGTCCCATGACAAGTACCACTGGCTACCTGCCTTGTCTTTGTCTGAGGTTTTGCATTGATTCCTCTCAGAGAGAGGATGCTAGACTAGACTGACTTTTGCTCACACTCCAGTATGGTTAAGTATATGTTCTAATAGCTTGTTTTGGATTCCTTCATAACAGCTTTTGAATCTGTTAGTCAACTTCAGTGACATTTGACTGAGCTTTCAAAGATACCAAAATTCCACACATTTTGTGAAGACAGGTGGCCAGGCAGGGGAGAGAAATCCTCATTATTAAACAGCAGCTAGTCCATAAGAGATTTCTGCAGGAAGCCAAACTTCGTAAACTCCACTACTCTGAGTTAAATGAGCTTTAGATTATCCTCTAAGATACTGACTTCAGCAGTACTGCTTTGTTTAGTGTACTGGTTTGGGTTTGCAAGTTAGGTAAGAGGAGAAGGTGGGGCAACTCAGGAAGTCTCAGTGCAGATTTTGTTGATCTCTGATAATAACTGTAGCGTTCAATGAGAATTTTTCCCTTTCCTTCTCTCTCAGTCATGATCATGCAAAATCCTGCATCCCTCTTTGTGTCTGGAAATAGATGCTGGAGATGTAGCCATAGAGCTCCCTGAGTAACTAGGAGATGAGTAGAAGGCAATGGTTTCTTAACAGCACCAACATTTCTATCTTCAGCGTTAAATATATGTGTGGACATTCTTAGCAATTTTAGAACGAGGAAAGGAAAGCAAGTGTAACGTGCACAGAAGTAATGCACTGTCATGTGCCTGATGGTGTGTCCTTACAGACTGCAAGAATGGCGGCCAGCCTGCCAAGGTGGGGGGTACATTCTGCTAGCTCATGTCTTGACTCATTAGGAATGTTGCCTTTAAGAATTCTGGTGTTAGAAAAATGCACAGAGAAACTGCATTATTCTTCTCCTGAAAATGGCAGAGGAGTGCTTTGTGACTTTGTTTTAATTGGTTTAGATTTTGTTTCACCTCTGGGGAATACAAAGAATTGCAAAACAGAGGAGTCCAAATTGCTGTGAACTGTTCAGGTCCAGACGGGCCTTAACCATGGTCAACCAAAGTACTTCTCATCCTCCGGTGTACAAGATCACCAGGGTTCACTGCTCCAGTCTTGGGTGACTCTGCACTGGAGGAGACAGAGGGCTCATGGGAGAGGTCCCCAACTAAGTTGTGGGGGGCAGTGGTGAACACATCTGTCAAAGTTTCTTTAGTGACCCTCTAACCATAGCCTTAAGCACTTAAATTGGGGGATGGTTCTGGGCATACTGAGAGGCAGACTTTCACATACCTACTGAACTTGAAAGTCAAATGATCAACTACTCTSTAAGTTCCACGGTGGTTTTGTGATTTCATTTCTGCCTTTATAAGGCACCTCTGCCCCTGTGTGTAGGAGCCAGCCCCAAATCAAAACCCTTTCTATATAGCACAGTTAATCTGTCCTGGTCAGGCTCTGAGCATCGGCAAAGCAGGCAGTTGTCCAGAACAAAATGGTCACTGCCTTGTGACCTGCTCTGTCTGAACACTGGGAGATGGAGGTTGCTGCCACCAACGGAGTGTGAGGCAACAGCAGCTGCTGAGGATGTAAAACAGCAACTGCTGCTCTGTTTTCCTCTGGAAACAGCTTTCCTTCCAGCTTCAGGCCTGCCTGTGCTAAACTTAAGACTTTTAGAAAGTCTTATTCCAAAGTAGGGCTGTGAACATCTAATGATGACATGGTGATGTTTATGTTTAAGTTCATACTGTGGAAAAGGGAGTGGTGGAGTGTGGAGTCTGTAAAGTCTTACATTATTTATTCTTCTGTTTTTATCAATGCAATGTGGCTGAACATAAATCGTTTCTCATTTTAACTCTGTAAGAGCCACCTTTTGCTTAGCTTGGGATCAGATTGTGAGAGAGATGGCTGTTACAGGAGAACTAGATGGAGTTCGGGCAGAGTTGTTCTCTGTGGGGCAATGGCTTCATGGGAATACYTGGATTTCTCCCTGTGCAACTTCCTCAGCTAGGGAATTTTAGTAAGGAATGTTTTTATTCACACTCAAGTTGAGCCTGAACAAGTTGCGGCCCTGCTGGTCCTTGGAGTGTTAAGCAAGGGAGGAAAGACTTTGATGTTAATTGTTCAAATAGTTATGCCTTTTGCAGCATGGCGTAACTCTCATTGCTGTTATTCGAAGGCTTTGGAAATTTGGAAAGCTGTGAAATACTTAGTAGTTCATGCACCAGCCTAGACTTGGACCTCTATGACTTCAAGAGCCATTTGTGTGCATCTTGAAATTTCACTAGCAATTCCTTGCAGAATCTTCTTTATTTTATTTTCAGTTGGGAGCAGTGAGCTGTAGAGGTGCCATGGTGTCCATGACACTTGTGGCAAACCAGATTAGGAAATCTTTGTCTTAGGTTGTGGAAGGAGGGATTTTCTATACTTTAGCAGATCAGAGAAATTTTATATCCGTTTGACATGCTATTTTCTACAGCATCTGCCATGACTAAACCTATTTTCCTCATGAATATAGCACTGCTGTCATTGTGTTGTTATGGTTATACTGTATATCTTACTCTAGGTACGGTACTATAGGTGTATATGTATACACACAGAAATACAGGCAAGCAGTTTGCAAGTATCTCTTCCGTCTCACACAGCTGAGACAGTCACTGCATTGTTTATTCCTTAAGCACTYGTAGTTTTCAACCATCCTATCCTTGTTTGCAATTACAGGAGGGAAGGGGGAAATCTCTTTCTTTTAACACCTGTTTGCTAATTGGGCTAATTTGTAGTTGGCAAAGCAGAATGAAATCAATCTACTTGTTCTCTTTTAGGCCCTGGTATATCCAACTATGAGAGTAACCCTGGAGCTCTTGCTAAACCCTTTGATGACTGTCTGAATAAAGTCAAGGAGAGAATACCAGTTCATCTGCATAAAAMCACTTCTGTTTATCTGGGAGCTACAGCTGGCATGAGACTCCTGAGGTATGGCAGAAACTTGAACTCCTCTGTGTACTAGCATAGAAGTCTGTGAAAACAGAATGTGAAAAATGTACTGGATGCATTTTTATCCATTGGAAATTGGCTATCTCAGAAGGAAATGGAGCCCAGCCAATTTAATTTAATTAACTTTTTTTGATAGGGATAGCGGGGCTGTATAAAAATCCTCTGTTACACCATATTGAAAAGAAATGCTTGCTTTATTCTGGAGAAGGCAAGAGTTCAATTTTCTCTTCCATACCTGTCTTAAAATTCAGTGTTATGTAAACAGATAATGTTTGTGCATATCTGTGGGCAGCAAAGGCAGATTAAAGCTAGACACTGCAGAGTTTTCTCAGTGTGAATGTGGTGTAATGTGGCCATGTTTGTTCTGGGGCTAAACAGAGTGGGAAGAAAGGCTCCAGGACTGTTTTAACCAGCAGCTGTCATATAAGCACTCAGTTCACTAAAAAGAAAAGTATATATAAGAAACAAAGCACCCACAAACTTGTATGATAAAGAGTGAAGTTTGTACATAGTGGGGGAGTTGCTTGCTGAAATGATGCTGGATACTTGGCTGTTCCCTATCATAAGCTTCCCCTTTAGGGAAACAATGTCTATTTTTTATTAGGTGATTGTAGGAGTTTTCTTGAATTGCTTGTCAGTGAACAATACACATGAAATTGCCTTTCCAGATGCTCAGTGTCTCATGTTTTGTGAATTGCTTAGGTTGCAAAATGAAACGGCAGCCAATGAAGTCCTTGAAAGCATTCAAAACTACTTCAGAGCACAACCTTTTGAATTTAGGGGTGCACAAATCATAACTGGGCCAGAGGAAGGTGTGTATGGATGGATAACAGCCAACTATTTAATGGGCAATTTCTTAGAGGTGTGTGGAAAAAACTGCATGCTTTTCTTTTCACTGTTTCTTTCTTATAAATGAGAAGTTTGAGAGGACATGCCTGTTAAAACATCATAGCTATAACTTCCATTTTGCACTGAARTATATAACAGGGTCTTTTTGTGGAAGTAATAGAACAAAGCAAACATAAATCAAAGAATATGATGTTACAGGAACGTGATATGGCAAAGGTAAAATTGCTGATCCACAAAACAGGGCTCTTCCCTAAAAGACATTGGATGCCTTACCTAGAAACAGAAGTTGCATTGCTCTTAAATGCATTGGTATCTTAAGTGTGACAGGTGCTGATTGTCTTGACAGTGGTGCCAACTAAAAATGTTTTCTTCTGCTTTTCTGTAACTTTGTCAGGTGGTTGCTGTCCCTGCAGCTTTGCTGGTGAAGGATCTGCACAGCTTAGGGGTCTCCAAATTGTTCGGCAGTGTTGGCTCACTTGTCTTAAGCAGACAAGACTGTTTGAAGCAGTGAAGATGGTTAAGTTGATGTGGCCAAATGTGCCTCAGCTGAGCCAGAAATCACTCATATACAGTTCATTCCAATACTGCTGAAAAGCTGCAGGCTAGGAGCAGTGGGCTGTGATACCGTCTTGTGCAGACAAAGTGATACCAGTATAAAGATACTTATGCTGTCCTTGAACTCAGAGTAGGGTCAGGCAGGAGCCTTATAGCAGAGAGGGAGTCAAATGTGTTGGAAGATCCCTTTATATATGTAGATATTCAGTATAATTTCACTCCCAGTAAAAGCTGTACCAAGATGATCAGCAGCTGCTCATCTSCATTCATGGCAGCAGTGTGCTGCCCTTAGCATTAACTGCACTTCTTCCAGATAGTCTCGGTAGGTTGAAAGAAATTTCAACCAAACCCCTGAGTATTGTTAGCTGTCCTGGTTGAATGGTTCCTGTTAGATCATGGCAATTAATAAGCAGGAATTAGCTGTTGGTGATCTGAGTGATAGYTCATGGTGAATGTGTTGTTGACTCTTGCAAAGTTAAGAAAAACGGTATTGGAATCACATGTTCTGGAAGAGTTTTTCTCATTGTGTGCATTTCATGCAACAAAAATGATGTCATGAACTTCAGGCTGGTGTCAGTCTTCTACTACGTGAATTTTAATAATCCAAATACCAGATTCCATATGGCAGATTCATAAGGACTACTGAAGGGACTGCAAGATGCTGTGAAGCCAGTTTAGTATAGAGAGTTGTGTGAAGATCTATGTGTGGAATATCACTAGTAGGAGAGAGAAATTTTCACCATTCTTGTGCCAATGGGCTAAGAGTCAAATTCTGCTAGGGGCTGTTAATGGGAATCTTTCACTGTAGAATTTTCTTGTGAGTATATTTGCTAGCCCATAAAGTTTCTTTCCCTTCTTGTGTATACATTCATACCGTCATGCTCAGTAAATAATACTACAGTAAATATTGAGATAGATAATCATACAAAATCTATATTCTGCACTGTGACTGTGTAGTTCAAATACAGAATTTGAGGGATGTTTTGGGTAATAGGGAAAAATGCCAGCTGAATGGATCAGATTTATTGCCACTGCAGTTTCAGTGAAGGAAATGTGCAGATTAGGGGACCTTGTTCTTTTGACTTTGATGGAGCTTTCATTTGACTTTTCTGTGTTTTTTCACTCTACTTTCACCCTCTTTTTCTGTGTGATCTCTTAATATTATATTCCTTTAATAATTCTTCTTGCCTTAAAACAAGAAAATCTTCATACTATTTCCAAGATTTGTTCAAGATCTTATGGGTATCTAGACTTCAATTCCCTGCATTCTAGTACAGATACTGATCTGGCTAGTCCTGTGCTTTGATCATTGTGCTGTCCTCTAAGTTGAAAGCTACACTGCATTCCTTGTTCCATCTTTCGAGATCACTTCACTCTGTGAAAGTACATCCCTCTTACGTAAAAAAACATCTGCATGTTTTCCTCAGAGCTAAGATTTTTTTGGAAAGGGTGCAGGACAAAGCGGGGTGGGAATCTCAGAAAGTTAAGTAAAGAGTAGAAAAGCTTGAAGGGAGAACAAGCAGATGGTATTTATAATTAGCCTTGTTTTTATTTTTACATGTAGAGAAACCTTTGGAGGACATGGGTCCGTCCTTACAGAAAAGAGACTATGGGTGCACTGGATCTTGGAGGAGCTTCCACTCAAATTTCATTTATCCCAGAGGACTCTCAGGAGAGCTTCAATAGCACCTTGCAAGTGAAGTTGTATGGTTACARCTACAATGTCTACACTCACAGCTTCCAGTGCTATGGGAGAGATGAAGCTGAGAAAAGGCTTTTAGCATTGCTGCTCCAGGTCTGTTTAAGACCCTTTGCTATGTTGCTCTTGCTGTAATTGTCTGAGCGGGTTCTTAGGCTTGTGTTCGCTTCCCTTTGGTGGAGTTTGGCAACCCCAATAAGAGCTCTGTTGTGCTTAGTTGTGGACAAACACACTTAAGTTTCATACAAAGATTTCCATATTTGTTAAAAATTGGTGAGAGTTTTGTACCATTTGACAAAAAGGCCCAACTAGTCCTGTAAGTGTTTCGCTGATCTTGCCAATGATTTTTTGAGAAAGGAGTTTCTATGAAATACAATGATCAGCAATGTCGTACTGATCAGCCATGACAGAGAACAAAAATATATGCATATGTGGTTTAAAAAGATTCCCATAGTTAATGTCAAATTAGGTCTTTCTTGCTTTTGAGTAGCCTTTATTATTTGGTGGGGTTTTTTGTTTGTTTGTTTTGTTTTGTGTTTTTTTTCCAGAAATCAAACACCAGTTCCAATGTGGATAACCCATGTTACCCTCAGAATTATAATACTGCATTAACGATGAAGCACTTCTCTGGCAGCCTTTGTACACAGTCCCTGAGACCAGCAAATTACTACCCAAACCAGCTTGTGAACTTCCATGGAACAGGAGACCCAGGTCTGTGCCGGGAGGTGGTTTCTTTATTGTTTAACTTCACTGCTTGCAGAGACAGAGAAGACTGTCCATTTAATGGAATACATCAGCCAAAAGTTAAAGGGAATTTTGTGGTAGGTTTGCAAACACAGCATTTCTTTTTGAGCTTGCTTGCTTTTGATTTCTGTAGTTCTGAAAGTAACAGGCCTGTCATCTACTCCTTTTCTATAGGCTTTCTCAGGATTCTACTATACAATTAATGCTTTGAATTTATCTGGGCACTTTTCCCTAGCTGACTTCAATTCAAGTATGTGGTTTTTCTGTTCACAGAGCTGGGCACAGGTAAGTGGGTTGTTTGGTTTTTTGTTTGATTTTTTTTTTTTTTTTTTTTTTTTTGGTCTCTGTAAAAGGGAGATATAAAAAGAATATGGACTGGACAGGTATTCAGAACTTTTCAGAAGGTCTGTATTAACCTCAACATTTGTTTTCCAACTGTACTTCAAACCATGTAGTATTTCTAGCATGCTTAAAACTTGGACTAAATTTCAAAATTTCATTTCACAGTTTTAACCACGCTGTAAAGATGACATGGAAAATTTAGGAACCATAATATCCTCAATCTTTTATGTGCAGTTTCATGTTTATTTTCATTTTTTACCACATAAGCTATATCACTGTCAGGGTCTTTCTTTTTCTAAATCTCTGTATCTAGTTGTCCACAACTTTACTTGGTGTTTCTGAGAAATGCTAATAAATTCTAATTAGAATCCAAAGTATTCTCTAGTTATTAAAATGAAAAGCATTTGTTTTTCGTAATTTACATGTTTTTAAAAAACCTTTTGCTTTCAGCTCCAGTTTATGCTGCCTAAATTTGAAGAAATATATGCTAGATCCTACTGTTTTTCAGCCAATTTCATTTATTACTTGCTTGTACATGGTTACAACTTTGATGCAGAAACTTGGCCACAGATACATTTTCAAAAGGAGGTGAGTAATAATCATTTCCTCTTACTGTTACTTCAATCCAAAGAAGTTTAGAAGGAGACAGAAGATGCAGCAGCCTACAAAAATATAACGGTCATAAACAGCCTTTGTAAATGATTGTCAAACATTTGGCATAAGACAAAGCCACTTTTCCAGCCTCGGTAGCAATTTCAGCCTGGTTCAAGGGTTTGCAGCATTACTTGGAGATGCTGCTTAGATTCTTTTACAGAGCTTTAAGAAAGGATCAAATAATTGTGTTTTAAACCTTGCCCCAGTTTGTTGAAGTAGTGGCTTGCTCTAGGCAGTGATCTGCCTGAAACACCTCGCCAGTCAAGGTCAGTTTGAGCTAACCCTGCTGAGCTGGACAGGAGAACTCCTGCTTTTCTGTCTGCTGGCAGAGCCTTGGGGGAACTGGCAGAGCTGTTTGCTTTGTAGTCAAGTGAGTGGTGATGAAGTAACTAGGGCAGTTTTCATCCTCAGCTGGCACATCCATCTGTGCCGTAATCTGGTTCTCTGGAATAAGAATGTATATTGATGGGGTATTGGCTTTCAGTTGGCAGAGAGAGAAGGCTTACAACGCTTGCGTAATAGCTGCATTTCTCTCTTCCCTGACCTCAATTTTTCTCCTAAAAAACAGAGTACTTGGAACGAACCTGTATATATCCATTCTAAAGCTACTGTTAAGAAATCTTTGCTTCCAAATCAGAAGGCATGGCCACTATCTAAGCTTGGCTGTTACATCAAGAAGTGTGGTCCCCACAGTGCTCTGTGACTCCATCCTTTTCTCTACTACTGTACAGAGCCAAAGTTCTAAAACCTTGTCCCAGACTGTCTCTTAGTCTCCATACAGTTTGAAAATGCTTCAGCACTTGCATGCAAAACCAATAAAAGAATAGGTTGTAGGTCTTCATGGAGTATTCTTAAATGCAGGGTATGCTGGCAAGCTGTGAATGAGAAATCATAAGCAATGTTTTATGAACAGTCATATCTATTACTGGTGCACTAAGGAATCAAGTAGGATTTTCTTGCCTTATTTTGTCCTCTGGTGGACAACCATTAGCAGCTCTGGAGGAGTGTCCAGAGTTTAGCCCTTCTACCAGGAAATCCGCATAGAGCGTACTTTGGAATCTTAATCTGGACCTGGTGGGGAGTGGATTTGTCTCAATATTTAAATATATCTTGTATTGTCCCCAGCAGATAGGAGCAGCCAAACATAGCAACATTTTTCTGTATTTAGCCAAGACTATAAAAATACTGAGCAAAATAAAAACCCARAAGGCTTATTTGAAATTAATACTTTTGTTACCTGGATTTTGCACTAGGGTAATCATGAAACTCCAAAAGGAAAAACTACATTCTCTTAATTAGATCTGCCCCTACTAAAATAATAAGATCTAATGTTAACTGATCAGCTAAGCTACCCCAGAGATAACAGCGCAGTTTCTCCAAGAGTGGAGGGTGGGTTTTTTGCCTATGCTAAGAGTATATTTCCTTTTAATTAGCAAACACAACCAAGGAAAAGAACCTTAACCCAATGCTAAGATCTGGGTGAGATCTAGAGCTAGATGATCTGCAAAAGTTCTAAACCTCATAATGAGAGTTTTTCCCCTCTCTCAGCAATGAAAAACCACCTTGATCCATCTTACCTCTTTGCTCACCTGTCGTATTCCAGTTCCTGTTGCTGTAGCTTTCTTTTTATCAGTTAAACAGAAGGTATTAGGATATACACAACTATAAAAAGGACCAAATATTATAGGCTGTTACGGTCTCCTACAACCAGTAGCTGACTGCTTAAAACTGTTCATTAAAGACCTTAAATCATTCATTAAGTTCATCCCTCAACTTCATCATGATGCTTTTTATACAAGAATAACCAAAGAGSTTTGGTTTCTCAAATTTGCTTTCCCAAAATTAAGCAAACTACGTACAGGCAGCCATTCAGGCAAACTCATCTCTGCAGCTGCAGAGTGGGATGACCTGTAATAAAGATGGAAAGCCAAATGAGTTTGGGAGAGCTGGCTGGTTGTAGAAGAACGCAACTTCAGCTTTGTCTGTCCTGTAGTATACCCTAGAACTACCTGGAGAGATTTGAAGGTGGTTCAGGCCCTTTGAAAAAGAAAGCAACCTATGCTAGAGTGTAAACCAAATACATATCTTGTAGCTGGCCCTCTAGGTTAGCCCTTGTTTAATGAGTTCAACCAATTTCTCTTGAAATGCCCCCCCCCCTTATTTTTTCACTCTGTTTAACAATAGATTTTTTTTTTTTTCCCTTAAGTTGTGGTTTGATTTGTAGGAGGCACTGACGTGTACTTACATGTTTTATATAAATAGGCAAACCATTATTGGAGCTTGGGCATGTGGGAGGAGGACAAGGGACACCCTATCTTCACCCTTTGATCCTGTGCTTATCAAGTGGCAGGATGATGATTTAATGAAAAAGACAGTGGAAAATTTATAAACTCTGTTGCTCAAATTAGAAATGGGGAAAGACACCAAAGCAGGAGGACCATGGAGCAAATACAAACATACCCCCTTTGCTTCTGTATCACCTGTTCCTAAGTAATTTTCCACTTCTGTTTATTTTTTAAATGGAAGAGCCTAGTGCTGGTTCATTTGCAGGCACAAAACCAACCATGGAACAAAAGATGATGAATAGTTCCACCTTTGGGGACTTTACCCTGGCCTCTTCTTTGTGCATGTCGGTGGGACTCTTTGTGGGGTTTTTTTTGTTTGCTTGAACTAAATAACATCCTAGGATTTGGCTCAGAGGGGCTAATTCTAGGAATTAGCATAGTAGTGCTGTGTTTTTTTTTTTTTAAAGTGTGTTTCTTGCACAGAAAATCCCATAACTGGCTGTCTACATACATACCACACATCCTTGTACCCATCCATCTAATACCTGTGTCTCACTTCTTTAGCCCAGTGACCAATTTTATTAGCATCCTCTGGAACTACAAAAAAAGGGTAATTTAAAATGGTTCTGTATCTTTGTATATTCCACTAAAGTTTTCTCCTTGCTAACTTAAAGGGCAGTTGCCAGCATCAGCAGTTGAGCTTTTGGAACCTCCTTTCTTTGACTGAAAAGTCCATGGGAATAGGACTCTTCTGTCTTTATTTCAGGTTGGTAACAGCAGTATAGCATGGTCACTCGGTTACATGTTAAGCCTCACGAACATGATTCCAGCAGAAGGCAAGCTGATCCAATTACCTCTGAAACCTTCTTTGTTTGCTGGGCTCCTCGTCTTCCTCACAGCTACGGCATTGTTGTGTCTTCTCTTCCTTGTTTACTTGTGTATTGTATCACGTAATCAAAAGAACATCAGTCGTGTTGAACATGTATTTATTCCAGAATGAACTTTACTGAAGACAAAACAAAAATTTTATAGTGCTATTAAGTTAAGTAGGACTTTATTTTTGAAAAATGGAGGGTGAAATAAAGACAGGCAAAAAGACTTCAGGACCAGAAGCATAAATAGAGGAGAGACACAAAGAAATCTGTGATATGGTGAATTGGAGTGCTTTTGAAATATTTTGGCAATTGTTTCTGTAAAGCTAGTTTGTCCAATGTGCAGCAGAGAAAATGTGGGCAGATATGTCACTTTGCTTGATAAGGGATTAATAGCCTTTTCCTGCCAGGTACATGTTATTTTTTTGTTCATTAACTCTGCGCTAACTGGTAAACTCAAGTGGTGATGGATTTGATCATGGCGGCGGTTGTTTAAGATAAAATTAAACAAGAAGTCAGTAGGAATTGTGGGAGGCGGGAACATGGTGGCTACTCTTGTGTGCAGTGCTGACACTAAAAGCCCCCAAATAATCTAATTTTTGAAACTGGAACAAGCACTGGGTAATGAAAGGAACAGCTGGGATAGCATTGTTTTTATTGCTGTTCCAAACTGATTGATCCCCACCACATAAAGGTGTAATAAACTGCCAACACCTCTCAGGACTTTCAAGCCTGTCTTAAAACTGAGCTATATCTTTTGGTACCATGGAGATCTCAGAATGCCTCTGCTATGGTACATAAGATTTGCCTTGAAGGTGGAACAAAATGCTTTCACGCTTTAGTAACTGAACCTAAATTTAAATGTCTTGTAGTTGCCTCCAGAAGCCACTAGAGTTTTCAGTGTCCTTTTCACTAACTCTCACAGAAATACTTTTTGTAGGTTCTCATACTGAAACACTGACCTGTATTCCCCACATATTGTTGATCTTGGACAGTCGCAGTCAGTACTGACTTGTCATGTACATATTATTTCAACTGTCTGGATAGAGTCTCAGACCTGGGACCTTCTGGAGCATTAACATGTTAAGCCCTTCATTCAAGGCCAAGAGGAATAGGAGCCAGTCTGCAGGCCAGCAGAACACCCTTTCTGTAGTGGATTCGGGAACACATTGCTGGAGCTGCAATCATGGCTGTAGTGCCTTGATCAGCCTTTCCACTGTCCTGGCCTCAGTGTTCCTTCAGCAGCACTGGGATCTACCTAACAGATGCTTCTGTCAAACTCATTAACTCCAGAGCTTTCCTGGAAGTGCTGCTGTCTTCATGCTCCAAAGAGCTGACTTCCTGAAAGCTCAGGCATTCTTCACCAAACCTCTCATTCCCTTAAATTGTAASACTACAATTTTACTCACTGCTCGAGGAGTTCTTCATGGTCAGTGCCCCTTTTACCTGCCTGTCTTTTGTATAGATTTGGTCTTCTTCAGCTGGCTTCTGAAATAACGCTTGAAAAAGCCTCCTGCCACATCATCTGCCATCTCTTCCCTTTGTACACCGTTTCTGTTAATTCCTCTTAATACTGCCGTAACGTAATCTGTGAAGCTGCAAGGGGAATACATCTGAAGGGCCTTAGAGTTAGTAGAAAGAAGGGGTTGTTGTACTCTTCAGGACCCGCAAGAGGAGAAAAGACCATCTCTGCTTCACTTTCCTCCTCCCTTTCTACCATCTCCTTTTGCCCAGATTCAGCACCTACGTGGAGCTCCGTATTTCCCCAAATGTCCTACAAATAGCTGCTGGCAATCGCTTTAATACATTCTTCCCTCTCCGTCTTCTCAGGATTGCTTCCCTCTGTGTGTAGTTTCCCTTGCTTGCATCTTTCCTCTCGGAAGGGATGGTTGCGCATTTCATGCACRGAGCTTTTTGGCATGAGAAAGTAAAAACTAAAAGGGAGATTACCGTATTCAACACCTATTGCTAACAAACTAAAGCCTGTGAGGCCATGTGAGTAGTGGTTTCCACACAGGTGTGTTGCATGTAAGAGATCTACTTGTTGATGCATACACTCAAAAGTCAAGTTAACATTGGATTATGAATTCCAATGGCACATAATGTGTTTTCTATCCCAACTTAATCTATTCCCTGTATTGATTAGGTTGTGAGATAGAAGAACAGTGGGCAGTATTTTTACCCATGAATAATATTTCAATTTCTGTCTTTTGTTTCTATATCACCTTCTTAACTTTCAGGTTTGGTTGTGGGGTTGGGGTTTTGTTTTTCACGGTCTGATATATGATTTGAAAGGAACTAAATATCTCTTTAAGTGGAAAAAAATTTTAAAAAAGGGAAAAAAAAAAAGAAAAAAAAAAAGGAAAAAAAAGTTAGTGGTTTTTCAAGAGGATCAGCAGTGAGGGCTTTGTCCCTTCTCTGTTGGTATATTACTATGTCCTGTCAGTCTTACTGAAGTAGCAGTACTTAAAATAACGCAGAGATATTACAAGATGATGAAGTGCTCTGTGGCACCCAAGTTACATCTGATAAAACATAAAATTTACTTCAGAATGCATGGACATTACAGAGGTTGGCATGAGATAAAAGCTTTATCTCTTGTGTGATGGATCTGGAACTGCAGTTAAGGGTAAAAAAAAAGACAGTTGGATGAGGGCATTAAAGTGTTTTCTTCAGTTGCCAAATTTCTGTGGAAAATGGTATGCTGGAATATTTATTTGCCCTACAAAACCTTTGCTTTGCTTTGTTTGTGAATGGCAGGGCCATTCAGATGTGGTTTTGCACAAATGGAACATGCTTGGAAGTTAGTCTCCTTAGAGTTGGCAGCTAAAGAACAAGTAAATATGTTCAAAAATCGTTTGGACTTCCAGGTGTACTTGGATAGAGCCAGTATCTGATCAAAGAATGCCTTCCCTCCGTGAGTCACCTTCTGTTTTCCTTTTTCAGCAGTTCCCTCTTCTCCCTATGTATATAATCTCCCTCCTGTATCACCAGGATACCCACCTGCTCAGTCTTCTGTCTCCTGTCAGTTTCAGCTGGGAAAGCTGAAACTATTGAACTTCCAGCCAGGCAGCTGCACTGCCATAGCTCACAGCTTCTTCCAAGCCAGCACCATGGCTGCAGTTCAGTGTTACAGTAAAAAAAATATGGCTCAGACCGGTAGCCAGCTTGGCTACCCTTGGCTGTAGTGGTTGCTTCTGGAGGGGAGGTGAGGCAATGGGGATGGTAATGGCTTCAGTAACCACGGCTAAATCCTCCCCCAAGTCTGAGTCAACCAGATCAACGGGTGTAACGTTGTCCTGTCATCTAGAACTGAACAGGTCTCTGGGAGAGCCAGTGAAGTTAACAGCATTTGGGAATGTGTACAAACTATAGGTTATTTATCTTTTTACACTCTTTACTGCCTGCTTATGAAGATTAATAAAATTAAGTTGTGAAAAGCTAAGCCAAGTGTACTTTCTAATTTTTATTATTTCCCAATACCAATATTTTCATCCTGGTAGACAAGTTATTCTTATCAGAGGCACAGGAAATCTCTGAAATGCTTTCCTGGGGGATGGAAATTTGCATGCTGCAAAACTGATCCTGTGAGATTCTGGAGTGGACACTGCTCATTATCTCCAGAATCCATATTCTCAGCAAGGAAACCCTGGTGGTTAAAACCAAGCCACTCTTCTGATTTTTTTTTTTTTTATATATATACAAAACACACGTAAACACATATGAACAACTACTAGTTTTAAACACTGTTAACATTTCACTTGGGGACACCGACACTTTCTAGGGCTTCTTTCAGGTTCACTGCCATAATGTAGCTCTGAAAGCTTATGTGCCAAAGAGAAGCAGCAATTCCCAGTTATCAAAGACAGTCAATCAAGCTACAGATTGGTTAGAAAAAGAACTGTCGGGCATTGGGAATAGGGACAGGATTATGTAATATGAAAAACCTCATCTATGGAGAAGCAGCAAGAAATTAATCCACCAGAAGAAAGAGATGAGAAATGAAATGCATATGGACGTTTCTGGGGCGGGGGGGGAAGTGACAAACTTCTCATAAAGCAATACGCAAACTTGGCAGAAGAAAGCAGTAACCTGTACTGCATGGCGTAATTCAGCATTGGTAAGATCAGTTAAGAGGACAGAAAAGTAAACAACGCTGAGTATGATAGTCAATCATACCCCAATTTGGGGAGTTTTTATTTTATTTTTAAATTCAATTATTATTTCAGGAACAATGTATGTTCACTTGGACGGCAATGAAGACTGAACATCACAGAAAGTGCTCACCTATACTTAATTTATGAGTGTTTTTCTGTGTAGTAAGAGGAAGGCAGCATCTAGTTACTTGCTCAGCAACATTTGTGCAGGCCTAGTGTATGTTTTTAAAAGCATATTCATGGGAGAAAATGTTTTTAAGCTTTAAGTCCTCAATTGTTTTCAGTGTTTGATGTTAAGGCACAGCCCAAGTTTGGTGTTTTTTATGATGCCTCTTCCAGTTGTTTATGATCTTAACAGATGCAGAAATGCACACATGCAAGTTATAGATATGTAGAACAGATGCAACTCTCTCATACTCAGTGAGTCAACAATGCAGTCACTAGTGACATGGGAGTATCTCTGCCATAAAAAACGCAAAGGTCATTAAAAAGACCAAGATTTTAGGTAACCTCCCTTCCTTCCTCTTAAGTAGTACTGGAGAGTAACGTTAGATCAAATGAAGAAATGAAAAATACTATTTTTCCAAATCACTGCAAAATGGAAGAATCCAAAAGCCATCATCTTCTACTGACTTGACCTAGAACATGTTGTTTAAAAATAACTGGTTTAATACATGTATTAATATATTACTGTTGTAAAGCTCAGTAAAATAATATTGCTATAATGATATTCTGGATGGGACTTTCAAAAATACCTGATGGAGTTAAGTGCTCATTAACATTTTAATGATCCATTCCCTGGGCACTTGCATAAAATATCTGCACCATTTAAAATTGCTTAAGTGCATTTTTTACTTGCTCTTTTATTATAAAAGCAAGACTGTACAAACGATAAACACTACGCTTTAGACAGCTAAATTGGGATGTTTCATTCCACTGTTGACAGAAGAGGCAGAAGAATGAAGGTCAGACTGATGTTCCAGCAGTGCTCTGCAGTATGTTTTGCTTGCGTTTTGCTCCTCTCGCTCCTCTTCTCATAGCAAATGTTTTGGCTGATGTTTATGCAAGTGAAAATCCTGCAAAACGCCATCGACATGCCTGTCAGTATCTTGATGGATGTACATCAAAGCCAGCCCAGTGAGCTGACAGTCGCCCACAGAGCTGTTCTGCCATGCCCTGATGGTCGGCAGGGCCCCTAACCGCCTGCCTTCCCTCGGCAGCAGCGCTGCTTGGCAGAGCGGCAGGAACAGCGAGGGCTGCGGGGAGCTCCGGGTAAAATGCTGGGCTGGGCTCCTGCAGCGCTGTGAGGATGCTCTTTAGCCGGTCATCCTGTGGAACATCTCTCCACCCGGCACGCCGTCTCTGCAGCTCCGCTCGAGGTTGGAAAGCTCCATCCAGTATGCAGCGTGTCTTCGCTCTCTAGAAAATGTCATTCATGTGGCAATAGGTACCAAGCAATAAAATAAGCGCAATCCTGCGCTTGTCTCTGGAGCTCGGCAATAACGCAGTCCAAGAACAGAACGAACACGTTCTTCCGGCAGTGTGCGTGTGCAGCTGTGACACCAGCGCTAGCACGCCTTCTGCCACAGGCAGTAGGAAGTGACTCACCACTAACAGCACAGGCCAGACGCTTGACTTCTGCACGAAGAGTGCTACCTCTCCCTCTGTACTGTAGTGCATATAACGCAGAGTCAATTAAATGTTACTTTTGTTTGCTTGTTTTCAAACCACAAACTTTTCACCATCAGGTGGCATCACCTACTAAGCTGAATCATAATGCTGGTTTTACTCTCTCTAAAAGTTTRTTGTGAATGCGTACTCCTATCTCCTTCCCAAGCCCATTTTGCATTTGTTCTGTTGCATCCGGAGCACTGCCTTGCGTATTGCCAAGCTGCTCTTTCACATGAGGGGCCAGTTCCACACCGTGACACAAAAAACCATGCACAATCTCGGTGCATTTTTTACTCATCCCCCCATTAAAATGTTCTGCCTTTCGAAGAGGAATATAATTTTAACAAATTGCCTCAGAGCGTGTTGGTTGTGCTCTGCCAACTTTCACCTGAGCTCGAACACGAGCAGCTCACCACCTCTGCCGCAGCACAGACACGGCCTCTGGGCGGGCTCTCCTCTCCAGTATTCTGCCACCGGGCCACTCTCTCGGGGGCTGGAACCAACACCGCTCCCTTGCTCGCAGCCGGCCGCCGGGTCGGAGCACCGAGGCGGTCCTTACCSCCCCCGAGCTGGGGAGGAACCGCAGCTCGCTGATTCGAGAGAGCGGGACCGCCTTCGGGCAGCGCCTGGTCCCCCTCACCCATCTACAGCGGGGCCGGCCGCCCGCCCGCCACCACGCATGCGCGTAGCGGAGACGACGGCGACCACGCGTCCCTCCCGCCGGGCCGCGCTCCCCATCCCCAATACGCATGCGCATAGAGAAGCACGCCCGCCGCCTCCCTGCCTCTCCCTTGAGGCGCATGCGTACTGGCACGCCGCCGGTCCCCAGTCGCCGCCGCGCGGGGAAGGCGCCCTGCGCACGCGCACTCCGCCAGGCGGCACGCCGGYCCCGCCTCCGCCCATGCGCAGTCGCAGCTCAGTGGCGGTTTCCGGCCGCCGCCGGGGCCGGCCCTCCCTTTCTGCTCGCGGGCGGCCATCATGGTACGTGCGGGCGGCTGCGGCCTCCGCGGCCTGGCCCCCCCGGGGGTCTCCCCGCGTCCTGCCTCCCTGCCTGTGCCGTCCTGCGTGTGTCTCCCTGCGCCTGGCCGGGCGGCGGGGGGGGAGCCGGGCGGCGGAGGGGGGAAGGCCGTGGCCGCCTCAGCCGTGCTGGGCTGGGACCGGGCCCCGCGTGCGGCCGTTGGGCGGGCGCGGCTCGGGGTCGGGCAGSGCCGTGTTCGGAGGACAGCGCCTGGCGCGGTCGGAGCCGGCGCCTCCGCTCCTGGCTCTTTGCGGCCCGCGGGGCTCGCTGCTTCTCCCCGGCGCCTCTTCCTCCACCTGCCTGCGGCCTCYACGGGGGGCCGGGGCCGGCAAAAAGTACTTGAGGGCGTTACCGTGGGTCCTTTGCTCAAGCGAAGGGATTTTGTGCAGTTCGAAAGCTTGGGAAGCTCTTTTAAAGGCTGCGAGAGCCTTGAATCTAGCAATGGTCTTAGGTATGTTCTTGCCTAACTCCTGTCAATTCTTACTGCTCCCAGGTGTTCAAACGCTTCGTCGAGATTGGCAGAGTTGCCTTCATTTCCTTCGGGCCACATGCTGGCAAGCTGGTGGCCATTGTGGATGTTATTGACCAAAATAGGGTAAGCTGTGAGTGCTGTACCTTTATTTTCTCCTTTCTGCCTTAACAGAAGCTTGTACACTAAGATAGAGTGTATCGATTTTAAAGGAAATTTTCTGTGAGTAGATTTTTCAAAGAAATAAGCAATTGACAAAAAGATGGATTTAACAGCTGTTGTTGTATTTGAAACTTTCAGAAGCAAGCTTTTTTCACTGACAAGTGATATATTCCCCTCTCTGCTATGTTTCCTAGGAGTAGAAGTGGACAAGTGATGTCAGTTGGGAGTCTAAAACTTATGAGTGGAATGGCATTAATGTATGTTAAAGCAAATGTTTGGGGTGGGGGACTCTTTTTGCTTAATGTTTCTGAAAAAGATGGAAAACAAAGAAAGATGAAGTATGTCATCTTAGTTCTGTGTGCTTTTTTTAAAGTTCAGTTTGGTTTTTTTCCAGAGACAAAGATGGGCCTTTAAATTTTTTTCTGTAAAGGTTGGGTTGTATATGCAAGACTTAACAATCTTGGGTTTTGTCTGCATAACATTTATTTCAGTTGTGGACCATTGTTGTCAAGGTACTGTTTAATAATAAGGATAATTAGGAAGTTGCTGTCTAAATCAAGTATGATGGGAAAACTGCTACAAACCCCCCACATTTGTTTTCCTTTTTCAGGCACTAGTTGATGGCCCCTGCAGTGGTGTCAGAAGGCAGGCTATGCCCTTCAAGTGCATGCAGCTGACTGACTTTGTTCTCAAGTTCCCACACAGGTGAGTTGTTGGCATTTTTTTGACCTGTGTAAAAAACATGCTGTCACTTGATGACTGAATTATGTGATCTGATGCTTGCTAAATCTAGAAAGTTAGACATTAAGTCTATACAACATTAAGTCAATGAATTAATGTGTGCACAGTAAAAATTTGGCAGACTGTGTTATCATAGTTGAATACATTTAAGTTTTCATTACCAACATTGGCTGATAACCGCTGCTCAGGAGCAAAGGAAATAGCACACTGGCCTAGGCAACTTGTAGATAGTTGTGGGGTGGATGGTGTGGGGGGAAGCAGTTGCAGTAAATACTGTGCAGCTTTGCTTTTGCTACTGCTTAGRTCACCTTCAGACATTAAATATGTTCCCTGCCTACAGAACTACACTGGAATTGCAGGAAGCTGAACTCATTCTGTTCTCTCTAGCTTAGTTACTACATGAGTTCCTGTAATTTAGGAACAAAAATTGCTGCATTTCTGATTCTGAAGCAGTGCTAGGAATAGTGTGTGAGTATGCCTCTCGGAGACCCTCATCTGTCAGTCCTAGCAAAGCATTTACACAACAAAATGTTAATTAGGCCACAGAGATGTATGTGGCATTGACTTAAAGTAAATGTCTGAAGTAATGTAGAAGGGTGATCTTCCCTTGTATGAAATTTGATGGGCCAGCATCAGAGAGAACCTTTTTTTATAAAGACTGTGAATACAAGTTTGTGACTGTTCTAACGCAGTGCTCGTCAGAAGTGTGTGCGACTTGCCTGGGAGAAGGAAAATATAAATGAAAAATGGGCAGCGACAAGATGGGCAAAGAAGATTGAAGCCCGAGAAAAGGTACAGTTTTTCAGTGGATGAGTAATACATGTTGTATTGCTTCAGCTTATTAAAATTAGGTGCAATCTAATAAACTATGTGTTTTCAATTGCAGGCTAAGATTAAAGATAGACAAAGCATAGATTTTTAAAAGTTGCTACCTATCAGCTTCAACTTCTTGTATTTTAACAGTAAAGGTGGTTTTGTTCAGTCATTTCTATAACCACTTCTTTTCCTGCACCATCACTTCCCAGCAAAGGCCTTAAATAGTGAACTAGTTCCAGATGTGCAGCTAAACCTAATTTGGAGATGATCAGAGTTACTTGTGGAATGCTTTGAAACAGAGTTTTACTACTTGCATATGTATATATCAGACCTTCATGACTGATTCTTTTCAAACAGAAAGCCAAAATGACTGACTTTGATCGCTACAAGGTTATGAAAGCAAAGAAAATGGTAAGTGTTTGAGTGCCGCTTCTTTATGGGGTTAATGCTTGTAGCTTTCACTTTAGAGCCACATACAGATGTTAGTAGCCTTACTTTTATAGCTGGCTTGGGTTATGGAATGACACAAAGTATGTGAATGCCTTGAATTTTTCATGCTGCTTTGGCCACCACTTTCTCTTCAGGAGTTGATTAAACTTGAACCCACATGATCTGTGTGTCAGTCCTCCAAGTTATAGCTGAGGAAGGAATTACCTGCTGATGAAATCAGATATTCTTGATGGGTTACTGTTAGTATTTCATTCTATAATGAAAGTCATTACACACGAAATACTGGGGTGGCCAAGTTACCAGCCAGAATGATGTTGTCCATCTTGGTAGATCAGAACAGTTTTAGGTGGAATTTGACATTTTAAGTGTAATACATGGTAAACCTTTTGACTATATAATATAAATATAATTGGTTAGCAAAGGGCAGAATCTGAAAGCTTAGAATTTAAATTAAGGCATAATATTTGAGCTGTTGCTGTTTTCATTCTGCTGAATAGTAAACATTTACCTTTTTTACAGAGAAACAGGATCATCAAGCATGAAATGAAGAAGCTCCAGAAGATGTCTTCTAAAAAAGGCAAGAAGCCAGAGAAACCAGAGAAGTCAGAAAAGGCGCAAAAGTCAGAGAAGGTGCAGAAGGCACAGAAGGCGCAGAAATAAAATGAACTTCTAGTTATGTATGACTTTGTGTCCTTGTTCTGATTCTTTAAAATTAACAAATGCTTAAACATCTGATTTAAATTGTAATCATAAGTTCACTTTTGCTTCTGACCAAGAATTGTTGTCTGTCTCATTTATTAATGTCCAAGTGTTGGGTTCTAGTGTTTCCCAGGAACACGCAGAAATGTTTTTGTCATGTTCTGTGAAGTTGACCATACAGACTGTACTCAGTACTCTATAACCAATGCCAGTTGAAATATTTGCATACCCAGTTATTTGTAATAGGTCGGATCCTGACATTTTAAAGCAGTCTGCTATTGAAATGGTTGGGAATGAACAAAATTACTTGCACAGTCTTGAGTGTGAAAGATGAGAAATAATCACTTACACTAATTTTTCTGTGTAAATTAAGGCATAACCTGACAGTATGTGTTCTGGTTAGAATATAAGTATGTCAGTGTTTGAAAGACTGACAAATTGCTGTTCAAATGCTTTAAATTACTCCATATTTTCTAAAAAACTTCCATCATTCTTTAAGTAGTGACCTGGAATACTTACATACTTCAGATGTCTAACACCACAGTTGTCCTGTAAGCGCAGTTACAACAATTAGTGATGTATTAACAGGATGGAAATTGGTGACTTGTGTTTAAGCATGCTTGCTTTTCAGAATGTTTAGAGTTAAGTGTTTGTGTCAAGACTTGAGCCTAATTACAGTTCCTTAAACTATGCGGCATATAATTCCTGCTTTTTAATCAAAACCATTAAGTAAAAGGAGGCATGACCTAAAAATTACTCAATCCATCTGAAACACTGAAGTGCTCGATTTAGTCTTTGCACTATAAAATAATGTTTACATATCTCAATGTCAGCATCCATCTTTTCCTGTGTTTTCTCCTGTGTAGTTTGTTGGCAGGGGATATATTTTCTTCATATTGAATGAAGAAATTGTGGAAGTCTGAGATTTCTGGTAATTGAAAAGCAAATTATTTTTACAGTCAAATATAAAATGGAGGAGGGAGAATATATATTTTTAAAAAATGAAGGTTGTAAGACCTTTAAATATATTGTCAAATATATACTCAAATATGTATTGCCAAATACGCTGATAAGCATGTGCTTTCACAAATGTGTGCTTTTAAGTAGTTACGTGGCTAGTGTTGCTTATTTTGGCCAGAATTAGGCGTCTGCATGCTCAAACACTTAAAACTATACAATGTTGTCTTGAGCTATTTATATGCCCTTGGAAGTTGAGTTTAAGCACATGGTTGATATGAATGGATATAACAGCTAAGGGAAAAAAAAACCAAACAAACAAACAAAACAAACAAACAAAAAAAAACAAATTATGCAAATTGGGATTAAAACTTCTGTTAGAGCATCTGGAGATCTTGATTTTACAGTGATTAAATCCACCTACTCTGAAACTCTTAACTTGAAAGGTATATCATCCTGGAGGTCCTTTAAGGTGAAAGAGTTGTTCCTTAGGGTTGTTTTGGGTTTTTTATGTACTACTATTAAGCTCAGTTATATAAGACTGGGGAAAAATTGGTAAAAGTGCCTGTAGAGAAAATAGCTGTGCCTTCAATCATAATGAGCTCACAAATGCTTTTTCTACATTATTTGCTCATTTTTAAAGCTACTTGCTTCCAAAGAATAACTTTGGCTATGACTGCAGCAATTTATCAAGTGTTTTCATTCCCACCAGTACCACTCAGCAGCTGCTGAGGTATCTGAAACATTTCCATGATATGAAGTGTACTGTAACCTGCCTAGCAGCTGTCATTTTCCTAAAGAGGAACCTTACAACGGTACAAAACATGCCTAGAGGGAGGGCTGCCGACCTCTGGGCCAGCTGTGCCTGCCCTAGCTCTGCACCATGGAAAGGGGTGTGCTGGGGGAGGGGGCCCTAAAGATTAAGGCGCTGTTAGGGAGAGAGAGGGTTATGTGCCTTAGAAGAAGACTGTTCTGTAATACCRTGTCTGCCATCAAGTGCTTCTGTGAAAGTACCATTTTTTTACAGTTTGGAGGAAAGGGGAGAAGAAAAATAATAGAATATACCAGTCTTTGGTACCTGCGCTGTGTCTTTCTGACAGTATGTTCCCCATGAGCAGCATCTGGTGCTCCTTTTAGCAACTCGTGAAACCTCTCTGAAACCTTCTGCAGCTCGGTATCGTTGGTAGTTCACCTTCCTTTCAATCCATGAGCGTTGTGCCATCTGTGCTGGTTTGTCCTTTTTTTTTAAAGCTACGGGGATACAGAAAACTACAGCAGCACAGTTTYGTTTCTGAAGGTTACCACACGATGGCAACGTTAGCTCTTTAMGAGGTTGTTCCTAAGGCTTACTGGAAGGCAACTGTGCTGCCTTTCCGTGCAAGGAAGAGTGCCAAACAAAGGGAATGGCACAAACATTTGAGAGCAATGGACATGCTTATTCAATTCTTTATTTTGCCTTTATAGTTGACTAAGATGTACTTTGCTGGACTAAGGATATACTTCTTTAATTTACTTTGTGGAGCTGAGTGTAAAGAAATAGGATCTGCTGTTTAGAAAAAGCTTAAAGTGAAGTCCCAGTGTTTATTTTCTCAGCTTATTTCACACAGAACATGTAGGGGTCTTSCTGGGGGCAGAGGGGGGAATGTACYCTGTCCCAGTTTACTCCGGAGATCAGCAGATAATTGCCGTACTTCCTAAACCGATATCAATAGTTGGCAAACCCAGTCTTAATCTCTGTGCTGCAAAGTCTGGGAGACATGAGCAATTCTAGGAGTAGGATTGAACCCCTTAGCATAATTTGTAGTTAAAAGGTGTAAAATCTGCTGTTACTGTGAACCAGCTGCAGTTCTGGGCCGAGTGATTTGCTGGTGATGCATATTTCTTCTTCTTCTTCAAAAAGGGCTGTATTTAAGTGCTTTTGGTTCTTGTCGAAACAAGTCTGTTGCTGTGTTTGGCATCTGAATGCRTTTCAATATTTTTTTGAGATGTAATAGACCTGAAAGAGGAATCTCTGGATTTACTGATCTTCCTGGTTTTCAAATACTAGTATTCAGACTGTCCTTCAGTCGAGGTTTGCTTGGTGACCATGACATTTTCAAATCATTTGGTCTTGTAGTTACCTATATGTTAATAGTAGATAATACCGTCTGTTCTGAACTACTTCTGCGCCACTGATGCTGACCATGCACTTGTAGCAAATCTGGTCTGGTTTACAGCTGGATTCCCTCTATTTATTTTGTCTTACTTCACTTGTAGTGTCCCTTAAATGTTTCCAGCCCTGTATGTTTCTCTCCTTTCCCCCTGCCCACGTTGATAAGGTGCCTCTGAAAACTCCACCTGCCTGCCTTTCATCGAGATGAAAAGGTGGTAATTTCTATTCACAGCATTATTGGTATATGAGTTAAGTACAGCTTACAAGCAAGAAGTGGTAAGTGGAGCAAATTACAGGGATGGCTGTGTGGTTTGGGCTCTACTCATTTCAGGTCTTCAGCTTTTGGTTCTTCCTTTGTATAATTTCTGGTTGTTTTTTTTTTTTTTTTTTAATTTGGAGATAGTTTTTAATGTTGTTTTGAGCTTGAAGTTGCATACACTATTGTCGCACTCAGGTACTTTTGAGTTTATACTGGGATTTCCTTCTCTGAAGCAGAAAGATCTGCTTTTACCTGTTTAAGCACTCCGTCTGTAGTTGTGCTGAAGTACTGCAGTCCTTGTCCCTGCCTTGACACAGGCAGTGGCCCTGGTCACTGGTGATGTACCCACACCTTCTCTTTTTCCCTGAACTCGTAAGAGGCTTCATTCTTGGATGCTGTGCAACCTCCAGTTCATAGTGTCCTTAAGTGGGAATTTGGCCCAACCTTCACTTTGTGCAGCTGACCCCTGTGTCACATTCTTGTTTTAAATAAATGAAGGGTTGGTCATTTTTTCCTCACCTCACTTTCAGCGATCATAAGCCAGTCTGAGCGATCTCCAGGTCAGTCTTTGTAACAAACTCTCCCTCCTCTCCCAAAAGCTTTCAGACCACTATGTGCATCCGAATTAGAGAAGTCTTCCACCTGCGGTCAGCTATTTGTGCTGATCACCAGCCTAGAAATTATGCTGTTGCCACCAGCACAGAGCCACTTCCTCCTTCGTAAGATGCATTGACCTAGTTCTTATTACAGAGGAAGTACTTTTTAACATTTCCCCAGTGGTCTCCTGGTATGAGGGTATTTTTCAGGTTATTTTGTTCTGTAACTGTTTGGGAGCATTGCTCCTTGCATATTGTGAGGAGAGGAGAGGCCCTGACCTGCTCATGGCCCTCAGCGGAGCTGAGCTCATCCCTCGCGTCTGCTTTGGGCTGTTTGTGGAGCGCAGGTGGTGTTTCAGGGCACTGTGGTGCTGATAAAGGTTTATATGGCAGGATCTCATCAGGAAGCTCTGCTTTGATGAAAATGATAGATGCTTTGAAAAAGTAATAGTGTTCATATTTAAATAGCATTAAAGAATACTATCTTTGAGATCAGCTGGAGCTTTACCTAAGGACACTCAGTGGGAGGGCACAACATCTGAATATTTTTCACAATAACTCAACAGCCAAGACTTTTTAGAGCCACTGTCGTATTTACAAAAGCCTTTAAACAAAAGAAGGAGCCATTGCTAGCTGTGTTAGTGCAGTCAGATGCTGTATAAAGGTGATCTAAAGAAAGAATGGGAAATAGGCTTGCGAGCTTTTTCCCTTCCTTCTTCCTTCTCTTCCTCCCTGGAGCCCCTGAATAACTTTAAGGGGATTTTTTTGTTTGTTTTTTGGTTGTTTATCTTTTACTTCTACTGCTTGTCTCATTCGCATTGCACATGTGAGTCTTAGCTCATCCTGGAAGTCTCTGTGGATAATGGAAAAAAATCAGAGCGTTTTTGGCATAATGAAGTAAATTAAGTCTGACTAGCTGAAAGTGGCATCATTTTTGCTCTGGTTGCTTGAAGCATATTTCAAGGTCCAGGGGGAGGCTGGCAAGCTGCTGCTGTTGGCGATGCATGCAGGTCCTCACCCCAGATACGAACAGGCTGCCTCAACTCCCAGCCACCTGAACGTGACCTTGGAAGGAAAGATGTTTGTGGATATGCCTGGCCTCTGCTGGCAGTGCCACAATTCTGCTTGAGTGGGAGGCAGGTGTCAGGGCACACGGGATAGAAACCAGGAGATGTGGGGGTTGATGTGCTTCTCCAACCCGTAGCTTCACAAGAAGCAGGGCACGGTCCCTGTCTTGGCACAGTGGTGTGGTCCTCTGGCTCCCTTCGCTCTCCCTAGTCCCCCTTGCTCACCGGGTGGTTTTGGGTTGCTCTTCAGAAGGCGAGGGTGTGCATAAATCAGTTGACATGTAGGAATGACCACTTGGTTGTGGCTGCCCTAACCTTTCTCATTGGCACTGAACTGCGCTAGACTTTGCCGGCAGCCCCATTGGGAGCAATAAGCAGTGCTCTGCTGGGTCAGACCAGTGGTCCGTCTAACCCCAGACCGGGTCTCTGATGCTGCCGATGGGAGATGCTGCGTAGGGAGAGGATATGAGTTTAGTCCCTCCCCTTGCAGTTCTCCAGCATCTACAATAGCAGGATTAGGGGTGCTAGAGGATACACCCCTGCCCATTCCCCTTAGTATTTCTTTTACACCTACTGCCTGTGAATTTGTTCAATCTTTTGCATCTGCTCACACTACCTCCCTCCACAGTCTTGTGGTAACATATTCCAGAAATTCACTGCCGCTGTGTAGAAAACTGCTATTTAGTGTTTTAAATCAGTCTCCTACTATGAGGACTAACCAGTGTTTGAGACAGGAGCTACTAACCAGCCCCATCGTGCCACGTGGCAGACATCCTCGCCAGCTGTAAGCTTGGAGATAATGGTGAGAAAATGTTATTTCACAGAGGAGTCCATGGAAAGGAGGTGAGGTACAATGTGTCCTCATTCAGAGTGCCATGACTTGGTATTTGAAGGACCATCAGAGTCGCCGTTAGAGTCGTCAACATGGGCAATTGTTCATAGGACAATTATTCCAGTGGGAGACTTAAAAGCATTCACATGCTGCATAGTGCAAAGCGCTTTCTAGCATCCTATAGCAAATTTGAGATTGTGGGCAGAAGAAAGTCCCAATGCCATGCCACAGGATGAGAGTGCCCAGGGTCAGGATGAGAGTGCCCAGGGTCACAGGCACTGCCAACAGCCCTGGGTCACTGCTCAGGCAGGAAATTTGGTGTCCTTATGGTCATTGGAAGGGGACCTACAGCTTGGAGCAAGGTAGCCCCTGACAATATGGCCTTTCTTTCTGACCATCTGGGGCTTGTTTTTACTCAAAGCCTGCGAGGAGCTCAGCTCCAGGGTTATTGCTTTGTATCATTAGGAGATGATGCAAAGCAATCCCTGAGGGTGTGGACAGGACAAATGCKCCAAGCCTTCAAGATCCCCCCTCTCCTCTCCTACACTGCTCTACTGGGGTGCGACAGAGGTTTCCAGCCCACTCCCTCCCCTGTCTGAAAGTTTCCAGAACTTAATTCCTCTGATTATTAGAAACTTTCTAATTGCCAACCTAAATTTATTCATGACCAATTTATAACCAGGAGGCTCCGCTCCTTGGTTCTGTAACTGCAGGGCTGTCAGGAAAGATTCATGAGCCCATATGTTGGTCAGGCCTTATTTTCAGCAGCCACAATTCAAAGCTTTCGGATTAAATACTGCCTGATTACTCCATGTGTTAATGCATACATTTTCTCCCGTCCTACCGTCATGGTGACAGAGGACTTTCCCTAATGCAAAGGTATATAAACAGCCAATACAGCGTCTTTGTGGACCCAACTCAAGCATATGCTAATAACTCCTTGCAGGAAAAGAAACAGATTGCCTCTGCCTTGTTTTCTCTCTCTTTTTTTGGGGGGAAACGTTCTGTGCATCAGCTTGTGTTCATTTTTTCCTTGTTTCTGTCTGATCCCTCAGGTTAGAGCTGGAGGTTTGCTGAGATGCTCCGAAGGAAACGAAGTCATATTTTAGCTTGATGCCCCTGCGCTTGGGACACTGGCACATTCGCAGTGAGTCCAGGAGGGCAGGCTCTGCCCCCAGCATCTGGCCTGTTCGTGTGCAGAGGTAGGAAGTGAGTTTTCTGCCTCTGGAAAGGTCTCAGAGAGCGCCACAGTCATGCTCTGCGGGGAGCCAGGGCACGCAGCACCTGTGCAAACCGCACCAGTTGCATGCTAACGTGAATCGCAGGCAGCGCCGCTCTGTGCTCCTGCCTGGCACCATCCACACTCCCTTTCAGGCTTCCTAAAAGTCATCCGACTGCAGTTTTAAGCCACACACAGAGCTGTGGATGGTGCAGGAAAACCTGCGTTCACCCTGGCCCTGCCTGTGAGGTGTGAGAGCAGGCGGGGAGGAGCTGGGCTGTCCCCTGCAAAGCCCCACCGCGGCTCCTCGCCTCTCCCAAAGCACCTCCCGAGTAAGATGAGCTTGGACAACTCCCGCTCAAGAGGCCAAGGGAATGAGCCGAGCAGCTCTCTGAATCACCAATGCTAATTCTTAGCCCCTCTAAGCCCAAATAGTTTGAGCAGTGATTTTGCAACTGTTCAGGATTTTTTTTCTGTGATGCTACGCGCAGTTTCCAGTGGCGTTTTCCCAGGCTTGTCTGTGGCTTTTCCTAGCCACCTTCTATGAATATGGTAGTACGGGTGGATGGCTAAACAAAGTCTTCGTCAAGAAGGAGCGAGGAGCRAAGTGTGTAATGATCGCCAGCTAAYGTGGTTTCATGGTCAGACAAACTCGTTACCTTCCTGAGGAGACCACGGCATTTGTGCTGGCAGGGCACATTTGGGTGTCTCGAAGGCAACGGGCGCAGCACCATACGCCATTTTGATTTTGCAAATGGTATCATTTAGAGGGACTGCTTTACATATTAGATGAGAAACTGTCTCAACAACAGATCTCAAAATGAGACATCAGTGCTAAAGCTTTTTTAGGCTGTGGGGTGGAGTTGTTCTTCATCCAACATCCAGTATTTTTAAACAATGACCAAGTTAAGGATACACAGACACACGCATGCATTTATTTGCTAGTAAAGTTTGCAGGTGGTGCAGGATTAGTGGAATAGTAAATAATAGAGATCTGAATCCCTTGGTGACAGTCCAAGAAAATGGTGTTTCTGATTCATCCAAGTGCTGGGGTTTGTATCTAGAAAGGAGAAAGAGAGAGGAAGAAAAGATAAGGCTTGTATTGAGAGAGGGGGGGTCTCTGCCTTGGGAAGGACGGACTCTGAAGAGGACAGAGGTGTCTAGGGTGAGATACAGGTAGAAACTCAGTGTCGAAGTTCAAGTTGCTATACCAGTTGCTGGGAGTGAGGGAACCCAGGGGGACGGGTGTCCTATGGGGCACCCATGTCGTGCCGCCCTGGCGGGTTCACCCTCTCCCATGGGCTCGGGTTGTCACGACACAGGCGGGCTCTCAGCGACTGTCCGCTTTCACATGGACCTGAAGTTCAGTCGTTTCCAAAAGCTGGTGGAGGATGGAGGCCGACAGACCCTCAGCGATGCAGAGCGATCACAAAAGCTGCCTTTTCTTGGGGGAGCGGGCTAGGAAATGGTTGCTTCTCTAATAACACAGTAAATGTCTGGCACACGGGACATGGGTGGTAAGAACTATTTCTGGCTAAAGATGGGAGAGCTTTAAAAATAGCCCTGAGAAATTGAAAAATGAAAAGAAAACCTTAACTCATTTGAATCATTACAGTTCATGTCCTGCAAAAACAATGCTGCGGTCTGACAAGCGATCCAGAGTTTCTAGCATTTATCTAAAACGTAAGCCGGAGGAATGAGTAATCACCTCTGAAGGACTTAATAACATTTTGTCCCTTCCTCCATATATTTGCATTTGAGTCATGATAGCAAGGAGGATACAATAGGTATTTGTGGGAGGCATAAAGCCCGCGCGCTCAGGGAACGTGTGGTTCCTCTGCAGATGTTACTGTTTTCTCTGGCATCTTAAACACTGCTTATAAAGGATTTCTCTCCCTTCAGGATGTGACCCCCTGCCTTTTGTCTTGAGTCAGACAAACCGTGACAAAAGCATCCCAGCAGCATTAATTTACTCTGATTATTGGATTGGGGGTGTGCAGCTTCTTCAGCGTATTTATGAAAATTCAGTGCGTTCCATAAGTGACCTGGGTGGGCTTATTTCCATGTGAACAATGAGGAAAACCTGAGACACAAGAGTCTGTTCCCACACACAATGCATTGAAAGAAATCACCCGTATCCGGCATTTTCTCTACATAAGGGACTCGGGGCTTGTCCCCTTTAGGGACGTTGGCTGGGGAGGTGGGGCACAGGTACGTGTCATGCTCCGAAACCAGATGCAAAACTCAATTTTGCAGCTCATCTGCTTCTCAGCATCTTCTGGGTCCCAGCACCAGACCCAGAACCAGAGTGCTGAGCAGGAGCCCAGCTCTATCCCCATTCTGCTTGATCCCTATAGCCTTAATTTCCCATCTTTTTCACAGCTGCTGCAAAGGAAGGCTGAAATATCAGGGTCTCCTCTATAGCCTATCCCTTAGTAAAGAGTCGAGGCCCATTACCAACAGATATAAGAGATAGCAGGGAGGGGGGAAGAGAAGTTTGAAGGCTTTCTGAGCGGCTCGTTTGTAATCAGTGGATGATAGGCAGTGATTTATCTGGGTGGGGTTTGGGTCTCAGAAATCCATTCAAGCTTATAATTATCTTGGCATATGTGGAAAGTCATATTCATAGTCCCTCAAACCTATTAGAGCCTCACACTTTTCCAAAAGGGAGAAAAAAACCCTTCGACTTTACTTTCTTAGAGGCAGAACAGCTTTCTGTTCCTTGTCAGCTCTTGAAACCCATCCCCTCTCTGCTGCCTGTCTTTAGCTCCCAAGGGAGAAATGAATGCAGGTCTGCTGGGACAGAAAGGGAAAGGAAAAAGTATTTCTGGGGAAAAAAAAAATCAATCCACCTATTTCCATCCTTCTGCAACAGGTACTTCTTTATGAGGACAAGCAAGGGGAAAGGCGAGTCAGTCTATGAAATGGAGGCAGGGTTATACCAGAAGCTTTTGCTAATGCCTATAGTGGTGGCATTTTGGGGAGCACAGAGGTCCCGGTGCTGCTGTGGGTACACCAGCGCCCATGGCCACCTTTGCTCTCCATCGGTTTCCTTGGGCTCTGCCCCGCTACTGCTTTTCCCTCGGGGAAAGGTCTCGGCTCTCCTACTTCAAAGTACTTGCTCCTGGCTAAGCTGGATCTGCCCGGTGATACCAGCAAATAATTGAGAAACTATCTGTGTGGTCTAGCATGAGCCTCAGGGGAGCCTGCCTTGCTGCTGCCCGGTGCCTTGCAACAGGGGCAAAACAGCTTYTCCTCTTGCCTAAGTGCAAGGTGAGAGGGAGCAGGCTCGGGAGATCTTTGATACTGGAAATCATAGGTTATCTGGCCTGAGACCCCAGTATGAGACGTGACTGTTTTGGAGGCTTGTATTTTGCCTGTAAGCTGGATGCAGTCCCACCTCCCTGCTCTCCTCTGTCTCCCTTTGCTGCCTACACCGCATGGGAGTTTCTTGGAGCGGGGACCGTCCCTCATCCTGCAGAGGTGGCATCGGTCTGATTGAAGGACTGGCCTCAGCTAAAATCAGGGAAACCTCAGGGAAATCTGCATGTGAGTGAGCAAATGAGCTCTGTTTTGAGCTGTAGGCATGTGAGCAGAGGTGGTCAGGGGATAGAAAAGAAAAAAGAGAGAGAAGAAAAGCAGTTTCCACTATTCAGGTAATCACTGGGTTTCCAGAATGAAGTCGCAGGGATGCTACCGATGGGGACCAGGGCTGCGCCGACAGGCTTGGGACTACCCAGCTCAGGTACAATGTAGGCATGGCCCTGTGGATTTGGGGGGACCTCCTGGGCCTCCTCAGGAAACAGGTTCATAACACACTTGGTTCTCAGGTCTTGCTGCCTTTTAATCTGATTTTTGCACTGCGAACATCATTAAAGAACTTCTCCAGGGGAAAGAGGGGGGAAATAAAATTGAAATTTCAAAATGCCGAGATCGGAGCATTTCTTTTGAGGCTTGGTGGATTTATCATACTGGTTTGGCCACTGATCCCTTAAGTCTGCCTCCTGCTGCAGCCATCCACGCCTCTTTCTGATGGCAAATTCCTCAAATGTCAGGCATGCATTTTAAACGGTTRTTTGTACGGAGAGGCAATCCAGAGAGACCAGCCGGAGCGCTTGGCCTGTCAGTCAAGGCTCACAATGCCGCTGCACCGACAGGAATCATTTTGACAGAAAATTGCATATAAATTGAATCATTTAAAAATTAGGAAAGGGAGATGAAAGCAAATGCTTCTGAAATGAGGTGCCACCAACAAGTCGTGACACGCAGGGTTCAGCCTTGGGAGCCCTGCAGATCCCTCCTCCGGCACTCGGCTGCCGCCTGCCCAACAGCCAGGGGCTCGGTCCGTGTCCACACCGAGGCCAATACTAGGTTATTGCTAATTACCTGATTTATTAATTATATTAGAAATATTAGGTTATTAGCTGCCCCGGGGGACTGGCCTCAAGGAAAATGTTTTAACACATCCAGCGCTGCAGTGCCTGGGACAGCCAGGGGGTCAGTGAGCTCGGCGGCAGCCATGATGGGACGCAGGGCTTGGTTTCCACACCCCTTCCTCACACCCAAGGGTGGCGTGGATGGGGGTGTGTTGAGGCCGAAATCAGACTCACTGCTTTTGTGTGTAACCTTCAATCCATTTCTTTTCTTAGCTATAGTTTTAAGTAGCAACGAAAGGTGTTGGGAGATGTACCATATTAAAAATAAAATGCACTCGATAAACCAAGGGGATGTGAAGGAACTGGGGTTTCTGCTGGGATTAGCAGAAGCCCGCACTGGGCAGAGCATCATGTTGCCATCGTTGCTTATGCTGATCACATGAAATGTCACTGTGGGACCATGCATGGTCAGTCAGCTGGAGCGGGGCTCAGGGACGCTGGAGCGGGGCTCAGGGATGCAGGAGCCGCCTCCCGGGCTCTGCCACTGCCCTCCCATGCTACCTTGGTCAAGTCACTTGGCCAACTTTCCCTCAGCCTCATCCTCTTCTCTTTTTAGACTACCATGTCTTCAGTGTCCCTCACAATAGTTTGTACTGTGCCTTTGTTGGACTTCTAAAAATGTAAATATCAGTAAAGAATAATGCTGTTTTGATTTACAGGTTGCGGTAGTTGCACAGGCTGGAGAGCTGGAAACCCCCCACGCCCGAGATGGAGGGTTTCATCCTGTCCCCAGGCCTGGCTGGCAGGGGCTGGAGCCGGCATGGGGCTGGGGCAGATGATGGCATCGCCTGCCATGGTGGGGGACTGATGGGTTTTGCTTGGCCATAGCCCAGGGCTGGAAGGGGAAATTTATATGAAGGAAAAAAAATGCTTTGCAGCCTGGCAGCTGCCTGTATGCCCTGCTTGGCCATGAAGGGCTGGTGAAACGCATTGCTTTCCAAAGCGATGCCTCCAGCCCCTCTTCTCCCAGAGGTCTGAGGAAATGGCGTTTAGGATGCACCCTACCAGGGTGCTGGGGGGGACCTGCATTGGCTGGGCACTGCAGGGCTCACCGTGCTGTAGACCTGCCACGCAGTGCTGATGAGTGTGAGGGTCTCCTTACCCTGGTCTGCTGGGGTCACCCCTCTCCTGGCTGCCTGCGGGCACCGCGTGCCCTGGGTGCCTGAGCACCCTGAAAATGGTTTTAGCGCCTTAATGCCTTTTAAGTGGATAAGAAATCTTCTCCCAGGACTGCAGCCACTCCAGGCACCGGTGTGGCACAGCTCTTTGCTGGGCTGTTACTGAAAGGCAAAGCAATGTTAATAAAAACCTGCAAAGGGCATTTTCTCAGGCACCCGTGAGCAGACCTGTGGTTCGCTTTCCCGGCTCCGGGGCCGATGTGGTCCTTGGGGCTCTGCCTGTCCCTCTGCTTGTCCGGCACCGGGTCACTGGGAGCAGACGGGCTTGGGAGGAGCACATATGTCTCCAGCCTGCTTTACCTGTGCCTCCTGGCTCAAATCGACCCTCGGTATTAAAAAAAAAAAGAAAAAAAGCAGCAAGAAGGGCTTTTATTGTGAAAAAGAGACTCTTCAAATGCCTGTTCCCCCCTTCCCAGCCTCTCCGCTCCCCTCCCCACAGGGAGGTGGGTCTGGGATGAGGCAGAGTTTGAAAACTTGCAGCTGAAGTTTGAAGGGTGCCCTCCCGCCTGGGGGAGAACCGGAGGCGCCCGCCGGAATGTCGTGGCAGGGACCCGGCAGCCCCTGGCAATGCAGAGTTGGGCAGCAGGGATTGCGGAGAGCCTGGAGGGGTACCCCTGGGTGACAGCCCCCTGCTGTGGTTAACAGCTCGGGGAGAGGAGGCGGGCTGATTAGTTACTGGAGGATTTTTTTTATCATTGCTATTTTTTTTATTTTTGTATTTTGTGTGGTGTTGTATGGAAGCACTGCAGGCGGCCAGTGCCCGGCTCAGGAGGTGACCGCGTGCTGCGTTGCCCGCGGGTTGTGAAGCACATGAGGAGGAGCGCATCGGCTGGCGCTGCGAGACATGGTAGGATTTAAGGGTTTCCCTGCCGAGCGGGTGACGGGAAGAAACATCAGGTCTGCTCAGGGACACTAACCCCATGGGACGAGGTGTGAGGCTGTGTCCCAGCTGTCTCCATCCTGGGGGCAAGCCCAGCGGGACCCCTTGGAGGGTTGAGGCATGGCGAGGCAAGAAAGGCATGGACCCACTTCGGCACGTGTCTGTCCTTAGTAGCAGTAGGGGTGGACAAAGCAGATTGTAAGGATGCCTGTAAAGGCAGTGCCTGGGGCTGCTCTAGCTAAAGGCACTGCTGTTGGCCAGGGAGGCGATTACGCTTCCTCAGCCGAAACCCACCTTTTTTAAGAGCCCAGGTGGCATCGCTTCAGGCAGGCAAAGAGCATGGGGTGAAGGCAGTGAAGTGCAGATAGACTCAGAGAGCATGAAGAGCCCCTCTGTGCTTTCTGTTTGGTCCCCACAAAGCACAGCACTTTCAACAAAAAGTCACAAAAACGGCCAGTTTGGCAAGGGAAAACTCCCCCCGCCCTGATAAATGTCGTGTTTCCCCAGCATTAGCAGATTTCCCCGCATCCGCAGCATGTTCCAAACCTCAGGGTGGTTTTTCATGTCATCTAGTTTTAGTGCTCAAATTTGGGCCATCCCTTGGCAACCGGTTTCCAGACCCATCTGAGCAAGCATGAGCCAGCTGAGCTGGGACGGGATCCCCACCACTCCCCGTCACCACCGTCCCACCGGGGGACAGCCGGGGCATCACACCGGGGTGTTTGCGCCGGGGCATCACGCTGGGGGGCTCACACTGGGGCGGGGGGCTCTGTCTCTGCTCCGCCGCCTCAGCCCTTGCAAAGCTCATATTGGGCAGGGATTGCAAACGTGTGTGATGGATGAGCTGAGGAGGCGCCTGGTGCTGCTGCCAGAAACTGGTGCTTTGGTGTTACTTGTGTCGCTGAAATGTTTTTATGTCCTCGAGAGTGTGGTGATGACTCAGAGCATCTCTGGGAGCAGTGGGGCTGTGCCAGCCTTCACCAGAGTGTGTGAGTGTGTGTGTGTGTGTGTATGGGGGACACTGATGTCGTGCTTTACACTTTCCATCCTACAGTTTGCATAGGCTGTTTTGAGTTTCTTAATTAATGAACTTCAGCAGCAGGAAAACTAGACAAGACTGGGGCTTGTGTCACCCATTTTGGGGTTGGAGATAACTCCTCCCTGTCAAAGAAAAAAGCAAGGCAGCTCTCCCAGCACCAGTCTTTCGTCCGCAGTAATGCTTTCCTGTATAAACCTTCACTATGAAGCCTTTCAAAGAGTATATAGCCTGTGCCAGGTACCTGGTGTGGTCTCCCCTGTGGGAGCGGGGTATTCAGTTTTTGCCAGGATTTCCATTTTGCCTTGGCACAGGAAGGTCTGCTTCTGCAGTTCTTTCCCCTTTGTGAGCTCCCGTATTGATTGCTTTGATTTCACCCATAATCTGGGTTTGCTCTGGGCACCTCTAGGCAGGGCAGTGATGGTCATGAGGAATAAAGTCAGGCTGTGCCCTAAGCTGATCRTCTTGTTGCTTCATTTGCAGCAAAACCCTAAGCAAAATATTCAAGCCAATTTTTGACTTCTTTCAAAATCACCAGGAGGGTGACCACTTGCAGAAAGCCAGAGAGATCCCAGCTGTGAGCTTTGCTGTTAGTATGGAGTGCGCACTTGCAGCCAGCTGCTTGTCGGATCCAGCCGCTGTACGTGCCCAACCTGCCGGAGCAGTGAGGGCTGAGGGATGACTGCATTACAGAAACATCTTCTTTCTTCTGGTTTCAAAATCTGCCAGTGAGTAATTTCCAACTGCTCTGTCATTCGCCTAGTATGAGGCAGTCTAAATAAGAGGGACTGATTACACTTTATTAATCCTCTGGCATAGAYGCCAAATGCCTTAATTACCCCTTCTGTTTCAAATGCTCAATAACACCGGTCCRCCTGCAGCTATTTGCCTTGCCCTGAAGGAAAATCCTCTTCTTTGGGAGCCAGGCTCCACTGGTGCTCATACCGTGTTTGCTCCGCTTGCTCGCCCCATGGGGTTCGCTGGGAGAAGGAGAAGCAGGCTGGAGGGCGGCTGCCGGCTGGCTTTGCCCAGGATGGGTCTGCAGGATGCAGGCAGCACTTGGAGCCAAGCGGCAAGCAGCTTTCTTCGCCTTTTTTTCTCTTTACGAAGTAATGGCTTAAACGGAGGAAAACAGAGTTAGCTTTCTGCAACTGAGGCCAGGGCTTGTATGAACAATTCTGTTTTGAAGAAAGCCCCCAGGGCTGAAAGGCCCCGCTGTCCTCCTCCTCCCTCCCCTTTGGAATCCCACGAATGCGCTTTCCTGCTTTCCAGGAAGGGAAAAAACCTGACAGCCAGCTCGGGGAAACCCAACCGGCTGACTTGGGCAACCTCTGCTGAAACGCTGACAAGGGAATCCGGYGCTGCCCCTCGCCAGCATCCCGAAGCGGGTTTTGCGAGCCCCTGCTGGGCACCGAGCGAGCACTCCTGTTCCCYGGTGCTGGTCCACCAGTTAGAAACGAAAACTGAAAATAGGTCGATCAAAATCCCCCCTCCCCAAAATATAGAAAAAAACGTGACCCCCAGTAAAATAAATAAAACAGGACTGAGTGCCAAAACGTGTAAGAGAGTTTTAGCAGCTTTTCAGGCACTTGTCAGCAGGACTGGTAAACTCATCAGGAGCGAGAAGGAAATAAAATTTGATTTGATTTTAGCGTGTTCCTCCCCATATTAAATGCAGCCCAGAACAAAAAAGATGTGGCTTTCTAGCACTTCTGCTCTTCGCTGCTGCTATGCGTAGAGGAGCCAAAGCACCACAGTCCCGCTGGGGATGCCAAATCAAAGCTGGTGAGCAGCCCAGAGGTACAGCGAGAGGAGCTGTTTGGGGTGAGGGGGTTGTGAGGAAGGGGATCAGTGGCGGCTCCCAGGTTCCTGCTCTTACTTCCCTGGGTTTGGGAATCCCACAGGAATCATTAGTGTGAGCCACTTGCTGTGGCTGGAACCGAAGCGCTGAGGAGCAGGACTGTCGATTCCCGAATGCTGCGGGGAACAAAGTGCATTGTTTTTCACCAGAAGAAACCCAGGCATTTYGAGGCAGTTTGTGTGTGGGACTCGAAGGGAAGGAGTCCAGCCTGTGGGCTGCAGGCTGCTGCCCTCCTCCAAAGCATCCCCTGCACAACCCCTCATGAACAAAGGCAAGACTGTTCAAAATGAACAGGGGCATGAGGCACAGATGTTGCAAAAAGGCAAGCCACATCTGTTTCGCTGGGGAAGGGGCCCCCTTCTTGCTGTTTCAGCAGGCAGATGGGAAAGCTGCTCTGAAAACCTCTGGAGCTGAGTGCAACAGGCTGGCCGGGAAACTGGGACGAGGGGAGGGGGAAAAGGGAAACCTGGCGGGATCATGCACAGCAGCGGGGGGAGCGAGGGAGCAACGGCCGCCCAAAACCACTGCTCGCCCTCCTTGACGTCCCTGCCAGGATTTCTAGCTTGTGCTGCTCTCACGTAGGTGTGAGGGTTAGAGGAATGAGCAGACAGAGAGGAGGGAAGATGAGGAGGACCTCCCTTGTCCCATGATGCTAGCAGGACAGTCGTGCATTCAGGGCTGCTCAGATCCTCGCTGTCTCCTGTGAACATGAGGTGCTGTTTCGGGTCCGCAATGACCTAGATGGTTTGGGTGCAGGTTGATATCACTTAATCACTTAAGGCTTTTAGTGGTGAAAAGTAATGGAGATGTGTCTCCAAGAAATAGAAGATCCAGCTAAGTGCAAAAGTCTCACTCTGAACTTCAGTAGGAGAAGGATGAGGCATCTGAAAGCTTTTAGTTTGCTTACTTTAAGCAAAAGAAGTATGGCATCCTGGAGACTGGTTATTTTTGTGGTGCTTTGTGTTGACTTCTGGGATTAAACTGGAGGGGTCCTGAGCTGCACTGTACATAGTGTCAGGATGCAAAGTGCCCTGTCCATCCCTCACAGAGCTGAATATTAGCTTCCTGCAAGCCAAAAGATTTACACAGTGGGATCGAGGAGAATTATGAATCTTTCCTTTTTCTCAGTGAAAATCACACAATTTAGGGGTGAGGACAGTGTCGTCACAGTAAGAGCAAGTCCCYGCTGATACCCTGCAGGGCTTTAGTCCATCCCAGGTACAGGATGTGGCGTGTGTCCTCTCCGGGTTGCCCCGAGTGGCAACCCTGCCCTTGAATGCAGCAGCTGCATCCAGTAGTGTGGTGTCCTCCACCCAGGTGATGGCCATCCATCTCCTCCATGGTATCCTCCATCTCCTGCCCCAGGTCCTCCGTAAAGATGTTGAACAGGACGTTTGGGATGTTGGGAGCCTTGCTGCTCTTGCAGGCTACTCCCCGGGGTTTTATGAGCCTGTGTTTTGGTTGTACTTGTTTGGTCTCTAAGTCAACTGGGACCAGTCAGTGCAATGGGAATGGCACTGTTAGATACAAATGCTGGGATTTTCTCTTTACACAGAGCAGTTTCCRGGACTGACTGAAGATTTTGTTTGAAATGGTCTTTTGGGTTATGAGGTGTGCGAGAAGAGGCACTGCTCAGCCCGTGGCCAGGCAGAGAAGCACCTCCAGGGTGAGGGGCCTCCTGAAAACAGAAATAGTGGGTCTGGGTGGGGGGGATCGAACAAGAAATAGGACATCTCACCCCTGAGAAGCAAAAAGCTCAAGGGGCTGATGCTGGGCCTGGAGCTGAAGACATGCCAGGTTATTACCTGAGAGAGGCTGTGGAGCTCAAGGGTTTCAAGGTTTTTATAGTTTGCTGCCCCAAGGTTGTAGCAATAACAGGGAAGAACTGTGAAGGCAACATTATTTTAGAAGTTAAAAGAAGCATGTTGGCACCATCCCTTTAAAGTCAGTGCTCAGAGTGAACGGTATCAACACCGTTTCATCTGTTTATGTTGCTGCTGGAGTGTTGTCCTATGCTAGTGCAAAGCACACTTGTCTCGCATTTAGACTATAAATTATCCCCTTGAGGCAGAAGCTTTGCAGACTGTCCAAAATCTAGCAAAGTACAGCGTGTTTAAAGTCTCATCCCAGGCAATTTAACTTGGTCCTTTTCTGGTTTGGTTTTGGACATGCTGGTGGGAAGGCTTGTGTGCCAGCTACAAGGACTTTGCTGACTCTGCAGGGAAGGACCCAGCACCATGTGGTGATGTATCAGGTTTCCATCTCCTGGGCTTCAGCCGACCCAGCATTTGCTGTGCATATGGTTTGTGGGAGCACAGTCCCCCTTCCCACCTCCACAGCTCCTGGCTTGAGCTTCCCAAGCCACTCATGAGGAGCAATGCATGGAAGCAGGTCTGCAGGGGCTCCTTGAACCGGCAGGCAATGCCTGCCTGCCTCATCCCTGGTGTGGCACTGAGCAGGGTGGCCTTCAGGGTGTCCACAGGGTGCCAAAATGCAGTGGGGTTGTGGTCCTCCCYGCCTTGAAGGGCATTTTGGAGGAAAAAAACTCTATTCCTGGTGGAAACAACCCCAGACACACAGCTGGTGCAGGTCTGCTAGGAATTACGGCCACTTTGGTGGATCATGAGGCTGCGTGAAGGGACGTCCTTTCTTCGCACCCTGCAGCGGTGCAGGTGGGTGGTGGTGGGACCCACATGTGGGGGCAACATAGTGGTCCCYCCAGGGCCGGCTGTGCGGGGTGAGCCCAGCCCCCTGCTCTGAGACAGAGCTACCTTCAAGGCTGGCGGTCATAATTTAATAGCTGTCRTTAGTAAATTCCTGCTCTGCAAGCCATCTATCCTCCCCGACCAGGGTGATATAGGAAGGCACTTAAGCACTTGAATGATGGGCAACGGACGCTGCCAAGGATTTTCTTCTGCTCAGGCTTGCCCAGAGTCACTCCAGGGGTGGAGGGGTTTCTGTCTCCTTCCACGTCCTCAGCATGGTTATGGGTYCCCAGCAGTGAGCTTAGCCCACGTGCCATCCCCTTATAAGCCAAAAAACTCCTGGTCAAAACCAAAAGGAAAGGGCTGTTTCCCTCCCGGATCTGGAGGGGAGGGGACCTGCTCTCAGCCTCTCTCCCCGACGCGCCGGGAGCTGCTGCGAGCACCATGTGTTGGGCGCAAGGCTTTGGAGACATTCCCGGAGGCGGTGGGCAGCCAGAGGAGGTTTCCCAGTTGCTTTTCAAGCAGTCTTTGTTAAAATTGGTCACGGTGGGCTGCGTCTCCTGCTGCCCACATGGTTTTGCGGTTCATCGGGCGGGCAGTGAGCATGGTGCTGGGAGGGTAAGTACAACTCTGTGTGTTGCACTATCTCTGCAAAAAATACCCTGCACGGTGTGCATCCAGATAAATGCATATACCTGCTTTTAACCTGCTCACTGGTGGCCTGTGGAAAAATCCTCTGAGCTCGGGAGCCTAGGGCAGGCAGGCAGCTGAGAGGGACATGGCCATGGCCAAGCCATCCTGGCTCCCTTGGGCACCTCTTTGGGATGATAGGATTTGCTGCTGGAGGGGTCTGGCGATGCCAGTGCAGGGGCAGGAGCACTTTTTTGGATGCCAGAGGAAAGCAGGGATCAATCCCGCTCCTAAAGGCCACGTATTTCCATGGCATCTTTCTAGTTTTAGGGCTGTTTCTTACATTCTTGGATAATGAAGTTTGGGGTTTGTTTTTCTTTTCTTTCAAGCTCAACAAAGCCAATTTGATGCACTTTGAAAAGAAATTGAAAACAGGCTTCTCTGCTTCAAGTTCTGCCAAGGTTCAAGTGTCCTGGGAATACAATGTCAAGGATAAAACCTTCCCAACCGCGCTTACAAAGATTTATCCCCGAGTGGCCAGGCTGCACAGGCTCTCCACCATGCCATTGGGAGCCCAGGCCGTGCTGTATGTTCCTCTGATGAGCGAGGATATATATTATTTACTTATTGGCGTCCTGGAACAAGCAGTACCTCTCAAGCCTTTTTATGTGTTTTGCCTGTTAGCTTGCCCGCTGGGAAATGGACCTAATTTCTAGTGAAGACGTGCTGTACTGTCAGACTGGCAAAACAGAGCTGTACGTATGGTTTGCATTTCAGGCTGAATCGAAGCCATAGCTTAAACTGCAGATTTTTTTAACAGCATGGGCTCAGAGAAAGTCTCTTTGGAAAAGTATTTACCCTGGACTTGTAAATGCAGTATTATTTCTGCAATGTTTTATCATCTAGATTCTTATTAAATTTGCAATATTGACTGCCAGAAATAACACAGAGATTGTACTTGCACTTTTTTTTTTTTTTTATTGTTGATGTGGCAGGGAAACCCTGAACGGGGCTGGGGAAGGGAGCCTGCGGTGGCCCTTGCCCAGCTTCACAGTGCAGGATTTCAAGCTCAGGGTGGGAAAGAAATGAAGCTCTAACTTGCAGTGCCCAAACCCGAACTCGCTGACAGAGAAGACAAAGTGGGTTTGGACAGTAATGATGCTTTAACCACTTGGACTGTAAACTGACTTGACATTAAAAACCCGGCAATCGTTGCCATTCATTTGGCATCCACTGCTTTCCAGCTGTGGATTAAAAAGGATTTTTCCTGCAGTATTTCCAAGGTTCTTCAAATGGCTCCTGCATGCACCTCGCCCAGGATAGTTGGATTTTTGGCGGCCAGGCTCTTTGCACGCCCAGGGATGGTGTAAACAACCAAAGGGTTATTATCTGGGGGATAACAAAAACGATCACCCTGCAAATCCTCTGTGCAGAAGAGGGTTACGGGGGGTTTTGGCGAGGGTGGAGTGGGCCGTGTCTCTCCAGAGGGGTGGGACTGGGGAAGCGCTGGGACACGTGCCCGGGGAAGCATGGACTGGGGAGGGAACTCAGCTGTATACAGATGGGAATAATGAGATTTACAGTTAATCCTGTCCATCAGGATTAATTCCATAGATGTTGTTGCAGTTAATTCACCGTACTTTGAGGTTGAAGAGACAGACTGTGAAGCAGTTATGGTGATGACTTGGAAAGAGTAAGGATATCAGGGTATCAGGATCTGGCCTTTTTATGCTACAGGCTTATTTTACTATGGTTAAACTGTGATTTAGACATTGCACCTCCCCTAAACTCTTGCTCAGGATGCCAGACCTGGGTTGTGGGTGCTTGGGAATAAGCATGCATCTGCACTCTGCAGGACTTGCTTGAAATCCAGAGCATGAAGGTTTTGGGTAGCTGAGCTCAGGTGCCGCCTGTGTTAGTTGGCGTTGGCTATGAGTCCACAGCAAATCATTATCCCATCCAAGCAGGAGGGAGCTGGGGAGGCATCATAACCTGCCACTTGCCAGAAGTTCTGCTACCCCTCAGGGCTGCTTGAGAGTATTCATGCTCATCCCCTGCCCAGAAAGGGGCCTAAGGCAATAATTTAGCCATGTATTATGGTGCTTGGAACAGTTAATACCAAGCCTTGAATAACCCTGCCCATGATCTAGGACAGGACATCACTCGCTGCACAGTCTCACCGTGGAATAGCTCCTTTTTCACTCTGGGGCTTTAAGGGAGAGCTAAAATGGGGAGTCCCCCGGCAGGTCCTGAAGCAGCCCTGGCACCAGGCAGCCCCGGCTCCCGGCAGAGGCCAGTGTAAGCTGTGTGTGAGGAAAGAATTTGGCCCAGCAGATGTATTTTGCTGCACTACATTGTATTTCTAGGAGAGAAACAATTAAACGAGAGCTATAAGGCTGAATCACTCCAAATGCACTATCGCTACCTCTTATAAGCTGCATTAAATCTGCTCAGTCCTTGAGAGGGAGACCACAAAGGAAAACCCCCATGGCTGCTGCCAGTGAGTTGGTGACTTTGCAGCTCCTCTCGTCCACCTTAGCTGATGTAGTGTCCTTGGGAGAGATGTGGCTCCTCACCACGGGGCTGTCTGAAGCAGCCTCCCCGCAGTGAGGGCACGAAGCCTGATGGATTTTCGGATAGTGCTGGATCAGCTTATGAAGGGGCTCACGCGCTGGAGTCGCCTGGGGCAGCTCCTCTCGGGGCTGGAGTTGTGCTGGTGGTGGGTCCCTGGAGCCGGCGGGAGCCTGCAGTCCTAAAAGCCCCGTGGCTGGAAATGTTTCTGCTCGCCCAGCTGCCTTCTGGAAGTCATTCTGGCTGCTGGCTCTCACCTCCCCCCAGCTTTTTAGCTCTTTTTTTTCCAAACTTTTCCTCTTATAAACAATCTCTTATCCCTTCTTTGGCAATATATTGTCCCGCTGTGTCTGCCATGGATATACTTGTGCTTCCAAAATAAATAATTGCAAAAAAATGTATCCACTTGAACGTTGCCTTGACTTCCAATGTGGGTGCGAACCACTTGGAAATGCCTGTTGTAAAGCGGAGAAGCGGCACCAAGGTGCCTTTCGCCGCTCCAGCTCCCTGAAGCACGTTAGACCACCCGAGCCTGGGTGAACATGGCACGGGTGCAGTGTGGCCGGGGGATGGAGTGGGCTGGGAGGATCTCCCAGTGCTGCCCCTTGCTTCCCTCCACCTCACCCCGAACGGGAAGGTGCTGTGCTCAGGGTAGCCCTGGCGCTGTAGGCGTGGGATTCCTTTAGGCCAAAGGGGAGATACGAGCTTAGCAACGCGGGGAGACTTGCACAGTATTTGCTCGTAACTGCCTTTCCAGCCTATATAATTTTTACACGTCCCTTCAGAGTAGAAAGTATCACTAAAAGTGTGGGGGGGAAAAAGCTGTGTGTATAAAGATACATACACCAAAACTTGGTAGTACCCATCTAAAGGCAGTTCCTTGATGCTGGGAATCAGGATATTTTAGGTTTCAGATACAGCAGTTTGCATCCTTTTTAAATATAGGCTGCCACAGCCTGGTGCTTGGAGCTGCCTTGCTTTTGCCAGACGCAGCAATGGGCAGAGCTCCAGAGGCCGTGTCTCGGCACGTGTTGAGATGTCCTCCAAACAAGGGCGCAGGGATCCTGGTTATGGGCTGAGTGTGCAACCGGGGTAGGAGCCACTGAGGGTGTCTGGAGTAAGGTCTGAAGATAAAAACCTCTTAGGAACTGGAAAGCATTCACATCCAGCCAGGAATTTGCTCTGGTTTGGTCTATTTTTTTTTTTTTTTTTCTTTTTCATTTCTTGAGTCTTTAAAGCAAAATATTTGACCATGAAGAATTCATCACCCATAAGGTGATCCTGTACATCAGTGCTGCAGACATGGTAATGTCTGTGGTGGGTCAGTCCTTGCTCTAACTGGCTTCTGAAGGGACTGCAGCTAATTTCTGGCACAAATCATGCCGCCAGCTGTACCCCTCCTGCTACAGTGCCGCAGATGCAGCGAGTGCTTGGGGAACACCTTTCCCAGGGAGTGCACAAGCAGAGGGGCTGCTCCTCCAAAGCAAACCCCTTTAAGCTTATTGAGAGCTCTGCCTGGGGCGGGGGGCACACAGGTCTGGGGGATCCCTGGGCCATAGCTCCCCGTGGGGACCCCCGGTAATGCTCTCTCTTTCTCTCCCCACAGGCCCAGCGACTGTGGCGAAGGACAGGGCTGAAGTCCCTGACCCCGGTGGCCATCGGTGTGCTGCTGGCCCTGGCCCTGCTGGCCCTGGCCCGCCTGCCCGCATCGCCAGACCGCTCCCCCCACCTGCCACCAGCATCATCCCCCCTAGGCCCCCGGTGGGAGGCGGCCGCCGCCCTGTCCAGGGGACGAGCCTGCAGCGAAAGGGCCCCCGTGCCCCCCGCTCGCCTGCGGCGGGACCAGCATCCTGGATGGGGCAGGAGACAGCGGCGGGGGCTGGAGGGGGATGCTCCCCTGTGGTTCTCTGATGACGACCTCCAGAAGATGCAGCTGCTGGCTGGTGGGCGGGTGGTCTCCAAAACCCGCATCCCAGCCCACGGGCAAGTCCTGCGAGTGGGGCTGCGGGCTGTGGGGGACACCGAGGGGGACGTCTCGCCAGCCGGCCTGGAGGGGGACTGCCGGGATGGGCGCTGCGGGCTCATCAAGCGCCCTGGGGACCTCTACGAGGTGCTGGCCTTCCACCTGGACAGGGTGCTGGGACTGAACCGCAGCCTGCCCGCCGTGGCCCGGCGCTTTACCAGCCACCTCCTGCCCTACAGCTACACCAATGGCTCCCTGCGACCCATCATCTGGTGGGTGCCCGACCTCCGGCACCTGGAGGACGCCAACAATGACCAGAACTCCTGCGCCCTGGGGTGGCTGCAGTACCAGGAGATGCTGCAGCCCCGTGGACCAACACTGACGGCTGGGGACGCTCCCTGTTCCAGCATCCCGCGCAGCGAGTGGAGTCGCCTGGCTCTCTTCGACTTTCTCCTCCAGGTAGGGCTGGGGTGATGGAGACGGCCTGTCCCGCCGGCTGTGCCGCCCGGGTCCCCCTGCGCCAGCGCCTTTCTTGTCTGACTGTGGTCTCCTTCTCTTCTGCGGGGTCGCATTGGCTGTGGTTTCTTGGGATGTTTTTCACTCGTTAGCTAACAGGGAGCAGGGGAGTTTTATGCAGAAGTGGTTTGGCCTGAGCACGGTCTGTGCTTGGGACTTGCAGGGAAATGCAGGCAGGTTTCGGATGCAGTGAGTCTGCTCTCACATGGCCGAGCTTTCTCCCAGCATGGCGCCRTTGGCTCCGCTTCGTGCGGATGCCAGCAGTGCCTCGGGACGGGGCAGCCCTAGGGACAAGCAGTGTGATCTGCATCAGCCTCATCAGATCCAACTCCAGGGACATGCTACTGGCACTGAAAATCAGGAGCCCTGCCCCTTCGTAAGGCACCGCTTTCCTCCTCCGCCTCCTCCTCCTCGGGATTAATAGTGCTTAATCTCCTGTCTGGAAAATCATACCCTGCTGCTACGAGGGATTACGACAGAGCCCCAGAGAGTTATTGTTTCTTAGAGGGCAGCTGTAAGGAGGCAAAAGTGGTTTCTATGGAAAAAAAAAGGTCCGTTTAGGCACCTCAGAGCTGGAGCTTTGATTATCAGACAAGGGGAAACCACCTGAAAGGGCAAGTATTAAAATAAAAAAAGAAAGAAAGGAAGAAAGAAAAAAAAAAACCTATTAAAATATGTGTTCTCATTACTATCTCTTTTTTTTTTGGCAAAGCCTGACTATTAATCTTTACAGCCTCAAACTGTGGCTGGCAGAGGCGGAGCAGTCCTGGCTGGGCTTGGAAATATTTTAGCTGAAACAGCCAAAGAAATGAGAAGATTAACCAACCCCCTTCCCCAGGCCAAAATGCTGTAGAGTGCAATGGAAAGGCTGAATCTCCAGGAGAAAGCATCTAGTTTTAAAGAGACTTTCCCTTGGAGGGCTGAAGCAGCACAATGATAAATCCAAGGGCAATCCACAGGTTTTCCTCACTAACTCCAATGGGATCCTCCCATGTGGAAAAGTCATGTAAAGGTAAAGAGGCACCACGTCAGCAGGATGTTATGGAAGTGAAATAGCATCCTTCAGAAATGGCTTTAGCCTCTCACAGCCCGTGCTGGGGAAGGAGAAGCTGCGAGCTTTGAGCCCTGCTGTACTTTGGCATTGAAATCTTCATTGTTTTCTTCAATTAGCTTTAAAATTGGGCTTCTTCTATATTGATTTCACTTGGTGTTTGCCATAAGGGAACACCCCTCTTGGTGCGAAGCTTTACTGGGGACAAAATGCCAAACCCAGTGGAAAGGGGGCAGCTGCTGATGGCTTTGTCCTGCACTTTAAAAAGGGCCCAAAACACATCAACTCTGAAGCCCTGCAGCTGCGTCCCTGCCCTGCGGCACCCCCTTCCCAACTGGGGGGAGAGCAAGGCAGTTTTCCCTGGGGGAAGCCATCCCAGGCTGAGTCACGGCTGGAAAGCCCTGTCGGACCCAGGGGGATGCTCTGGGGTGGCTGAGCTTCACGTGGGACCAAAGAGGGGCTGAAGGGGAGCTTCTCACAGGGTTTGAGTTTGGATGGGAGAAGGTGTGGCTCATGTATTTGTGTTCCAGCCGTAAGACCTAGTGTCCTGTTCATTAGAGCCATTTAGGCTCTGGTGAGGAGAAATTAATATAAACGATCTGGGGAGGGCCAGGGGGGAGGAGGATTCATCAGCATGTCAGCGGCGCTCTCAGCATCTCCACAACCAGATGGTCCATCTTCTGTGGCTCCACCTGGCCACCAGGTCCAGCCTCCACCTCACACCTCCGCGGGTCCAGCACCAATCCACCTCGCTTTCACAGGCACTCGGGGGCGGGTGAATGGAGGCCTGAGCACATTTAATGTCTCTGTAAGTCATCTCAGGTTGTCTTCACCTTCTGTGCCGCCTGGAAAACAACATAGCAGGTGAGAGAAACTGGTGTGCTGAGCTTTCCAGTAGGTAGACCAAGGAGGTRCATGGAGGAAATGTGATGCTTGCTTTCTTTTCAATGTATTTCCTGTCAAAAGGCGCTCTAGCACTTTTAACCGGTGGGTCTCCCGATGGAGAAATGCTGACCTGAGTGCTTCATTAAACCTCAGGAAACAGAGAGATTTGTTAAGGGGCTCTGGTGTGGGACTGATCTTGCTTCTCAAAGGGTTATGAATATAATGGCCATGGAAATCAAACTTTGTGTTTCCCGCAGCATCTTCCCCAGTGCTTGATTAGTGTTTGGGTTCAGACTGAACTCTCTCTCAAAGCACAGCCTATAATTCTAGGTTTTGCTAATTATCAGGGTGAGGAGAATAGGCAGCCACTGTGGGTCACTTGGTTTCCACCTAGTTATCACCTGTAGATCTCCCTGGGATCACCTGAGACCTGCTCCAGCCCTCCCGATGGCTCCAGGAGCCTCTCTGCACCCCRAGCCCTGGCTCCCGTGTCGGCACCAGCAATCCTGAGCAAGCAAGCGAGTGGGACGCCTTTGYGCTCCAACCGGAAAATAGATTTATTTTATATATATTTATATATATTTAAAGGAGATTTTTATGTGTGTGTGTATATATAAATATATGTGGGGTTCTTTTTGCTATAATGTTGTAAACAGGCCTCCAGAGCTGGAGGCGGTGAGGCAGACCCCTGCATGGCCATGGAAGCACGCAGCCATGGGGAGGGCTGTCGACAGCCAGCGAGGTCCCATCTGCCCTACAGGCCACCGCAGAGGATGCGCTGACTTCTGACAAAGCTGAGGAAGCTTCATGAATACCAAGGCAGGGTTATCGAAGCTGGGTCTGACAGAGATTTATTTCTTTTAAAAGTCCTTCGTCTCTCTGAGGGTGTGGGTGAAAGACTGGAAGCTGCCAAGCAGCACCAGGGTTTCTGCAGGGATTTGGGGTGGGAAGGGGGGGCTTCACAGCCTTGACAACACGGAGCCTTAGCAGTGCCTGCAAATAATTAAACACAAATGTAGTTAAAGCAAGTCACCATGGCCTGTCTTAAATGTCAGGCATGCTCTGTATAACGCACAGATTGCTTTTTCCCTTGCAGATCCTTTTCCATTCATCTTCTTTCCGTTGAGAGCTGCTTAGGTTACTGGTAGGGATGGATATGAGCYGGCAGGCAGATGAAACCATCATCCAGTGCACCAAGACTCAGCCTGAGGAAAAAAAAMCCCTCTTTTTGGTGTTTCAAAACCTAGGTTTCCTTGGGTGCTTYTGGGTTTTTTTACATTCATTGCTGTGTACGTCTTCCCTTGGTTTCAGCTGGAAGCACGACCTATTCCCTCTGTGCAAATGTGTAGTATGGAAGTACCAGATGCAGGTGTCTGAACTCGAGCAGGAAAGCCTGTCGCCATCACTTTTGTCAGTCTCTTCTCCAAGCCAAACGCTTTTGCAAGTCAGCTCAGCTTTTGAATGCTTCCCTGCCTCTCTCTCACTCCCCAGTGTACGCAGCTTTTCCATTTCATGCTTACTGGGGATCCTTAGAAACTTTTTATTTTCCTCTGAGCAAGAAAAGTTTACAATTGGACCTCCCCACCCTGGGCACCTCTCCCYGCTAAGGTCCCCAAATGTGTCCTGCAGGTTCACGACCGCCTTGACCGCTACTGCTGTGGGTTTCAGCCTGATCCCTCTGAGCCCTGCGTGGAGGAGATGCTCCACGAGAAGTGCCGAAACCCAGCGGAGCTGGTCCTGGTCCACATCCTGGTACGTCCCCCCGCTTCCGAGGGGCTGCTCTGGGGCTCAAGGTGAAGGTGCCTGGGAGGCACTTTCAGGGTTGATGTTGCAGAAAGGGGGACACAGGTCCCATGGTGATGTGGGATCTGTGGTGGGAGGTGCACCTCAGATGCTCTCAGGATTATTCAATGCATTAAAAAACCAGCCTGAACACCCAAACCAGTGACTCCCCGCAGTCAGCGAACTTCTCCTTCCCATACCGCTGGCAGGTCCGGCGGAGCGCGCCGTCCCGCCTGGTGTTCATCGACAACGCGGGCAGGCCACAGCACCCYGAGGAGAAGCTCAACTTCAGGCTCCTGCAAGGCATAGACAGGTAGGAAGGGCAATGCGCACCCTCCTGGGGGCACGTCCCGGGCAAGGGCTGAGCTTGCACACGCGGGATGGAGACCAGCCTGTGGTGCACACCTTTGTGCCTTCCCTGGCCTCCCCGGTTGGGCACCCCATGAAGTGGGGCTACCTCCCACCCAGGACAGGGCAGGTGGGTGGGCTCACAAACCCATCACACATGCCCCTGCCCTGAAACTGGCTCTTCATCCTGCTCTGGGTGGCTGATGGCAGTCTCCAAAGCCTATTTTCCCCTCTCTAATTGGCAGCTGAACAAAAATAACAAATAATCAGGTATTTMAGCATTTCTTGCATCGTTGCCCATCAGGCATTTGGCACTCTATTGGCCCCTTGATCTGGAGCTCGTTTGGATCCGTTTCTGATGGAGCTGTCCTGCACACAGTTTTAAGCAGGAGGCTCCTCATCCTGTGTTCATCTGGGTGGACATGCATTTCTTCTCAAAGCACAGGGGTGGCCTTTGCTCGGGCACCCTGCTGTTGCCCTCCTCCCTGCTCGGCCTTCCCTGGGTAACCCCTTCCCTCCCTCTCTCTTCTGCTCCTCCGTTGCAGCTTCCCGGCGGCGGCGGTGGCCACGCTGCGGTCGGGCAGGTTGCAGAGCCTGCTGCTGGAGTCACTGCGCGTGGACCGGGAGCTCTGGGAGAGCCAGGGTGGCGCCGACGGCCTGAGACCTCTGCTTCGGACCATTGACAGGCGGGCACGCATCCTGCTGCGGTACATCCAGRAGCGCAACCTGACGGTGTTCGGGGACTTGCCCCGCTGAACCGGCCTGTGGCCGGCATGGCACGCCTGCCTTGCAAATCCCGGCAGCGACGGATGTACCTTGCCCTCGGCATGGGCGATGTGAGACTGCATGCAGGTGCTTACCTTTCCAAAAGGTGTCCCCCTGCATTGTAGGATGCCTTGGAAAAGGAGATGGGATTGCAGGGAGTAGGAAAGAGGAGRAGGAGACGTCTCCTGAAACAACCCACAACTGCTTGAGAAAGGCATTAAGCAACGTTTATCAAGCAATGGTCTCAGCGTGGATTTTCAAAGGGGGCACATCCATGAGAATTTTTGGGTACCTTCACCCCCCACCCCCCCAGCAACTTTGAAAACTAGAGGCTTGGACTACTGAACAGCCTATGGGGACCCTGGGAAGGGTTAAAGTAGCGGTGAGAGGCACTGYTCAAGGCTGGGGGAAGTCACTTGCAGCCTTTTCATGGCTTGCACTGGGCTTTTTGATGATGCCTTCACTGTTTCCAAAACATCACAGGCAGAGAGGCTGGAGCAGCATGGGGGAAGGCAGGGGGGAGCTTTCTAAGTGGATTAAGCAGGGACAAGTCACCTGAGCCGAGCTCCGTCTTACCCCCATGGAGGAGGTGATGTGTGCCTGGGAGTGGGTGTAAACCACTGCCCGAAGCCAGGGCCAGGCAGGACCCCGGACCGCAGGCAGCGCCTGGCAGTGGCTGCCATTACGGAGCCCGCAGTGCCATCCCCGTGTGCCGTGCGCTGTGCGCCGTGCCTCGGCAGGGCTGGGCTGCTGCCAAGGTGCATTTTGAATGTGGGATTTGAAGGTTTCAGTCTCTTGCTTGCTCTTTCCCTTTGCTGTCAGGGGATTAAAATGCAAACCTACCTCAAGCTCTGCCGCTTGTGAAAAGCACTCCTGCCTGCTCTCTTAGGCACGGCTGCACAAAACTCTTTCCAAGTTTTGCAGAAAAATCTTTTAACAAAAATGCCAGGCTATTTCAGCAGAAGGCAATTGAGTGCAAAATGCTTTCTGAGCATGCTGGCACCTCCGGCAGAGCCCATCCTGCTCCTGTCACCTCCGTATGCTCTTGCGCAGCAGCCCACTGTGATGGGGCACAGCAGCATCCCAGCCAGGCAAGTCCTCAAATGTCAGGGCCGAGAGAAAATTCAAAAGCAAAATGAACAGGAGAAAAAAAGATACAGGGATGGGCTCTGTCAGAGCCTCTTGCTCTCCACAGCATGTTTCCCAGCTGAGGCACACAGTCAGTGTTTGCTTGCCAGGAGCAGCCAGCTCCAGCCTGTGGGCTGGTGGTTTGCCACCAGGAGAAGGCTTTTTAAAGGGGCCTCAGGGAGCAACCCTCCTTTTCTCCAGCGCTAAAGGCGGAGCCTCCATGCTTGAGGTACCCCAAGTCACTTCTGCCTTTGGAAAGTCTCGGTGAGACCAACATGGGCACCTGAGCTGTGCTGCTGTCCCATTRCCCTAGCTTTGGAGAACACGGCCACCCATGCAGTGGGAGAGGCAGAAAAGGAGGGCATTCATGCCTTCCCTGCTCCAGCCATCTCAGCGACTTGTCAGTTATAGAGCCTGCAAGGGGATTCTTTAACACTCATGCTGATGATAAGCACAAGCAATTACCTTTTTTTCCTTTTTCCTCTTGCTTAAGAGAAGATGAAGTGAGGCGTGGGTGAAATGAATCAACAAGCGCAAGTGCTCTCAGAAAGTGCCGACACTCAACATCACGGGCACATCAGCATCCAGAGCGCCGGCAGCATCTTCCTGGAGTCCTGCCCTCCAGTTAGCCAGGGAAAGCCTTTCCCCCATCACCCTCTCCACCCCATGAGTTATCACTCAATTTGCTGCGTAGTGGGATGGACAACTGTCAGGGAAGCCCCGCTAAAGCCCAAATCATGGGGATTCATTATCAGGAGGTGAGCTTAGCCTGTAAGAATGGAGGAGAACAAAATAACTCATCCTGGGTCCTGTGAAAAGCCATGCCCAAGCACAGCCATATATGAATAAAGGAGACTAAATGTAATATAATTAAATCCAGAAAATATGCTGTGAAAAGCCACGTGGTAACAAGAGCATTAGTTAGGATGTGTGGCGTTGTTTTTCTCATTAAAATGAGAAATTTCTTTAAAAGAGAGGTTTTCATCCCATGTAAGCCAAGTTCCCAGCAAGAAGCGAGAGGAAGGTGAGGCACTGCGCCGTGGCCAAAGTTGTTGACTTGGCTTGTGCTGGAACAGCAACTTTTGCCTTGCCTCTGGCTGCATCTCTTGCCTCCGGTTGCATCTGCTTGACCTTAACATTGCACAAGGTAGTGGGGATTTTTCTAGGGTTTTTTGCATTTCCTTAGTTGTAACATGTGAGTTTGCTGGTTAAACACACGTGGGAACATCTGTAAACACTTATGCATGTGAATAAAAATCGCTCTTGAATTAACAAGGAACCTTGTATGGATAAATGAGAGAAGCAAAAGCTGTGATCTTGCTGAGACTGATCATTAGCCTCCTCTAATTAGTCATTTTTTCCATGGGCTTGTCTATGTAGTCAGCAAAGCACACAGGCTCTGAGCTGTGGTAACAGCCGTTCGGAAAAATCCCATGGACTGCTCTCGCCGTATCAGCCTTTACCACATAGTGTCAGGTTCAGTTCACTTCAGCTATGAATATGTCATATTTCCTATGATGAACTTAATTTTATGGGTTTATAATGTAGTTATAAAAATCCACTCGGGCCCGTGCTTGACAAGATCTCATCTCGGAAGTGATCCTGTTTTAATCAAATTTCACCGGGCATCATCATGGAGCCTGGTGGGGTGGAGTAACAAAAAAGGACACGGTACAAGCTGGCTGCGGAGCTGGGGCAGGACTGCTTTGGCTTTAAGAAGGCAGCAGTAGCTAAGCAAGGGAAAAAACAGTGGAGAAACAAGTTAAGGCACCTTTCCTGGGCTTGCGAGAGCTGAAGTGCAGGTGGCTCCCAGCGGGGGCAATTAAACGCAACTCCCATCCTACCAAAGATGCTCTTGCTAGCATCACTGGTGACAGGACGGAGGAGAGCAGCAGCAAGGAGCCAAGACCATTGGGAAAGCGAAGCCGTCTGCGTGCGAGTGCCCCAGGGGCCCAGCAGCAGGGGCACAAGGTGCTGCTTGCTCCACATGTCACCCGAAAAGACCCAGGGCGAAAGCCCGATGCAGCCGTCCTCTGCCTTGTTCTTCCCTTTGTCACTTCAGGAGCTGCTGGAAAAGCCTGTAAGGTTTCCCCGAGGCACCAAGCAGCGCTCCCAGAGGGGCTTCTTGCAGGAGGGCATCCCTGCGGCACCCTCGTGCCCACCCTTGGCACTTTGGGAATGTGCTGCTTGCTGCCAGCACTCGGGCAATAGGTTGAGAGCATGGGCACGCACGCTCACGGGGCTTCATGAGAAGGAAACTGTTTCTTTTCACAGTGACCGAAGTGGCATGGTCTGTGTTTAACAGACCTGTGGCCGCACACTGCCCTTCAGCTGGAAGAAAACAGGGCTGGGGGAAGGAAGGCAGGGGCCAAACCGGCTCCAACCAACTGAACACATGCACACACGTGCGTGCATGCAAACATACGCACGCCACCCCACCCACGTGCATGCATGCACCCGCACTTGCACCCACCCACATCTGTGCATGCATGCACTGCACATGCACACAGACATGTACACGTGTGCGCACGCACATGCACGCCCCCCCCATGCACACAGACACCCGCCCACACCCCCCCACAGGCACGCTACTCCTGTTCAGCCTGTTCTTAACCCCCCAAAAGCTGGTGACCCCCGAATGCCCCCCAGCAGCCTGCTCCAGTGCTTTGCTGGCCTCACCCTCCATGAACTAAATGCCTTTTTGCTGCATTTAAGGGCCACTTCTTGAGCTGCCCGTTGTGGCCACAGGACACCAAACAGCCTTTGCAGCAGCCCCGTACAGACCTGGCAGAGCAGTCTGAGCACCCACTGAAGCCACCCACTGGCTGGGGATGACACCAGTGGGGTGGCACTCAGGGTGGCACTCGGAGACCCCACAAGATGCTCGGCAAAAACTGCCCAAGCGGCTCCAGGCCCGCGCGGGTGAAGCATGGGCTGGCTGCTGCCTGAAAGGCAAGAGCTAGCAAGTAAATCCAAATTTATTGTTAAATCACTGGATATAAAAATAATCTGGCTTTTAGAAAGCAATTTATTTATGCTTTCAGTACTTGCTTAAATATTTATGCGGAAAAGGAAAAAAGAATCCACTCCGACATAGGACTATCATTGTAGCGACGGCCTTTAAGATTAATGGAAGTAAATTAGCCTGACATTTTATTTACATCCAGCAAAGCAATAGATAAACTCTCCTCGTGATGGATTTTCTTCATTAGTTGGGCGAACGCCTAAGGTACAGCTTTTGACATTGTTTCTTCCAAGCGGTTAGACAAAGAGTTTRTCAAAAGAGTATAAAATTGTCAGGAAATGAAGCAGATTAATGACCAGTAAAGGGAAGATCATTGAATTTATGATATAAGTAGCAGTATCACTGGAGCTTAAGAAATGGCTTATTAGATAACCGACATGTACACGCACGCAGAAGCGCTGAGTCCCCCCGGATCCGCCGCGGCGGCAGCGGCTGCTCCCCAAATCGTCCCTTCATGGGGGGTCTCTGCACTGAGGCTTCACCTCCCTCCTCCTTCCCTCCCCTCAGGTCTGGGTTTATTCTGTAACTCTCTCATTAGAGCTTGTGAACGTATTATTTCCTCCCAATTAAAAACCTCTTAGACTGGAACAGCTTCAGGGACGATAACCCTGTCTTCGTGTCTGTGCAGCAATAACAGTTGCCGCAACCTGATTTGGCGATTTTGGCTGCTATTACGGCAGTGCTAATCATACCAGTAACAACAAGAATAATATATAGGACTTCTCCGGTCTTTTGATTCTTTGGAAAAAATCCTCCAGCATTAACGGTTTATGGATCCCATAAGGCTCCTCCAGCAATTACCTCTGGAATGATAATTAGCTGTCAGATAAGGCAAACAGGGGAAAGGAGACCAGGAACCTAGGGGAAAGGAAACATTCCTTGTGATGGCAGAGGGGCTGCACCTGCGGGCATCCGAGGTCTCTGCCCCCCCCAGGCATGGGCTCAGGTTTTCAAGCTTCAGAAGAGGGATTTTTGGGTGCAAGGACGACCAAGAAACATGGGTTTAACTGGTGCTGTGAATCTCGGTCTCCGAGTGCTGTCTCCAGCAGGTGGCATTGGCTCGACAGGCTGTCTTTTCCCTGCGCTTGCCAAGAACATCTTAAAAGTTTCATCTCTGCACYGGCAAATTTCAAGCTGCTAGAGCATCAGTCATTCCCTAATTCCCTTGCAGTCTAATCCGCCCAGCTGCACTTTATATCCCACCACCACCACCTCTTCCCCTCTATTACTGTCTCTTTCCAATTAAAATCCAGATTTGCAGGAGTCACCGCAGCGTGTTGCTGCAGGCCGGGAGCGTCGGGAAGCAGGACGGAGCAGGACGGTTGCTTGGAGGACGACACGCCGCAGCAGCCGGGTCTCTGCCCGCCCAAGCGTGGACCCAGGTGCTCAGCAGCTGCAGGAGAAAGCAAGCCTTCCTCCCTGCACGGTGTTTAAAATGCATCGCACCAGCTGTGCAGAGGTGCAGGAACAGCTCTTATTATTTAAAAACCCATCCCAGGGACAACTGCGGGGACCAGTCCAAAAGTCCCAAAGTTTAGGTGTTCTCAGGATGACCCTACCAGAATAGCAGGCCTCCAAATATATCCAAATACTAGCCAAAATAGCTCTGGAGGATGAGGTTTCTTAAACTTGACCTTCCCATCATGCCTACTCATACATGCTGTGCCTCTTCTTCCTGCAGCACAGAGTGCCATGGGCATGGGGGGTTTAGTCCCTCCAAGCTGGCAGGGGCAGCTCTCTGCAATAAAAGTTTAAATCAAACATTTGCTGCGGTCCATCCTCACCTATGAAACATTTTAAAGTGAAACGGAAGAAGAAGTGGAGCTATGTGTTTTCGTTTCTCTCTCTTCCCCATGCAGACAATGATGGGGAGGAAATGCCAGAGGGATTTTTTGAGACCGTTGAGAGATGAGAAGCACTTGTACAGCCGCACCGAGTGCCGGTGGGTACAAACGCGAATCAGCAGCGTTTTATCAAATCAAGGTGGTGACTGCAGGCGTCCCTGTTCTTGCTCCCAGAAGCTGGGATTGTCTCCCCACTTCCACCACCCACTTTGCAAATGAGGTGTAAGGACGAGCCCCTAAACCAGGCACCATTAATGAAGCGATGGAGGTAAAACTCTTGCTGTGAGACTTTGACAAGGTGGACTGCATCTGGGTGTGGACAAGCCTTTCTCTCCGGGGTCACCCAGGCATTTGTTTTTCTCTGGCTGAACGGYCATTGCGGGGTCATGCTGGCCCACGTCTCAGCTCTCTGCAAGGGACACCTTCATGGCTCTCTCTGGATTGAAGATCTCGATTGGTGTGAAGGTCAAGTTTCCGAGAACTTGTCCCCTAGAGCTATTTAGGATACCTGCTGTTTTGGTAGGATTATCTCTGTTCCCAAGAACTCCTAGACTTCAGGACTTTTTGAATAGACCCTGCGGTTGTCCCTGGGATGGATTTTAAAACGATACAGCTCTTAGAGCTGTGTGCTGCCAACCAGCAGATAAAGCAATGCTGTGCTTTGGGGCTTTGAAATCCACTGGTTGGTAAACGAGGCAAGCCAAAGACACGAGCATCCTTTTCCAAACAGGAGGAGTTTTCCCTCCCCAGACTGCCTCCACGTGGTCCTTGGGGAATTCCCTGGTTTTTTGTTTCACTCCCGAGAAGGATCAGCCTCACTTGTTCTCCTCTTCTAAGCCGAACCAAAATTTATTCCCCTGGGCCATACCCAGCATCACCAATCCAAGAGACGATGCGGGTGCAAAGAGGTTTCTCACATCTAGCACACCGGGGACCCCCCCGGGACCCCCAGCTGCCAGCCAGCGGGCAGGGTGCTGCTCGTGCCCCCACGCATGGAGCGGCCAGGCAGTGCGTGTGCTTCCAGCTTCTATCTGCTGCTTGGGTTTGGATGCCATGTGAGTTTTTTTCCCCTCCCCAGTCCCTGGCCAAGTTCCCGTTTAGGCAATCAGACTCACCTTTTCACCTCCTTTTGGGATGGGAGGCTGTAATTTGTGACGCCTGTGCATGGCCAGGCAGAAGAGGGGCTCATGGCATCCCTGGTGTCCCTGCCACGAGCACGCAGCAGGAGAGGCGAGGAGGAGGAAGGGCAGAGACATCAGGTCTTTTCTTTAAATCCTTGAGTTTTCTCGACCAATGCCAGAAACTAATATTTCAGTCTGCAGGGGTGTTAACTCAGCAGATGGGCTGCCTGACCTTTTCCTGGCCGTCTGGAGGTGGCGATGCCTTCAAAAGCAGGGAAGATTTTTCCCACTAGATACTCAGCCCTGGGAAAGTGGAGAGAAACTCTCCAGGGAGGGTTCAGTCCCATCCCCACCCAGTCCAGCCAGATGAATACGGGTGGTTTTGAACCAGGTTATAGGGAAGAGCCCAAGGAAAATGTGAAACCTGGCTCTGCATGGAACCGGGACGGGATGTGCCCATGCAGGGGTTATTTCCCCCGGGTGCTGCTAGCCGAGCTCTCCGCTCGAGCAGACGTGACACCACCCCTTCCAGTCCTGCTTTTTGGGTGAGTTTTGCTCCGCTGGATTTCTTTTTTGGCCACAACCAAGCAGGAATGGAGTTTTTATTGCAGGATGAGGCTAGCGGTTACAGTGGCACAGGCGTCGCTGCAAGTGTTGCCATATTTTTGCAGGTGTTCGATTTTAATCGCCTGTTCTGGCTGCATCAGAAAAGGCTCGGAGTAAGAAAAGCATGTTACGTCCCAGGGCTGTTTATGTACATAAACAATCTGGGGTTTATTGCCTTGACCTTTCCTGAAACAAGTTCTTGGCTCCTCTGAGTTAAATCTGAAAAAAAAGGGGATCTATTAAGCTGAGCAGCAGATCTGGGCTTCTAGGAAGTGCATCTAGGTGCCAACAGGATACCGGGAGGCTGAGATTTGCCACAATTGGGACAAATCTTCTTTAATGGTTTTTGTTCAGTTCACCAGAGTCTGCTAGTTCTGCTCCTTGCCCACAGTAAATAGTCTGGGAGCAGGCAATTTTATTCAATTTAAGGCAATTCAGCCTAGTTTTCCTTGATTTGGGGTGAGGGGGAGATGTGGCACAAAATGTATGCACAGAACGGTCAGGTTAGGTCAGATACTTTYCTCGCTTTATCTTTTGAGCATGAAACCTGGCATCGCATACAAAGACACATAGAAACGCGTACAGAAAGGGTTCATCCTGGCCATTCGAAGTGAAATTGAAAGCTAAGGGTGCAGAGATCAGAGGTGTCTCTTCCCTCTCTGCTTCCACTGAAGACCAGAGCGATTTGCTGAGGAGCTGCTCAGGAGCTGGTTGTCACACCTGGCTGGTGACCTCTGCCTGCTGCTGCCAGATCCCTGCCCAGCTCACCATGGGTTTACACACCCCGAGTGCTCTTCCCTTCTCCATCCCTTCTTCCTTGCCATCCTCAGCTATAGGGCAAGGGGAATGAGAGGTTGGCGTTGGGTTCTCCAAATGGTTGGGGTCCAGCTGGAGGGTTAAGATGGGGCAGCTTGCACTGCTTCTTCCTCACCTCAGATAAGACATGAAGGTCTCCAGGAAAGTCAGGACCTTTCAGCAACCCTAACTGGTCTCAAAACAGTTAAGCGTGTAGACATATGCCCATAGCATATGGGGAGAGGAGCCGCAGAAGCCTGCTATCCTCTACTGGCAAAGCTGCCCATGTTGGCACAGATGAGCTATTCACTGCCACGGACAGCTGGGAGGCTTCGCAGGGTGCTGCAGCTTGCTGAAAAGTGCAAGCAGCCCTCTCCATCTCCATCCCACCACGGAGGCCTGAGAAAGGACCTTCCCTGCAGACATAAGTTTGCAAATTCATTTTTTCCCCCTACATGGAGGAACTATACGGTGGGGTCACCCCAAGACGGGGATTCCTGGTGTGCCTTCAGCCCCTCCTAGCTAGCCCCGGCATTAAGAAAAGCAGTTTCTGTGGTGGGGCTGAGCAAAAGCACGCCCACCAAATGAAATCCTTAGTTCTTTATTTGCAGAGCAAAGAGCGGAAGAGAAGCCAGCGCTTGCTGTCCCCGTCCAGCCGCTGGGCGCTGCAAGCCCTGGGCTGGAGAGCATTCAGGACTGATTTCAACACCAGCCTCCTGCCTGCACTTCCCACCGAACGGCTGGTTTCAGAGCAGAGCTGGTGGCTGAAGTGAGGATGAAGTGGAAGGGCTGATGCTGGTCAACCAGAGAGGCTTTGCCTAAGGAAAAGTGCTGGCAAGTGGTCTCAGTGCTCCTGGCTCGGGGATGAGGCGGGGGGAGCTGGCCAGGCGTAGGCATCCCACCTCTCTCGTGCCAGAAACAGCCAGAAAACCACTGCTCGTACAGCACAACTGAGCTCCAGCGCTGAGCTGAGAGGGGCCGGTCGGGGCAGGATGCCTTGGTGGCACAAGACCAGCTTACCTGCCCAGCTGCTTTGCTGCAGTTCCGAGGCTTAGGATGCATATTTAGGAAACCCTTTGGCTGCCATTCCACAGCTCTGTTGTTATCCGTGGCCAAATCTAATCAAACATGGATGTTCCTGAGCAAACAGCGTTTAAGACTTCAGGGACTCGGGCTCAGGGTGGCTGAGGGAGACTACCGATGGAGAAATGCAGCCTCCCTTATCAGCCTCCACTCAGCCAGAAGTTCAGGCTGAGGCAGGCAACGACTGTGGAGGGGTCAAATCAGCCAGTGTGGTCTTGCCYGGGCTTTTACAGGGAGAGGAGGCAACTCATGGGGGAGATGAGGTCCACCCTGCCTGCTGAGCTACCCCCCTGCAGGCGATGCTGGGGCCAGCCCTGTTTCGCAAGGGCGGTTTGGGGCGCACGGTGCCACCAGCCCCCGTGTCACCAAGGTCCCCCGTAAGCTCCATGGAGACGCCGGCACCACCTGGGAGCCGTGTACTTTGACTGCACTCAAATAAGCCTTTTGATAGCAGCGATGAGGCAATATTTGTCCTGCTTTCTGCCTCCACAAAGGTGGGATTAGGATATTGGAAAGTCCTGCTGCTTAATCTTCCTTTGAAGGGACTTGGAGAAAGAAAGGAAAGGAAGAAAAAAAGGGGAAGAACAGAGTGCCGAAAGCGGGCAGCCTGTGTGAGCGGATGTGTAAGAAGAAAGTAGGGTAACATGTCTGAGCTTATCGTTTGTGATCTTGAGGTGTCCTCAGAGACTCAACCTTCCCTGGCGAAAGCTGGTATTTTTAGCACAAGATGAGAAACCTGAGTCGAAGGCCTCCGCTGTGGTCCCTGCAGCGATGAGACCCCTCCCCATCACCAGGCAAACCCCAGGCTCCCGCCCCGTCCCAGTGCGAGGCCTCTTTTTTTACTCCTCTGCTGTAGCACACAGCAAGCGAGCGTTTTGCATGGGCCGGGGAGGCTTGGAGGCGGCTGGGAAGAGCTGGCTGATATTCGGGGAGCGCTGTGCCGGTGGAAGAGACCAGCCCTCGGTGCCCGTGCGGGGGCACCATATCCACTGCAGCCTCTTCCATGCTTTTATTTCTCCTCCTCTTCTAGAAATGGGAAACAAGCAATTATGTGTGGGAGCTGTCTCTGCTTCGGCTTGGCAGGGACTTTTCAAGACTGATCGCAGTTCAAGAGGTGTAAGAAAATGTGCAAAGCCCCCAAAACACGCGCGCTTCTGTGCCGGCAGCTTGGCTTTGCTCTCCAGGGCTCCGCTCCAGCCTGGYCCCGGGCTGTGCGGAGGGAGAGGCTGCTCCATCCTTCCCTGCATCTCCCACCCGGTGATGCTTTTGCACATGCCCTTCAAAAAAAAAATCTCATCTTCCCGAGGCGTTTTGATTGCTCTCGGTAGAGTCTGCCTTTTTTATGCCTGCAGCATTATCACCTCCCTGCCCCTGCGTGCCGGAGCTGCCCCTTGCACGCTCTGCAAAGCAGCCAGGCACTGTCTATTTTAATTGCTTTCTCCCACCCCTTTGCTCGCCCTCGGAGCACAGCGGTACATTAGCAAGGGGATGTGGGGCAGTGGAAGGGCTGGGAAATAGAGAACATTTGGGTGTCGAGAGGCAGAGGAAGAGGGGAAAGCAGGTACCTGCTGGGCTGGTGGGTTCAAGCCCCGGCGTGGTGCGAGCAGAGGTGTCCATGCAGTCACCTGCAGGGACATGAGCAATAAAGTAATTTCTCTGTCTTTGCAGAGCTATGGCCTTGAAGTTTGCCTCTTTTATTCCATAGAGACCACTGACCGCAAAAACCAGATGCCATCTGTCCACCGTGCCTCGTAAATCAGATTTTAATCATCTCGGGGAGAGGGCTGTCTCCTGCCGTGTGCTGCAAACCAGGTCTGCAGGTGTTACTCTGCAAAATTTACATTTCTGAGATGGGTTAGTGATTAGGGCTCCAGCTTCATACTGAGGAGGCTGAAATTCAATGTCTCCCCTTCTTACAGATTTCCTGGCTGATGGTGGGAAGTGGCTTAGGCCATGCCTACATTAATCAGGTAAGTGCAGATCTGGTTTTCACCTCCCGGCTGATCTCCCTCCCCACCACGCTTGCATCCAGCACGGGCAGGGGGGCTCCCRTGATGAAGGACACCTTGGAGTCGGGACAAACAGAGACACCTCCAAGATCCAGTTGTGCTCCATGAAAACCAAAGCAACAGATATTGCAGAGATGCTGGTGTTGGTGTTGCCGTCTCCTCCGGTGCTGTCAGCGGGCTGATTCACACCAGCTACGGGCTCGCTCGGCAGATAATGCAGTTGTTTCAAGGGCTGCTGGGTGCTGCGGTGGGTTACAGTGGGCAGTGGAGGAGAGAGCCAGGGAGAGAAATGGCACAAGGTCAAACTTTGTCTGGTCTTATACAGCCCTTATACAATTCTATAAGGCAAACGGTGTATTCCTCTAATAATAAAATGGGCTGCCAAGGATGCTCAAAAGTATGGTGAACTGTCCTTATCCATTTTTTTTTAATCATTATATAGTGAAAAATAATTGCTGGTATTATAGGGAGGCTGCAAAGCTACCTCTTTGTGAGTAAAGAATCAATAATTTGTTTTCTTTTTCCCTGTATGAAAACAATACCATTAAATCATATTGGTTTATTAAAAAGGCAGTACCCCCCGAGCACAAATGACAAGGCTGATCAGAGCCTGCCCGTGGGGAGATACAGCTCTCTTATCCACAGCCTCTATGGACTTATTTATCCAAAAAGAGCTTAGTGAGGCCTCTAAAAAAGTGATTATTTATTAGTCGGCATGGCCAAGTTTTGACCCCCAGAGAGGTACCCGCAGGGGCAGAGCAGATACAGCCCAGCGTTACCTGCTGGAAGCTTTGAGACAAACCTCTGCTCCTCCTCCTCCGTCCTCGCCACAGGGATTTGTCATGCAGGATGGCTGCCCRCAGCCGGCCCGCAGCTCGCTCACCTCTGCCATCTTACACGAAAGAAATGCATCCTCCCGGACTGTGTATCATGAAATGGCAAGAGGGTGGTTAGCTTGGCCGTATCCTGGGACGAGTCAAGTCCTGTCAGCTCATCAAAACCCAAGCTCCAGCTAGGAAGAAAAGGATGCATGAGACAGGAGGAAAAAAGAACGATCTAATGGTTACAATGATCCAATCCATTAACTTTTTTAATCTGATGCTGTTAGATTTTAAGCTTTTGAAAGGGTACAGGAGAAGAAAGGTGCATCACGTTAGCATCTTCTGACACGCTACAGAAGCAAACCTGCACCCTTGGTTCACACGGGCAGGGGCAGCCGTCATTCATTTTCTTCRAAATCTTTTTCCCCCACCTCTGCAGCGCAGCAGCGGTCGCAGCTGGGCCAAGCGTTAATTAACTAGATGGGGTGGAGGGAGCAAAGGCAGTATGGCTTTCATGGAGGCCATTTAATGGGGAATCACTTAAAGAAATGCCCCCCCTGCCCCATACACCCCCCGGAGAGTTGTTCTGCAGGACATCTCCACAGAGGCGCTTGTGATGGAGCTATCTGAAGGCTTGGGCAGGGCTCAGGAGGCTCGAACGARGTGACGAGCAACTTCTGGAACTAAGGGCGTCAAAGCAAGTTTGTTAAAATGTGCTAACGAGGGGTAGCTAACGAGGGTACACAGCTAACGGGCTGACCGCAGCCTCGGCTGGTTCATGGACTGCCCTGACTGTGCAAGTCCTCCGCAGTGCTGGGATGCATTTTAATCAGCAGTCAGATATCGGACAGGAAAAGGAAATATTCCCCTTCTTTTTCCATAAAGATTCGATCGTTTATTCCACCAACACCCTGGTGAGGCACCTTACCAACAGATGTGTCATGAATAAATATTTTCAAAATAATTAACTTAACCTAAATGTTAAAAAAAACCCACCTCTGTTCTTTAGCTAGTGGTTGTGGAGCTGATATAAGGGAAAAACYCTTCATCTCAGCCCTGGACACTCCCTGTGATAGCTGTCAAAAATGATTACTGTTAGTTCCTGGCAGTTTTGCACCAGTTTCACCCTAAAAACTGAAAAAAACCTTGACTTGAGCCAGCAGTGACTTCAGGAAAAAGGCGAGAGCTGCAGGCAGGCAGGAGTTAGCAGTTCAGGCTCCCGCTGTTACCCGGGTCCTGTTTCTGCAACCGCAGCCCCGCTGCGACGTGGCTGATAGCTGCCGCGGGGATGGACCCCAGCTGTTTGCGAGCCTGGAGTTACGACCCTGTTCCTAACCCTATTTTGAGGACGCAGCTCAGGCCTCTTTCCGTAAGGGGCTTYGGTGCCCCCGCTTTGGGTAAAGGGGGAAGCATCAGTTAGGAGGATGCCGGGACCAAGGTGTCGCACCTATTTCTAGATGAGATTGTTTGGTGTCTGGAGGACGTGGGGGTCATGAGACACCTGCCTCTGGGTGTTCCCAGGACGCTGGTGTTAGGACCAGTCTAACACGCTGCCACTCACCTCGGGTGCAGCTCATTGGGTGCRGGGGGATGCTGTGCTCACCCAGCAGCACTATGCAATGGGTGCTGCCGCAAGGTACCGGGCAGCATGAGGTCCCAGAGCTCAGCCTCCCTTCAGAGGTGCACGGGGTCCCACTGCCACGACACGGCTTATCTGGCAGGGCAGCCCCATGCTTCTCTCGGTGTGGGGACAGCAGTCCCTGCCTGGCCTCGTGGCTGTCACTGAGCTCTCTGGCCCCCAGGCTCCGACCGGGGTCCCCGCGGGCTGGCAGAAGACCCCGGCGCTGGAGACGATGCGTTGGAGGGAGACAACCAGCACCAGCCAGCCTCCGCCCAGCCTCTCCTTCTTGGCTAGCATGGGCAAAGGGACCGCTGGGTCCCGAGTAGAGGAGGGGGCAAAGCTGGTGGCCTGGGGTCAGAAGCCAGAAGGACTTCACAGGGTTTGCCGAAAAGTCAAAGAGGGAGGTTTTGTTTCTGAGCTCTGATCTCCATCTGTAGCTGAAAGCACAGAGCAATCCCACAGCAAAGGAGCCGGCCAGGGCAACCCCAGCACAACCTCACTGGAGCCCGGGGACCCATCACCGAGGCTGGCTTCATCCAACACCCCTCCATGAGATTCTTCACTCGTGGCCCTCCTTACGAGCACCATCATTTCTCCCTTCTCTCTCCCTCTGCAAAGGAAGAGAATTTAAAGATTAAACCCTGCTGAGAAATAAAAAAATCATAGGTCCTTTGAGACACAAAGTACAGCCACAACCCAACGTCAGGAGTGGGGAAAGAGCTTCTCTACATGTTGGGGGAGGTTTGGCAGGTAGGAAAATATTTCTCAGCTGAACACTCTCCCTCTGGTTTGGATTAATAGCTTGGCTCCAGCTTCAGGAGGAAATTCCCCACCCCTCCCATAAGAAATAAATTTTAAAATATGACTAGTCCAAGAGAAGAAATATCTGCTGGATGTCTTTTTAATGCCGAATTTTTTCCCTCTGTAAAGCATTCCTCTTTTAAAAGCACTCCGGCTCTTCACAGCTCATTTTCCTTGGATTTTATAGAGATGCCTGTACTGAGCACATGCAGATAACTAAGTTTTCTTGTTGCTTTTAATGCGGCAAGGTACACAAGATACATGTAATAAAAAGAACAAGGCGAGCTGTTCCCAGCAAACAATTTATTTCTGCTTGTGAATTATCCATGAGGAGACCTAGATATGGGTTGGTTTTTTTTTTTACATAGTCAGCTATTAGTCAAACATACTTGATGCTCCACGTGACCGTATTTCTCCCCGCTGCTGGTCGCTCTGCAGCTTGCGGCCGCAGCCCCTCTGCCCTCGCCCCTGCCAGCATGTTTCCCCTGCCCGTTGCCTTTGCGCAGGGAGATGGAGGTTTGCGCGGATTTTGTCCGAACGTGTTCCCGTGGCTTTGCGATCCTCTCCCTCTCCAGAGAGGACCCTGAGCTGGGATTAAGCTGCCGCTGCATTGGAGCACTGGGGGGAGTTATTGAACACAAACTCGATATATCCTTTGTACTTCTCTTAAACTAATAAACAATAGATGTTTTCTTCAAAGGTAAAGGAAGCTAATAAAACACTCACAAGCTCTGCCTTTCAACCCCAATAAAATCCCAGCAAGACAATGCCAAAGTGATCCTTAAATCCAAGCATTGAACTCGACGTTGAAATGCCAGCCCCCAAACGCGAGAAGAATACAGCTGTTTTCTCAGTTCACGTGGGAAGAGCTGGGGTTTGGAGGCCTTGCTCTTTCCCTGTTGCCATCGGGTGGATGAAAACGTTTCACCTAAAACCTGTTAGTTAAAAATCAGGTCTTTGATCTCCTGCAGAGAAGTCACCCAGCAGTTCTCAGCTCCAGACACGGCATGGGTTTGGACAACCTTTAGCTACATTTTAGCAATATAGGGGCAAAACACAGTGTCTGCTGCACAATTTTTTTTACAGTCCCCACAAATGAAACCTTTGGCGGTGCCCTTTGCTATTCATCACGCTGTCTCTCGAGATGGGAGGAAAGAAAGTAAAGATGAAGAATAGAGGGGGACACGTGTGGCTTCTCTGAGACAACCCTCTCGTGTGGCAGAGGTTCTCTCTCTGGATGGAGAGCCTGAAACTCACGCCTCGAGGAGGAAATGGCTCTGATAAATGGTGGGGAGCGAGGCTGGCACACCCATGGGACACGCTGCTTATTGCTCGGGCTGCTCCACAGCCACTCGACTTGACCAGCAACCAGTGGGAGAGGACAGGGAAGCTGCCACCAAATGCAGAGAGGCTTTTAATACCAAGAGYAAACTTGAATCCCACTTTCGAGGCAGGGGGTGATGCACCAGTCCCAGTCTGGCCTGGCAAAGCCTGGCCTTGCACCGTCGCAGGCTCCCAGGGCGCAGCCAGGGCTGCCCAAAGCAGTTAGCCCAGGACTCACAGTCCCAGGTGGACTCAAAGTGGGCTCAGGGGGGTGGTGGAAGGAGGGTACGTGCTGTTTGCAGCCAGGGCGCGCATGCCATTTTGCACAGTGGAAAGGAGAGCATGCACGTCGTCTGACCATGCATCACTGCGAATTCATGGTTACTTTATCCTCCTTTGGCTCAGGCCGACAGCCAGCTTGCTCGGCTTGGTACAAAGGAGGAGGAAGCAGAAGAACAGACCACGGGGAAGCCACTTGGCAGGAGCTGAGTCCCAAAGCACGATGTTTTCCAGCACTGGGGTTGGTGCGTGCTGCTCTCCCTGGCTGCTTGGGCATCTGAAGCACGAAGCCTGGGGACCGGCCTCCTAGAGACCTCCAAGGGCATCTCTCCTGCAGCCTCTTCCCCAGGGTGACTCTCCTTTTGGTCTCTATCTCCTGGCAGCCCCCTTGGTCCTTCCCCCTGCTTGCTGCTGTGCTGCTGGCCTGCCAGCAYGGGGAGGACGGCTGATGAGAGCTGGCAGGAGCCTGGGCATCAGTCTGAAACCCAGAGAGAAACGGGAAAGACGCGGCATTAATTATGATGGCTTGGGACCAGCTGGAACCATCGCACCAAGTTAACTGAGGAGAAAACAGCTCATGGCTCAGGGATGAGGTGGCCCAGGGGGCTTGGCGGGGGACACCAGATGAAAACCACCACCGCGTGCCAGCCCCCTGCCCTTTCCCAGCCTCGGCCCTGGAGCATCGCCCCAGTGTCACCACAGACACAGCTTGGATAATGGGAAAACAGAGCGAGCCCGCTGGCAGCAGTGTTTTCCTTTGAAGCCCTGCCATTACATGTGGGCTCCCAGATTGGCAGGGTTTGAGCTGCCTTCTTAGCTAAATTGGGAAATTAATTACCCTGAGCTGCACCTGCAAGTGAATGACGGGCAGCTCGCTCTCGGCAATGCCTGGTCTTGAGTGACTAAATCAAGCTCAGTGAAGCAGCCCGGAGCCGCGTCGCTTGGTGTGCTGCAGGACTGTGGCTTTCAGTAGGCAGGACATTAAGGGAAACACTGTACRTTGAGGTCCAAAATACCTGGAGGTCTTGGTAGCCAGAGAGCTGGGCTGGGGGTAGCGGCAGATGCACATCAGGTGGGTGCTTCCGCTAGAGGTACCAGTGTGGTTATTTAAACTCCTTAAATGGAATTGGACAAAACCTATTAAAAAATAAATGGCACTGGTTTTATGCTTCTTGTGGCCTCTGCTTCAAGCTGTCGATTTGCAATTCGTTTGCATTTTCCAAGTGTTTCCTTGCAAAATCATAAAAGGTCAGGCTAAAAAAATGCATTTTGAGTCTGTTTTGATGCTGTGGCAAGGGATGGTTCCCCCATGAGTCAAGGAGCTTCAGAGTTAAGCAATAAATGGGTCCCTTTTATAGCCAGTTACAGATTTCCCCCTCTGCTGTAAATCCTTTCAAAGGTAAGTATGCTCCCAGGGCAGCCCAGGCAGCAGGAGCCCCGCTATTTCACAGCCCTGGCAAACCTGGCTGTGCCTGCAACGCCACACATGTATTTCATGGCTCTCTGCTTTGGTCTTTTTCCTGGTAAGCAATTGCATTCAAGGGCCTGATTTTTGTTTATTCCTCTGCAACCCATGTGGTTGTTTACAGGAAGGTAAAGGATATGAAAAAAGCTATCAAACCAGAACAGGGGGAAAAAAAGGGAAAAGCACCCTGGAGCTGCAGTTGAATGCACTGACTGCACCTGGTTGGGTTCAGGCATGTTTGCTTGCTCCTGAAACTGTTGATCACCGGATGGTGGTAATATTTTCCAAAAGATTATATAGGCTTGGCTGTAAGGGGTTCTTTTTGTTTCCACCAAGCAGAGAGTGTTTCCAGGTAAATCTCTTATCTGGCCTGGAGCAGCACAAACCGAGGGGCTCTGCATGTCTAATTTTGGTTTTTATTTTCCCCCTGAAATGTTACTGCTTTAACAGGCAGCTGAGAGCACAGAGCCAAAATCCTTGCCTAGATGGCAGTGCCCCACGTGCTGCCTCCCTCTCCTCCATGCTTCTTGCAGTGAGAATCCTGTAAAGACCCAGGCACATTTCATGAAAGCGTTGGCCAGATGGCCACCAGTCCCCCTACCCTGCTAGTCGGCTTTGGAGCAGCCTGAGTCTCTGCTTCCTAACCCAGGTCTGTCGCACCTTGCCACCAACAAGACATGCAAGAACACCAGGATGTTGTGTGGTCCTTGCTGAGTCGTTACAGAAAGTCTTTTTCCTTGAGCCACAAACTGATGTTGGGGGGAGACGCGTGGCTGGGTAAATAAATCAAGTATTAAAGCTTTCTTGAACAAGGAGAAATGGGCATCACCCACCAAAAGGTGGGGGTGAAGGAGCTGAAGAGGCTGCCCAAGCCAACCTGCACAGCTCCACGCCATGCCTGTATGGTGGCAGCTATGTCAGGAAAAGCAAAATACAGAGAGAGATGCCTCCAGCCAGCCCAGACCCAGTTGCACCTGGGTGGGATGGAGATGCAGGGTGCTGCGGGGTGGGCAGCCACCGGCCCCGCTGCTCTCTGCCTCTGGGCAGGTCCCCCTGCAGCAGGGCCGGGGGAGCTGCCGGGCAGCAGGCACAGCTCTGCGCTTGCCCAAGCCTGCAACTTGTATCTGCTGGGAAGGCACTGCCACCCTCCAAAGAGCCCATGGGGACACTCCTGGCATAAATGGTCCCTGAATACAAGCAGACCTGGCCCCGGGGGCTGAAGGGTAGGGAAAGACCAGTATTCAGCTCTGTTTTTCTCAATATTGGTGAAATCACCCCAAAGCAAGAGATCCATCGGAGTCCACGCAGCAGCTGCCGTCTCAGTACCTGTTCATGGATGGCAACAGGGACCCGGCAGGTTTTTGCCAGGTGGATTGAAGAAGCAGGGAGGAACTGACTCATCACGGAAATGTCACACCGATAGAAATGTCCACAGGAAAACACCGTGGGAAATCCACACGCAGCGGGAAAATGACATTGCTGCCGGCGACGGTATGCCTGCAGACCGTCCCACCTCCATCCACCTTACCCCGACGCTGGCCAAGCTGGAGGAGGCAACCGCTATTGCTGGTGACCAGAATAACATCAAAGTAAGGAAGGACAAAGGAACAGGGAGTCTCTAGGACAGAGAAGAGAGATGCTAAACTGAGTGGGCTTGTCTATGGATGCTACATTATACATACAGGGACACAGCTAACCCAGAAGGTAAATTAGGCAATTCGAGCGAGCCGTTTGAATAAACACCGAACAAAGGGAAACTCAATTAAATTTTAAAGGCAACACATTTTCAAACGGCGGGACTAAGCAGCATTTAAAGGTGATGATCGCTGCCAAGTTATTTCGAGGAAACAGGAGGCTATTTGGTTTATCTGTTTGAACGTGCCAACAATTAATTTAGTAATCAGCATGTTCTGAAGGGATGATTTGAGAGGGTGACAAGGAGGGCCAGGCCCTCAGTCAGTGTAAATTCGCACCGGCTTGCTGCATCGCAGCCAGCCCTGTGCTAGCAGAGGGTTTGGCTCAAGCCCCCCTGGGGGGGACATGCTGGGGGAGGTGACTTCTCTTACATAAGGACAGTGATGTGCTTCACACACATGCAGATGGTGATGCTTCTCATAGCACCCACAGCACAGATGGACTGTCAGTCATCACATTGAAAGTCATTCCAAGAGCGTGCCTACCCCAAGTCCAGCAGGGAAAAATTAAGTGCTCTTTTATCCACTAAACCCACCCTGCCTTACACTGCCCAGACACCAGAAGCAAAATATTGTAGAAATAAGTCTGCTATTTATATAGCTCAGCAGATGAGATACAGCAATAAAGATTCTGAAGTCACCCTTTTGTTTAATATAAATTATGTTATGCATATGGAGTCCCTTTCACCCAGGGATCCCAGAGAGCAACAACCTCCTTGCTGCGCAGATGGACCAACTTCTGTCCTAAAGGGGTTAAAGGCTCTGGTCAGAGCCCTTGCCAGCCCACCTGAAGTAAACATGGCTCTGCCTCAGAGCCATCTACACCAACAGACTGCGGTGTCTTAAAAGAAGTCATTTCCTAAGTGTCTTAATTTAATTTGGGCCCTGCGAGGTGCTGGTGTCTCAGGAGAAGTCATCCGGACATTCCCGAGTGGTGGATGCGCAGAGCCTTAGAGACAAGGACAAAAAGGTGGCCTGAAATGGAAGGGGGGGAGAAGGGTAGACAGCTTTGAAAAATATTCCTGTGGAACATTCACCTTGAGTAACGTATTTAGTTGTTACAGACTGAGGTGATGAAGCCAAAAAAGGCACTTTGTGTTATTTCTCACCAAAATCTTCTAAGAAATGGTCCAGTTTCTCCTGCAAACATATTTCCTAAGCTGTCTTTTAAAGGGTTTGCTTTTCCTTATTTTCCTTCCCTCCACAGTAGCTCTTAAAAGTCCCAAGTTACTGCTCTTAAGAATTGTTATTTCCTTAAGATAAGGATCTGTCCAAAAGAATCAGGGGAGGGGAGAGGAAGGAGACAGAAAAATCTCAATTTGAACTCTGCAAAACCAAATATTTTGATTAAATATCTCCAGTCACTTTCTGAAGGTGTAAAACCCACACCAGGTGACCAGTCTGGATTGCAGCTAGCACGTCACTGCCTGCCCCTACCACCCACACAGGCAGCCTGTGAGAAGAAATAAGCCAAAAGCTGGAGAAATCCATAGGGCCAGTAAAAAAAAGTGCAATAATTTTGCTAAGCAAAAGCTAGCCAGTAATAATTTATGGTAGGCATGGGTTTTTGTGGATGAGGTTTAGGATTCTGCATGTTTGTCAAGGTCTAAGTGGACTGAGTAAGCGCTGGAGCATCTCTGGCCGGTGCGAAGATGATCAGCTGGTGGCCACCACCTTGCTCCCCTGCCCCAGTGTCCCACCAAGGTGCCCCACTGGCTGCGCAGAGGGAGATCAGGAGGAGCTGGGTTGCACCCATATGAGAACATTGCTCACAGGGGACCAGCATCCTCACCGCTTCTCGCCTGGCCAATAGCTCAGTGATGTCTTCATGCTGCACCCGGCCAAGGGAGCAAGCTCAGGACACCCACCTCTAAGCCGCTCTCCATCATATAGAGGACAATTCCTGCCTGGAACAAGGGTTTAAAAGCCACACAGAGCATGCTGATAGTTGCTTGGCAGGACACAGGCTATCTTAAAAGGACTATTTAAATATACATATAAAACAAAAGAAAAAATAGGATTTCATTATTATTTCCCAGTGTGTTAGGTTCCTGAGAAGCTGGCACACAAGTGCTTTAGAAATGTTCTGACATAAGCTCCCGCAGGCAATCATGCCAAATGCCACCTGCCAGGCTGGTTGGACCAAGTCCCTCCCACCACTCCATAGTCCTGGAGAGGGTCTGACTCAGTGGCTTTTCAGCCCTTGATTTGTGCTACTCTAACCTGCTCCTCAGGCAATACCTCCTGGGCAACTGGTCTTCCACTGTGTTGGGCAAAGGGTGGTCCATTTAAGACAAGCACCATCCGTGAGTCTCAATTCTCCACAGCCACGGTGGCAGCATGTCCTTCTCGGGAAACACACCCAAGCCAGATTGGAGTTGAGCCTCTTCAGAAATGTTTCTATTCTTGGATATGGTTTTTGAGGGTGAGTTTGGGCTATAAGCAACTGAAAATAAGAGTAGTGTGAATTGCTCTGGCTCTATTAAAGTCACTATCCCCCTTGAGAAGTCCCATCCTGTAGGGAACCATATTACCATACAATCTGCAGCTCCTGCTCCAACACCTCACGTGTGCAAGCTGGTAAGTGCTCCATTCGGTCTTTCTTCGTCCTCGTACGTGTTGGTAAGAAGGCCTCCCGCAGCAGCTGACTGCATCTTGCACTTTGGCTAATTAAAATGAGAGATGAAGCTGCAGCCAGAGGAAATCCTCCTAGATGATTCATCTCCGTAAGCATGGCCAAGCCCGGCAGCAGCGAGTTCGAGACCAGCTTGCTATTAGCATCCTGCACTGCCTCCAGAGGGCTTTGGATTTAATCCCGGCTATTTCTCTTCTTCCAGGACAATGGGGCCAGACAGCACAGAGAGCTTAATGTATCTGCTTTGGGAGCAAAAACAAATTATGCAATAGTGGAAAGTGCGAGTCTCTTGCACAACACAACTTGTCAAAAGGAGCCCCATAAGCTTGCCTGAGGAACAAGCTGTTTTGGAAATACAGTAACCCAGCTCCAGCCCTGCCTTGCTGCACGTGTTAGAGGTGCAGCCCCAGCCCCTGTGCATGGACAGTCTGCATTCGTTACAGGATTAAACTTTAAGCAATGCCAGGCAAGCATTCCTTCTGATCAATTAAGAAATGGCACTGACAGAGAAAAGTCCCGCCAGGTTTTCTTGAAACGTGAAGGCTAGAGGCTGTGCGAGAGGATATTCGTGCGAAGCAAGGGAAACAAGCAGCCCATAGGACCGGGGAGGATCGGGGGCAAAAAATAGAATAGGCCTGCAGAGCACTGATGGCAAAGTTATTAAAAGGAAAGAAAAWTCACTATGGGAAGATGCTAGCACTCCGGAGCAGTTCTTGAGGTAGTATAAATCAGCGTAACAGTACTGTGCCCAATTTATGACAGCTACAGGCTAGGCCATGTACTCTCAGTGCTGCGTGCTCCGGCAGAGAAGGAATTCCAGTATAGCAGTGAGGCTCCAGTATAGACATCCTTACACTGGGCAGGTGTTGGAGGCAAATGGCCACATCACCATCACAACTTCAGTGTTTAGCTATCTCAGAATTTGAAAGGAAAAATCCTCTAATTTTGTTTCCACCTTGTAAAGTACTCATAGCACTGATGAGGAAAAGAGAACCTGAATGCACGTTTTTGGAAAGCACATTTGATTATCTTCTGGGAAAAGCGAGTCTCTGAAGGCAAGAGACCGCTTCATGCTAGAGTTAAGAGCACAGAAACCCACATATATGATACTTCATTGCTCTGTAGCCAATTTTGTTGATTAGAATCATTAGGATACAAGAAGAAAATAGTTAATGTGCTGTAACCAATCCACAAATGTTAGAAAATCTGCAATCATATAAAACCAATTTTAAGTGAAATGGGATGGTCTACAAATTACGGGCAAAGGATTGCTACCAAAGGCACTGAGAAAGACAGGCAGGAAAGCAACACACAGACCAATACCCCGCCCAGGACAAAAGGTGGTTAGGGGAACACAGGCAGCTCACACACCCAAAGAAAATTACTTCTGAAAACTAATGCAAAACGAATGCTGACCAAACTTCATCATTCTGAAGGCTCATTTAATACCGACTTCGTAGGGTGCCAAGATTACCACCCTTGCAACAGCCAGCAGGATGGCCAGTGGCCACAGGGCTACCTGCAACTTGAATGGACATGGGGATGCAAGGTTGCTGCAAAACCCTGCTGTGAGTGGGAGCTAATCAGCCAGTGAGGTCCTGGGGAGCTACAGGTCCTGGTGGCTTCCCTGAACAGCCTGCTCTCACGTCTGTCGCCTGTTTATGAAGTTTTTCTCACCTCAGCTCTGACATACATGGCATATGATGTGCAGCCACATGGAGACTTTGGGGCACAGCTCAGATACTCACTTCACTTCAGCAAGAAGCCCATCTTGTCCTAAGAAAACAACAGCGGGAGTATTCACGCGCCCCTTTAAAATACCAAAAGACAAAAATTATTAGCTGGCAAGGCTACAATGGCAAAGGAAACACAGACTTTGGGATTGTTGTTTTGTTTTCCCCCCTCCTTTAAATCATAAACATGTTTGAAAACAAAGCGAGACGTAATGAAAATGAATATACAGAAGTAGCACTTGCCTGAAGGTCCAATGTTGTACTGCGGTGTTTCACTCATTTTTCAACCCTCCTGTTTCTTGTCTGATTTGTACAGCAATGTTTTTCTCCCCCTCTCTCTAGAACTCGTATCATAATCCTGCCTTGAGACACTCATCTATCAGCCCATCACTCAGAAAGCAAGCCATTTATCCTACTGTTCAAACATCCATCCAGACCTCAGGAGGACGGTGGGGACTAGGGAGGGAGAGGAGAAGAAAGCACTCTTCCTGTTGCTTTAACGTTGGTTATGAACTACGGAGGATGCTAACTTCTATCAGTGAAATATCTCACGCTCCTGCCCCTTTTTTCCTCTCTTCCCCAAGGCCTGTACTTTTGATACAGAGCTGTTTTTCAAAGACAGCGTCATTTAGGGTCTCCACCTAAAGGAGAACTGTGCAGGATCAGGTCTTAAGTAGGCAGTGTGTTACCCCAGCAATGAAGTCAGATTCTGATCTTGGGGAAAACGAGTGTAAGTCTAGAATAAACTACTCCCCTGACCGGAGCAACAGAGGTGTGAGTGTCATCACACAGCCAGCCCAGCCCCTGCCATGTGCTCTGTCCAGCCCAACGCAACGGCACCCACATAACTTGCCCCCTGCTTGACTCTGCTTCCTCCCACCAACATCCAGGAAAACCTGTGCCCAGAAAGCTTCCCTTTGCGACCACCTGCCTATTACTTAGCAAAGCATGTACCTGTTAGCAGCTATTATCAACAGATTATTCTGATTGAACATCAAAAAAATTATTTTCTTGAGCGGATTGCTGTAAGTGCAATCTCTTCCCCATCACCTCTTCCAAACCATCCCCTTCCTTCCCCACAGACGTGTACATAACTCACAAAAAGAAAACAGATCTTAAAACACAGTAAATTATTTTATCCACTCCATCCCGTCTATCTCCCATCTGCTACTCCAGCCTTTTGCTATTGGGGTGCAGTAAAATCTGATTTTAAACATGAAGCTGACACTGTAGTCTCATTCTCTTCAGCCAAAATATGAAAAATAAAAAGCTACCCATATACACGTTTTATCACAGCAATAGATAAATCTATCACAATAACCATTTTGACAGATAATAAAAAGCAAAAAAATATTGAGGAGGTTTACAGCAGTTTAATGAAGGCTCTCGTACCAAATCTTGAACTCAAAGTTACAGTCAGAGTTATTGAAAAAAATAACTTACAATGAAAAAGCTGATGAGAATTGCCCACCTAGCCATGGAATTAACTGTGGTTTAACGCTGTGCTTAAATACTCACCACACAATAGAAACGAATTTAAATCACGACCAAGGTACACACAATTCACTTCCATTCTGTTTTCAATTACATGTATTCAGCATGTAATTTAACCTCTGGAAGTTACTCTGAAGAACACAGAGGTCAGAGGTTTCTTTTTTTTTTTTTTTTTTTTAAACACTCACTGGAAATAAATACCGTTTAAAGAACACACATGGAGTGCAATAAAATGGACACTTAGGCACTGGTACAGTCTAGTCCTCTTCAGCCCTCTACAAACTACAAGACAAGAAGTTTGAAACCACAGATGGAGTGGAGAGCAGGGCAGAGCTGTACAGGTACCGCAACAGGTTATGTACTACACAAGAGCACATCTGCAAAAGGTCCCAGGAGATTTTTGTTGAAGATGCAGCGTATCCACACCAGGTATATTGTGAAGGGCTTAATGTTTTCTGAGAAGGTGTGATTCTGATGGGACAATATATAAGGCATGTAAGTGTTTTCCCCTTGCTCTTGTATCCACACTTCATATTTCACTTCTCTGACCTTGAGATACTTCAGGTTCCAGGGGATCTGCCAGGACACAGCAAGTTTAGCTTCGCTCGTGCCCTGGACAGAGGCTTGACACTTGGCATCCCTCACTTTGCCAGGGTAGAGGCTACCAGACCACTTCTGCTTCTTGGGTCCAGGCTTAGACTTCACAGTCTGCCTGATGACATGGATGAGAGAAGGGATGTTCACCTTTGTGTCCTGGTAGGCACGGAACAGCCACTCAGGGTTGCGGCAGCAAAGGTGCCGTGGCACCTCCGTGCTCTTAATGATGCGCTCTTGCTCAGCTTTGTCCAGATGAGCAATCCCGCCCTGATCCCAAGGTCTGTCTGGGTAGGTAACAGTGTCTTCCCTGTCAGTGTTCTGCCAGGCAATGTACTGCAGGTCCATGCCAGGAAGGGTTGCCAGGGTTTTGTAAGGGGTATAGTGTTCGGGGTTGATAGCATAAGGAAAGAGCTCCACCACCGTGGCACCTCTTGGCAGGAAGAGAGACATGACTAATTGGGCTCCATGCATGCTGACCAGCATGGACGCGTTGCTGATCAACCGGACAATGTCAGAAAATGAATGCTCCTCCAGAGAGACGGTAATGGTTTTCATCTGAAACTCCTGAGCGAGAGCCAGGATTAGTTCTGCCTCATTTAGGATAAGTCTGTTGATTGTTCGACTGAACACTACGATGTACTCCTCGCTGGAGCTTTCCTCCAAGCTGACGTTCAGCTTCTGCATCATGAATTTGGTGAACTGCCTGATCTCGTTACCAGAAACCAAGATGTTAGCCTTCGGCCCTTGTGGCTGGACAAATCCGTACTGGTACCAGGTGGTGATTTTGGACAGTCCCACATATGATTTGGTAAAGCAGAGGAGCCTGCCCAGGGTTTTAAGCTGCTCCCTGAGGAGCGGCTGCTTGTTACTCAGTAACTTGTAGAGGTCAAAGTGAACACCTTCGCTCCACCCTTCCATGAAGAAGAGCCGTGCCTCCAGATCTAAATCAGAGAACTGCTGCATGGTGTAATAAATGGGGAGGAGGTCATCATGAAAGACGTGCATCAAGTTGTCTGGGTTGAACCTGTTAGCGATCAGCGCCACATCAGGCACGAAGACTGGCTTTGGCATAAATTTCAGCGCAGCAGCTGGCAGCTCCACAAAGTTGAAGTACTGGGTGTTGTGATCTTCCACCGAGGAGAGGTCAAGCAGAGCTGGCTGGAACCTCCGGGAGCCCAGGTTGGGCAGCATGACTGAGGAGTTGCTGTGAAAGTAGACAAACTCCTCAGCCTCGGTAGAGTAGCAGAGGGACTCAAAGCGGCAGATGCGGTCTGTGTGCATCCTGCCGGTGCACACCATCCTGGTACCATCTTCCACCAGTGCTTGGAGAGCTGCATGGTAGTCAATCTGAACCTGAGAAAGTTCCTGAGACTGACGCGTGAGGACCAACTCCTCTTCGACCATGAAGACATGGTCTCGCAGTTTGATGTATTTCCATAGCACAGCAGCAAGGACAGACACGAGCAGGGCATTAAACACAGCTGCTATGTTCATTCTGTAGTTAGATCCTAGCAAGATGACAGGTGGGGAATGCAATGGAGAGGGAAGACATCATTAACACTCCTTGACATGGTGAGGGCAAAGACCTGTGGAAAATAAAACAAGAAAGGAACCATTTAAACATCAGGTTTACAGCTCCACCATAAATCATATTTTATAGGCCATCCAAGTGAGTTTAGGCTTTTTTCAGCATTTTTCCCCCCTTCCAGGGAACGAGGGAAAAGAAGAAAAGAGTGCCAAAGCATTACCCAAAACTTTAAAAAAAAAAAAAAAAAAAAAAAAAGTTCCATATTGTTTGCAGGCACTAGTTCTTTCTTGCAGCACTGCTGACATTAAAGATACGTAAAAAAAAATAAAAAAAAACACAAAAAAAAAAAAAAAAAAAAAAAAAAAAAAAAAAAAAAAAAAAAAAAAAAAAGGCAAACAGAACTGGAAGCTGTTCTACAGGAAGGCTTCCTCTCTCATTTTCATTTCTACCCTTTTGGAGAAGAAGAAGTAAAAGAGTTTGAGGATGAGCTCTATGAAGCTTTGTCAGAAAAAATCGTATGTTCCCTGAGACTTTGGCTTACACTGCTTTTTGCAGACCAGTCCAACAGCGAGAGGAAAGACAGTGCTACAATCACTGGGCCACTCGCACAGGGCTTGGGAGACCTAGCTCCTTCTCTTGATCTGCCATAGGCTTTTTGCATGTCTGCGAGTACCCAACTCTGCTTCTCGCCTTTACTGTGCAGATAATAATAGTACAAGGAGTATTGCCAAGTATAGATTTTGCTACACTCCATTCCAACATGAAGTGTGAACGGGTGAACATAACATTCAATTTTATTTTATTGGGGGGGTGGGGGAAGGACTTGCAGGTCTACAGACTACCCTGTGTCCCAAGTCACTCAGTCGTTTCTTTGGCTGCAATCCGGGATCAAAGGCTAGGAGCTGCCATTGTCTTCCAAAAGAAATATTGGCATGGGAGAGAGCTCTGCTCTTTATGCAAGGAACTGATGTTTCATTAAAGCAATCAAACCTTCATTTAGTGAGAGTCTGACTTGCATCAGCACAACCAACCCTTATACGAATGGGAAGGTAATAGGTTTGAAGTGTTTCTAGTGTTGGTGTTTTCCCATCCTGACCTGAGAATCTCTTCTGTGCTGCTCCAAGGCCTCCCTGTTTCTTTTTCTGTTATGGGAGAGATCCTGCCACTGTTTTCTTTCTATGTAGAAACACTATTGGCTTATATCAGAGTATTGATTACATTTTCAGCTGTGAACTTCAGTTGAGATATTGGTTCACCTACAGTATTTATGGGCTCCAATTTTCATTATGCATCAAGGTTCACTGCTAGTCAGGCTGTTAATAATTGCAGCCATGACTCATGGGGAACTATAGGAAGGGAAATTCCTGATTGGTATATACCTGATTAGACTGTTTCTAACTGCAGTTTTTAAAGGTAGCAATTTAAACTCCCTTTGATGCAAGTTTGGAGGGAGGGAAAAAAAGCAATGTCTCAAGCACATGCTCTGACATCCCAAGCAATATTCCCTTAGCATTTTAACCCAGAGATGCTTGATTTTATATGCCAAGGAGGAAGACAGCAAGCCATATTTAGAACCAATGCAAACACCTTCTCTACTGTCAAGGGAGTTCTTTTGAAAAGAGATATTGCAGCCTAAAAGCTTGATCCTGCCATCTGGTTCATGCAGCTTGGAACTGAATGGACAATCATTCATGGAATTCAATGAAGTTAGAAGGGATCCCTCCTACAGCTTGTGAGATCCCAACAGCCTGCAGGATCCCTGTCTTAGGAAGAACTGAAGGTACGTGGGAAACTGAATAACGCCAAAGAAACGAGTGCTAGCTGTAAGCCACACAGATTCAAGAGGTGGTCTCTGGGGATCTGAGCAACAAATTCATTTCAGTTTCAGAGCAGCTCTAGCTACTCAAATGAAACAGAAATGAAGTCCACCTCCTTTGGCAAGTGGTCTGAAAAACTGCCTCATTTAGCAACTCCCTAAAAGCAAGCAGCAAATTAAAAAGGTGTTGTTTTGATTTTAACCATGGAAAAGGAAATGGGAAGGGACCCAGAGTGGTCATCTAATTACCAGGGCAGGATGAACTCTCCCTAAACCACACCCAAAAGATGCTTATCTATCTCATTCTTAATACTCATTCATCTCTTCAGCCAGTCTCTAGCAGTAAAGGCATGAAGGACTGTGATAAACTCTTTCCTAACACTCAGCCTTTGTTTCCACCACAGCAATTTAAACCTGGTCTTGTCCCAGGTGCCACTGATATCCTGCACAGATGAAATGATGGCTGTCACATCACCTCTCAATCTTTCCTTCTCTATAACAGGGGATGACTGCTGCTCCTGATGGCTTTGCAACTCCCAACCATGGCTGTTCCATGGACAGCCTTGAATGGAAACCTACTGGGGACAGTGGTACATCACTTGGTTAGGCTCTGCTAATGCAACCAAACCCGTTTTCAGGAAAATAAATTTTTGATTGGGACAGATTTTAAGTTATTTTGTTGGTACCAGACTTCCAAAGCTTCACTTTACTTCTTCGCTATCTTCGAAAGACATCTAACGATATCATCCAACTCTCCACATAACCTCTACACTACAGACCTCTCATCTTGTGAGCACAGCTTTAAATGACTTCAGCAGCATCACCAAGGAAAGGACCGAGCCCAAGCAGCCATGTGCAAAGCCTGCTAGTCAGTATGTGAAGGAGACCTTTAACAATCAAGTCCTCTGCCACAAGCACAGCCTGCGGGCATTGTGAAAGTTAACTACTGCAGGTCAGAAGAACAAAGCACCTACAAGTTCAACGGAATCAATGCAAGCTGCAAGAACTTGGCAGATGGGGAAAACCATATAGCCTCTTTATTATTCCAGTACGGCGGGGAGAGTGTGTATGTGTCGGTGTTTCAAAGGCATCAGAAACCAGCAGTCCATAAAAACACCACTGATACCACCTGTATTTCACGGGCATCTCAGTGGTGGAGAGCTCTGCCGACCATTACAAATCCCTTGAGCCGAACAGGCCTCCTTGGAAACAGCCTGTTCTAATGTTTCACCCCTGGCTGATTTGCTCTCTCCCCTCCAGCCCCAAGGGAAGGGCATAAGAGGTACTTCAGAGATGCAGCCTGATGGATGTGGCCAAAGTTCGGAGGTTAGCAATTTTCATTTCAGACTCTGCTACAGCAATACCCTCTAAATGGCTATAAATGAACAACTCAGCTTTTTAATAAAAATCACTTGCAAGGTCCTCCTCCATCTCTTCCCTCACTGCAGCTCTTTCACTTCCCTGCACTTAGGTGAAGTGAGTGTATGTGCTTTAGCCAACCAGGTGTCAGGAATGAATGTTAAAAGCTAGCAATGCTAAAGGAATCCATCTTCACTCCTGTTCCTCCTTGCCAGTTCATAAATCCTGGTTCATGCTGCTTGGCTGAAAGCTGCTTTTGATGGAAGTGAACAAGGGGATGTGGACAGGAAGGGGTGTCCCAGGCAGAACTAAAAGGAGAATTTCACAGGTACTTGGGGAACAGTCTTGATTCTTTGCCTGTTTTCCCACATTTTATCATCCACCTTTGGCTTTCAGTGAACACAGACCTTAGAGAACTAAAATCTTTGGTCCTTCAGGGAGTGACAGATCAGAAATAGTAACAAACCATCCTGCTGTTTGCTTTTACATACCCAGGAGAGGGTGCACCAAGGGGGTAAAAGCATGCAATCACTCTCCATGTCCCCTGGTTCCTCAGTCCCCCCAGCTGAGATCAGTCATTAAGTGTTGTCAGCAACAGTAGTCCTGGGATGGAAAACTTTCTCAGGAGGCAGCAGGTAACTCTGAAATAGGTGAAAGCATTTAGTCTTCCACCTGAAGAGAGCTGCTTCACAATAAAAGAAACTTTCATTACTAAATCTCCATCACAAAATGGGTCTAGAGCTGCCACTCCCCTCCCATGGTGTCATCAGAGAACATCTTAAGAACTGAAAAGCACTTGCAGAAGTGGCAGGCCAGACACACTGTTACTTTCCTTAAGAGCAGAGTCCTCTGTGCTGTTTCTTTCTACATATAGGTCAGCATCTAGGCTGTTCACACCCCCAGCTGCCCACAGACTATCTCCTCCCCATCCCTACCACACTCATCCACCCTCTCACTTCCCAGTGACACTGGGATAACCACACCTTTGCTCCACAGAGCAATGTGTCCCAGTTACCAAGGAAGTCGTATGGACTGACATTTTTTTACTCTCTGCTTTGAAATGCTAAAGCACCATCCTTCAGCAATAGAAGATGTGACAGCTGATAGACTAGAGCCTAGCCAGAAGAGACATGCACGTAAAAACAGCACAGAGCTTCTCGCTGCCAAGCTGGCAGAGGGCAACGATGCCCCATGGGAGGGGACGGGACGCACCCTTGAGGACTCCCGACAGGAGTGGGCTGCAGGGGAGGAGCGGGAGTGAGAGAGTGAGACATAAGGGGCAGACTTCCCTGGCAGCGATGCTGACAGGGCAGCGGGGCAGCTGACTTAGGGCACCGCATGGTCAAAGATGGGGAGCTCAACAAATACACTGGCATAGGGGCAGCTCAAGACTTTGCAAGGGAAATAAGCGCGTGTCCTGAGGTTTGCCGCTCGGCCACAATGGATGCCACTCCAGAGCCTAAGAGCCTGTGGGAGGGACTCTATTTTTGGTCAGCTTATCTTCCCTCTTTTTCCAAAAGAGATCACAGGCATCTTACTTAAGAATTTACCCCATTCTCTTCCTCCACCCTCACCAACTTAGCAAAAGGGTCACAGCTTCATCCTCTCAGCCCTGCTACTGCTGCTGCTGCTCTAACTAGCACTGATTACTGGTGAGCAGGTAAAGACTTCAGGAGCATGCATCTGGTGTGTTCAGCAAGCACCTCTGGCAGAGATCTCAAGCATCTTGCAGGCCCATAATACTCTTTTGGAAGTCTGGACACAGTAACACCTTCTGCCTGTTAGCTGCTGGTCATCTGATGTTATAAACGTCCTCAGGAAGTGGGAAAGCAACAGGAAGCATAGACAGGAAGCTGCCCTTCATCTCTTGTTAACGTGTAGAGGAGATCAGAGTGGGTGGGATGGGAGAGATTAATTTCTACTAATAGGCAGCTGGCATAAAGGACTGTTTGGATTCATTTAAGAGACAAGTTCTGTTGTTCTTTTTTTAATTATGAAGCTAGGGTAGGATGAATCACTACTTTAAAGCTATTAATGTGATGGACAATGTTTAAAATCTCTTCTCCATTTTAAAAATTACAATCTAGGTAATAAATTGGGAGAAAAGCTACAAAGTCCACACAACAAAAACAAACAAACAAACAGACACAAACATGCACTACTAAGAACCCCAGAGGAACAAAACAAGAGCTTGATTAGGGAGAACAAGGGTCACTGGGGAGAAAGCAGACCTAAAGGGGGACCACCTGGTTCTGCAGGAATTAGCAAAATGAGAAGTGCTGTTTTTATCTACTTGAGCCTTGCCAAGCTTTTGTTACCAACTGCCCAAGCACTTTCCAAGCCAATGCTCAGTTTTCCAGAGCTACAGCAGGCTAAAAAAACCTCACGAAACAGAAAAAAAGCATAAAGGACACACGTTTCCAGAAAGCATCCCCCCTCTGTGCACAGAGAGAATTGCCTCTACATGGAGGCCAACTTGGGTTTGGCCCAGCTGACCAGCTCCCCACAGAGCCTGCCAGTCGTGGCAGCAGTGTCCAAGCAGAACTGTCTCCGCAGTTCCCAGAAATGTGGCACAACTGGAACTGAACTGGGGCTGCTCCTGCCACAGGCCAGAGAAGGAGTCAGGGCAGAGCCGCATGGGTAGGAAATGGGCAGGGGACCCCAACCCTTCTTCTTGTTATGGCAACACGGTGGGAGGGGTGGGAGCAGATATTCCCTCCTCGAGGACATTTTCCCCATTAGCTCTCTCTACCCGCGGATCCGTCTCTTGCTAGGCTGGCTTTCCAGGACCGGCACAGGAAAAGCAAAGCATGCAAACATGGCATTTCACACTCCCCCTGCAAAATGTCTTCTGTTCTTTCTCCCATCCCTGGTGCAAGAGGCTTAGCTAAAGATGTAGTATATGTAATACATGCAGTTTTAAATACCTACTTCATTCATGCTCAAAGCAGAAGTTGCTAGAAGGCAACTTTCCCGATTGGAAGGAGGGGGAGTTAGGATTCAGCAGCCAAGAACTGGCTTTTATTCTCATCTCTGTCACAGATTCCCACAGAACTACAAGCAAGTCAATCCCCACAGCCCAAAGGGCTGTTATCATCTTATTCACTGTATTTGTTTAATGAGATACATATATCTTTCACAGTACATATCACATTAAAGAAAGGATAGTACACTGAATGATTGATATACTGGAACATTTTCTTTGTAAAAAGCAGCCAAGTGTAAAAGTGCTGACTTTTTAAACAGGAAAAGAACAGATTCTCAAAGGGAGCAAACCCAGCAGTTAAAGCTACAAATATCATTAATGAAGCCTGATACAAAAAGGGGGTATGAAAAATAGGAATACCTTAACTCTGCAGTCTCGAGTGGAATTTTAAATATAGAACTTTATTCAGAAAAAATAAAATCAAAACGTAACAATATTTTTAAAAAAAACCAACTGTCTCACAAAAACTTTAGGTATCTATAGACAGTTGTAATCAAAATTAGGTTTATCTTCAGTTTTTATGGTTTAGCATAAGTCAGGAATAGAAAGCAAAACTGTAAATCTTTCTATACAAGACTGCAACCAGGGAGACTGAGGCTCTGTGCAATGGTCCCTACTGAAAACATACCTTCAATATGAACAGGAGAGTATTGGTGGCTACTGGACACCTTCAGTTGTGCTTACGGATAGAAAATCTAAGTTTTCTTCCATTTAATTTCAGAGTCTGTGAGAGCTGAGACAGGAAGAGATCCAACCTGACTTTCATGTTGACTAGCAGCCATTGATTTAATATTTGTTGATACTGCTGTCTTGATCTACAAAAGAACAGGTAAAAAAAAAAAATTCCAACACTAAGCAGTCAACACATACAAGCAAAACACAAAACTCAGCTAAAAGTATGAAACTAAAAAGAATACGTCTTGGGCTTTTAAGGTCCACATTTCCAAGATCTCTTCTCCATCCAGAATGACATGGAGTATGAAATCCTTTCCCCAAACAAAAACTAACCCCGATCTCCAGAAAATTCCCCTAAACAAGATGCATTTCTGATAAAGACAAACAAGCTTGAGGCAGGAGATGTAAGAAAAATGAGCTAAAAAAGAAAAAGGAAAAAAAAAAAAAAGTATTTCTCTCAGCCTTCAAGTCTTCACCTTCTGACAGTCCCRAGCCTAAAGATGAAAACTCAAGGTACTCAAAATAACCATGGCTAGACAGAGGGGGAAGCTTAACAGACAGAGAACATTCCAGCCGATCTTTGTTCAGCCGAGTATCCCACCAAAACCTATCAGGTTATATTGGCATTAACAGCACAGTCATATGAGTAAAAAACCTCTCCTTTTGCCTGGTCTCTTGCTGTTAGTCTGTAAGCAAGATAACCTTTGTCAGAAACAAAAACGTGTCAGAGAGCAGCAGGTTTATCTTACTTCAGTGGTCTACCTAAAGCAAAGACGGAGTTGGGGTGGCTGAAGGGAAAATTTACTAATGCTGCAAAAGTGAATTTCAAAGAATATGATGTGAAATCCGAAAGTACTGAACAAGATTGAACTTCAGCCACTCCAACCATGCCTTTGGGCTTTAGCTGCCATTTGTTATTCTCTGTATTTTATCTATCCTTTCTTTCTTCTCCAATGGGAAGAGTACCTGTGTTATTTGGATACTGGGACTGGTGCTTAGCAGCATTTACAGCTTGAGCTCTCCCCACTTCCCATCAGCATGATGCCTGAGAACGCTCCTGTGTGCTGCAATTCTAAGCAGAAGCCGAAATTGTTCGGAGCACAGTGCAGCCAATAAGAACAGTGAAAATCCCTCCTTGGTTACCACAAGCTCTACATTAGCATGTTTTTAGGGGAGGGTGAAAAAAAAGTAATCCCAAAGCAGCACCTGTCCAGTAAGAAATAAATTTCTGAAAACCTACAGAACTTGGTCCAGATCAAAGATGTTTTCCCCATGAGACTTTTGTTTAAAAATGATAAAGCAAACCACCAGACAAACAAAGGACTACAAAGACCTGGGATTACAAATGAACTACTGACCTCCTTCCCACACATGCACAGCCATAGAGGAGAGATTCAGCGTGAAGTTTTTGGGGCGAGCAAGGAGACAGCATCAAAAAACATGCTAACCCACCCCATCCCCCGAAGTACACTGCAGCCAGGAGTGCCAACAAAACTGAATTCAGAGCCGTATGTGATCAGCACAGCAAACAGAGCACAGTTACAATAACACCCAGCAAAGAAACACAGTAATTCAGAGCATCTGCAACCTTTTTAATCCTGGAAGTACTATCACTGGTAGATTAGTGTTTCAGCACATGCATGCATACCTGGTGTTGCTAAATAAAAGGAAATGCTATCCGGTGCCTCTCTTTCACAGGAGAAAGAAAAAAGAAGACACCTTAAAGCTACGCTTTGCAGGGGAACTCCAGTCCTCTTCTTTCCCCACCACCATAAAGAAAAAGAAAAAATGGTATCTAACAGCTCTGAGCACAGTAACCCGTGCACCATCTGCAGACTGAACTACCTTTCTCCCCCAGGTCTGAGCATGCTCTGTCTGTCGGCAGTGTCCTACCGCTCCAGCTGGCTCACCTCAATTTGTTAGCCTCCCAGAGGTCAGCCTTGCATGCAGGATGATTTGCTGCAGTATTCCTGCAAATCCCCAAAGGGCGGCCACACTGAAACAAACACCATCGTGCTGTTTCACAAAGCTGAGCATGTCCTGGGAGACAGAAGGCAAACTGGTTTGGGGGGGGACGCATTTTAGAAATCCTGCTTTTAGATATTATTAATGCCACTACTACTCCAAACACTTCACACAAAAGAACAAAACAATAGGAGAGAAAGGAAAAAAATGCTCCTTGCTAGAGGATGTGAAAGCCATTCGGCGTGCTTTCTAGCAATTCCCTTGTCACCAGGGAAGTGACTTCCCAGCTGTGATGGTCAGCAAACGGCTTGAACAAGGTTGTGAGTGCCCTCCTTCAGAGATCCAGGGAACCGTATTTTCGAAATGAAGTTATCTTTTACGGAGGAAACAGTAATTCCTAAATACAAAGGCACAAAAATGAGCCAGGGCTTATAAGAGAGTATCTTACTGTGTCCAAGCTGAAGGTCACGAAGGCGAAAGTGTCTTACACCAATCTTCTCAGCAGAGCTTGAACTTGTGGGGACTGAGCAGCTTCTTGAAGATGGCAAACAAGGCAGTACCTACTGGGAACATTTCAGGTCCTAATTCCGCAACTGGATCTATATGCGGAATCAGAAGAGCACGTAGATCCACAGCACTCACCAAAAGGCTCATGGCAGGAAGTCATGCCACTAAACACAGGTGAGGCTATTACAGTTATTAGGCGTGAGATCCCAGCCCTGTAGGGACATACTTGCAGATAGATCACAAGCAAACATATGAGGCTCGCTGCAAATGTGTTGTCTGTATATTTGCAGGATACATCTTGTTGACTATCTGGGAGGCTTTTTCCCTTTAAGTGAGACCTAACAGGTGAAATAAGAATGATGAAAAAGAGGAAAAGTTCTTTAACACCCACGTGTACACACGTCTATACCGATACTCTCAGATGAAGAGCAACCATTTTACATAAGGAAAATGAGAAAAGCATCCCTAGGTTTTTGCTCATGACAGGAATTATCCTCATTGCCAAAATGAAGAAGCTCAAATGGCTCTGCATTAAAAAATGCAATTAGGTAAGATATGGGGTATTCAAAACTCTTAACTAGGAGAGTGTGGCAGCTACAAGGGTTAGCATGTTACCTAAACTCTCGCTCTAAATATGCATCGCAGACAAGCTGGCATCTCCAGGTTCTTACCCTCCCCAAATCATGCTGCAAGTGATCTGAGGGAGGGGATAAATGGATTTACAGCATCTGTGGTGGTTCACTGCACTATGGAGTCACGCTGACTGGGCTGGTTACTGTTGACCAAGCCTGCAATCACTCTGTCCATGAACACTCCCTGCTTACTGTGGAACCCCAGCCCCAAGAAACCTTCTGTTTCCATGCAAGAAGGCAAAGCCGCCCTGCCAAATTAATCTGTGGTAAGTGACAGGCTGAAGCATTTGCAGGGCAGTGCGGGGCAATACACTTTGAATCACAGTAGCAATAGAGCACAATATTAAGTACTGCAATATCCTGCAACTTTTGGGGTGAGGATCCACCAGCATTTCAAGTTATTACAGGTGATGGGTCCCTCATTCACCACCAAGTACCCTGACCTTACTGAAGCCAGGACTCCCCCCTGGGGAAGGCCACTGCATGGGGACAACCTGCAATCTAGGATGGCACTTTGGTATCTCCTCCTCCCTTCCAGGACACAGATCCACTGCCTCAAAACAAGCATGTCCCTCATCCAGCTTCTCCTGCCTGCTGTGGCAGAGGCAGCATTTTCTCCGATATAAGATGAAAACAYGGAAGTCCTGAGGCAGAGATCTGGCAGGACTGGGAGGCACAAAGCAGTTCCAGGAAGATCACGACTTGTCCCGGGCAGGACCCAAGACCGCTAGCCTGAATACAGCCACCATCAGAGCTGAGAAATGTGGGTGTCATTCAGCATCACACATGCTTAGAAACACCGTAATACCACAGAATTTATAACCTTGAGTTTCTGACTGCCAGTTAAAATCAAATACAGGAGAAAAATAAGCTGAAAGAAACAAAGAATAAACCCAAATAACATTCTGCAAAATCGACAAAAGGTTCTTGACAAAGCTAGACCTTCAAAAATGCCTGCCAACATGATGAATAAACACAACTGTTGTATCTACTAAACTAGGGCATCACAGAAGTAAAACAGACATTTTCTCATCTCCCGCTCTGGAGTGCTGCTTTTACACCTCTGCCTTCTTGGTACAGAACAAGCAAGATGGTTCTGTAAACATTAAAAACCACTAGGATTGACAGGAGAAGGTGCAAGGTGCCATCTACCTCAGTACCCTCCTTTCCAGCCCTGTGCCACCTCTTCCCACCAACTCAAGGTGGACTTTGAACTACAGCATGAGCCTATGCCTGTCCTGAGAGGATCCCAAAGGGACTCTGGTCAGTCACAGCTGCCTGGGGGAAATTTTAAAAAAAAAAAAAAAAAAAAAAGGTGGGTGGCAAATAGAAGAGATCCCCTCTTCAGCAGTGTCCCCAGCCTGTCTTGTCGGGACTAAGGACATCCAGAGTCACCCTTCTCTTTTTCACTCATCTCATTGCCCTCTGGTCCCTGTAAATCCAAAGGTGCTGTCTCGAACAAGCCAGATGGTTTTCCTCTGACTTTTGAAAGTTGAGGAGTGGAGTTAGATTTGTAGCTGACTTCACTTGACAAAACACATCTTGACTTTCTGTTTTCTGCACTTCAGAAAGCTCCACTGCATGACCTAGCTTCCACTGATGCTAACAGGAACCTTTCCACTGACTCCACAGACCTTCACCTCCAGTTAGGGACTTTATCAGTGGGACCCCTGATAACCCAGAGATATCATGCTGGGCTCCTTATCTTAGACAAGCTTTTATTTTAATGGAGAAGAAAGTACAACGTTTACAGACTGGTCTTCTATTTATGAATAAGCTTCTTCTCTACCCCTGGAATGAGGTAGATGCATAGACTTCACAGGTACAATTTATCATATCACATGGAGATGGATAGTTTAATCCCAGTCCTGAAGAGGGTCCTATTGTCAATTTGCCACACCACAAAGTAACTGAACAAAACTACATCATTAAAGGGGGGGGGGAGGGGGGAACCATAATCAAATAAATCCAACAACTCTGAAATAATAACTGTCTGTTACTACTGCACCATAAGGTACTAGGTGTGGCAGCCCCAAGCTCTTCTCAAATAGCCAGCACCACCAGCCTACTGCAAGTTGGTGAGGTTTGAATAGGTTGTCTTGGCTCAGAGCTAAGAGTTTGATAAATATTTAATACCCCTCATAAAGTTGCAGCCTCCAAAAACAGCGCCACAAAAGAAAAACAGTTAACATTTTTGGAACTCCTAAAAAGCAGTACAGCACAAACAATACTCACCAAGCTAGCAAAGAAGTCTGAATAGACCCCCTCTTGGTTTAGGACTGACAAAGAGCAGGTAAATCATTATTTGCTGAATCTTTGCCTTGCATGTATAAGTTGCAGGGGTGCCTGCGTCATTCCGAGTCACGGCATTTATTATTTATAGTCCCAGAAGTACGCTCTATAAGAAATTGTTCTTCCTGCAGTGCTTTTCAACCAAAAGTGCATCTCAGTTTGAGAGCACAAAAAAATTTCATGCCTGAACTGACAAAAAAAAGTCCTTGTATTGATAAATACACAAGGAGACAAAGGAAGCATTGGGTTTCTGGACACCAAGATCAGAAGTCCACACACAGAGGATGGCATTTTGATTCTGCAGAAGCTAACATTAAAACTGATGTCAAAAGGACCAGGACTTCAGCCAAATATTGAAAATTCCTAAGCAAGAATACACTTTGAAAGAGGAAAAGGTATTTTTTGAAGAGTATCTCAATGGCCAAACCCCACTTCACTCAACTGCTTCAAGCATGACATACTCCTAGGCTTAAGAGATGTAGGATGCAAGTGTTACATAAATATTAGGTTTACAAAGGTGTAAGTATGATCAAACACATTTCACACACACACACTTAGGTTACATCTCTCTACATCAACCTGACAAATTCATAGATATTAATTCTTCTCCACAGATATGTGCATATTTTATACATATAAAATATATACTTGTTATGGAAAAGCACACTATCTATCTGAATTTGTCATATGCTAAACTATTCACTCTAACAATCCCTCCATCCCCATTAGGAACCACCCTAGCAGCACTGCAGGGACATACTGGCCTGCTCCTGCAGCTATATGCAATGTGTGTTCAGATGAATGGCATGGGAGAGTCACCTGCTAGTTTCCAAGGCAGGAGATGGCTTCAGTAGCTGTTCTCACCCAAGCTAGGTGTCACTTGTGCTCTTCCAGGTTCCCATTTTGTCATCAGTAATGACAGGTCAGCAGGGTGACACAGATAAACCAATTCCCTCTCCTACAGCTATGCCAACTGCGTACCTGCAAATGTAATTAGTGCCAATGTGTCTGTAAAGGAAGCAGAGATAATTCATGCTCATAAAACCAGCTTGGTAAGTAAATGATGTTCACCTAGACTGACATGAGAAACCAAGGGTAAAACATTGCCTGCGAGACCCCTGGGAATTGCTCATGGCCTCACCATGGTGCTTCCCACAGCCCACTACTTGTTAACTATTTTTGCCTAGGCAGCAGTAAGATCATCTGCCCTCTCTCAGACAACACTTTAATATTAGGCCTTTATCACCACAACATCACCTGAAGAAACACATGTCCCATTTTACAGATGAAAAGATTGAAACTGTCAAAGGGGTCTGGGTAGGACACACCACACCAGCAGCCACAAATATGGTAGCAGCTTCCTGTGAAAAACCACCAACAATCAAACCCTCTTGTGTACCCCAAGATTGTATTCATCTCCATGGGCTTCAGGGCTGAAGACAGGAGCCAGGGCCTCCAAGATCACAGGTGACAGTTTAAACATGATAAAGGACAGGGAGGATTAAGTTATCAGCTCTGTCACTGTTGCTCTGAAAGAGCTGCTGGTGGGGCAGCCATAAGCCTGACATGCTCTGCTCTCAGCACACCTTCCTCCCATCTTTTATCTCCATCCACGCTTGCCGTGCAGAGGGCCGTGGGGCCTCCTGCATGCCTGGGAGACCCCCTGCAGCCACAACTTAGCCTGAAGCTGTAGGCCCTGTCAGCATGGACTTGTCCTGAGAAGGGTGGATGAAAAGGAAGAGAGTCCCTTTTTCCTGTCTGTTCAGACAAACAGGGTAGTCATAACCAGCAAGTCTCATAGACATCTTTGGAAATTAAGATGCTAATACCACAACAAAATACAGCTGTTGAAAGGAAAAACATCCTTGAATGTGAACATCATAGGGGCACCAAGGTATGTAAAAGAGAAATAACAGAAATACAAAACTTGCATTTTAGGCTAAACAACAGAACTGTCAGGCACTTTGATGGATCTGTAGGGGTGAACAGCTACCAAGTGTGTGGAAGTATCCGAAGGACAGGGCTGAAGATGTCCAAGCATTTCACTGCCTTCACTGGATTATGCACCTGTTTGCAAGTGGGCTGCAGTTGTTCCAGAACTGATGAGAACATCTCAGTTGACAAGCAGGATTACAGCAGGACTGTTCCCTGCAACTGTCTTTGCCCTAAGCTTCCACTCTCTGGTATGTTCAGGACTTTGTACTTTCCTAAAAACCCTGGAGAACCAAAACCTACAAACCAAAGTCCTAGTACTTCATGGAAAGAACTCCACAAGGAGGCAGCAGCAGCGTCTACAATCTTGATCAAAACAGCAGTTTCAATCCAAGCTGGAGCGTGTGCGTCAATTAGCCAGTGTCTGACAAATGCCCGGAGGTGCCTAGCACAGCAGCATGACAGGAATGTAGTTCAGAGCCAAGGTAAAGGAGAATCTAAATCAAATCAGGGGAAATAAAAAGGTTTACTGCCATTTTGAGTCCCAAAATTGCAAATAGATTGTTTTAACTCCAACGCCCCCTTCGGCCGCACCTGTACACCATAGCCTCGCACCTTAAGGGGATGCAGCCAGCATATAACCCAACCCTATTCATACAGTAGTAGTGTAATACTAACAACTGATAGGAGCACAGTATTACTGGATACCACCACACCCCCCCCGCAGTGTAACCACTTAGACTGATGCTAAGGGAGCACAAAACATCCGTGTTCTGGGTTGGCAGCATATCCCAGGGGTGCTAATATTCACATGAAAATTCAGAACAGAGCGTAAGGTCTTACAAATCATCTAAAATAACTTAATCTGGAGCAGAAAAAAGGGTGTTTCCTGACAGCATAGGCCATAGGACTGAAAAATGCCTGCTGGCCAATTTAAACACTTCGTTAAAATTGTTTTTCGATTAGTACTTAAGTACCCTAGTCTGATTTTCCCTGTGGAAAAGAACAATTCTTACCTTGTCTCTCATCTGATTACAGTATCATCAGAGGGCCCAGCAGAGCAGTAGTAACACATGGCTGTGGGCCAGGCATTTACTGTTTCAAATGTTGCTCTGAGGGCTACCGCTGCTACTGACAGGGGGAAGAGAAGAAAGCAATATGAATCATCTTTCTCAGCTTCAATGTGAACCACTGCACGCAATAGGGGAAGTGTGATGAATACACTGAGTTACTTGTACAAAATCATTCCAACTCCTCCAGGTGTCATATGCAACAATTTACAGTTCAATAGCTACGAAGAACTTTTCGTGCCCTTGGCAGCCTGAAAATTCATGGAAGGACTATTGAATCTAGGCATATTTATCAAGGGCACAGCAGCAAGAGGAAGAGGTTCAAGCCTGATTTGAGTGGGGTTTTTTTGTTGTTTTTTTTTTTTTTTTTTAAGACTTACTGTTCTATTTATTTGAATAGCAATTTAAAATAAGGTAGTTAATTTTTGCCCCATAAATCCCACCAGTAAATCAACGCATCATTTCCCTACAGCCCTCCTTCTCACCCCACCTCCGTGGAGGTTACAACATCCCCATAAACAGCTGATATGACATTTAATACGCACAAGAGGGTGACAGTTTCAGAGAAAAAGCAGAAAGTATCTATTGGGAGGGGAACGTCTGCAAAGCTACTGACGTAGTTGCTATTCACTGGTGGCCCTTTGATGATGGGAGATTCCTTACCCAACCCTGCTGCAGCAGCTCATTTCTGTTCCCTTCCTTCCCACTGGCAAGATCTGCTGCCTCTGTTGAGTCAAATGCTGAGTCAAGTATTTGGCAATGAGAATCTCTTCAAATAACTGAAGTGTAACCGGACTGTCTCTGAGAGAAGAGCAACATCAGCCCGATAAACCAACTGCTGTTTAAAACAGCTGCACTTAAAAACATCTGCCCCCATTCATTACGTACAGCTCTGGATCCATGTGCAGATATTTGCAAAGCCAAGAAGAGAATGGTCTTTCAGCTACTTTACACAGTACTTCGAGACATCAAGGGCACTGCAGGCAGCACCCTACATCAACATGTGCTTCCCCATCTCTAGACTTCTGCTAGCATTACTGCTGAGGCAGCCATTCCCCACAGAAGCCATCTAGCCCTTATGAAAGCCCTGCAGCATTACCCAAACCCAGGGAGGGCTGGAGCAGCTCTGAACCCTCTCACTTGCAAAGAATTCCCAAGATGAGCCATAGTAAAAACATACATACTGTCACACCCATCATCCTCAAAGAGGATGGTTCTTGTGACCTGGAGAAAAGACAAGACTAAAATATATATATATGTATCAGCCATAGCCATTGAAACCCATGCTGAATCTGGAGGGATCCAAGATGGAGGACATACATCATCCCAGGCAGAACCTTCCTGCCTTGGCTCATCCAACTCCACCCTCTCCATGGCAGAATGATGTGCTTATAATCTGTCCTGGAGGCTGACAGGAACTGACTGCTGAGGTAGCCAACCCTTCTTTCCAGGCAAAGGGATTAAAGCTACAGCCACAAAAAGCTCCTCTTGCAACTATGAAGACTCAAATCTGCATGTGTATTAATGCAGCAAGTATCTGAAAGAACAAAGCACCCGAGTCAGAGGCTGAGGACTGACTAGAAAACAGCCATCTTGCCAAGTGACTTAAGGTTACACAAAACAACCACCATTTCTTTACCATCAAGGTGATGAAATATACTAAAATAAAAACTAAAATATACTAAAATAAAAAGCCTTTTCTCTAATTTGCTTGAATATATTCAATGCTTAAGACAAGCATGTACCTAAGAGCCCTGTGTTCCAATGGGACAAAGACATGCACATAAATTAAGCAAGGACTAGAGAACTTTTTGAATAATAACTCGACTTTGTGACCTCTGTGCTAAATATATATATAGGTATATAATACGTATGTATGACTACTACAAAATTCATATAAAAGATTACAATTAATATATAGACTAAATATTGCTCTTAAGTTTATACCTGCATTAAAAGACGATTAATCAGTGGCTTTATAAATTTAAATAAATCAACTTCAATAAGCTGCTAGCTTCCCAGCTTTAGTTTTATACCTTTGACACAACTGTAACAGTCAGAAGCCAAGAAGCTGCAAAGCCATATATAAATGTGTGTGAAGCTGTCCCAGATAACCTTACAAGAGAAGCGAAGGGGAGAGCAACTCCAATCTTCATTTTCTATTAGCTCTCAGGTCTCTGCATGAACATGAGTAATAACCTAAGTAGTAAAGAACAAACAGCTAGAAGCAAGGAGCAGGGGTAAGAACAAATCATTAAAAAGTGATAAGCACCAAGGGCCCTAACTTAGCTAAAGGCAGTAAAAATACACACACACAGGAAACCACCTCATGTCTCCTCAAAATTAATCTGGTCATACAGTTTTAGTGCAGAGTAAGTGACTGCCTCAGCGCGAAACCAGAGTGTCTGTTAGAAAGGACAGTATTTCATCTATGTGCTTAGAGGTCTATTTTCCCAGGTGTGTCTCTCCCTCCTTCTAAAAGAGGAAATTACACAGCAAATTAATCTTTGTGCATCTTTTTATTTTCCACCCCTCCTCCTCTTCCCTCCCTCCACTCCTCCCATCCACTGTGAAAGATAAGAGGGAAAATATGGATGATTCACAACAAAATTGAAATAAATTCACAACAGCAGGAACAGCCTGAGCCTGGTTTGGCTCACACAAGTGAGCTTATGATATGGTGAGTCCATACAAAAAAAGGCGGTCATGAAACTGGTGTCACACACCTTTCTGGAGAGGGCTTTTTGTCCACACAGGTATGGGTGAAAGGCTCATCTGCCCGGGGTGATGACTGGGCATCTGGACATCTTTAACACTGGAAATTAATCTTGCCAGTGCAAAGGGATTTCAATTCACAAACCAACAACATCCCCCTCAATTTACATTACAGGTGGCCAGCTGGGAGAGGGGAAACCAACAGCAAATTAAGACACAAAGCAATTCACGGCTAACTAATTTCCAGTGCATCAAAGGCGCACCAGTGACTACCCCATGCAATGGACTGTGGTCATCCTGTAACTACATTTGACTGTCTGCTTGCCAGAAGCAAATGCAAAACCCCATCACATCCAGGAAGTCATTGACTATACAAAGCATTCCTCTTCAGAAGAGGGAGTGCAGCCCCTACATCCAAACTAAGGAGGGCTTTTTCTGGGACAAAAGAAGGAACCGAGCCAGATGGTTTCAAATTCCTTCAAGGCATTTGCAATTGCCAAGGTATTTTACACAGACTGTGCTTAAATGTTTCATTGGTCACCAGTGGTCCAAAATTCACATACAGCTTAAAACTACACATGGGTTTCCGAGCTTAAAGAAATCAGGGTCTAAACTCTCAGTTGGGTACCACTCTCAGAACAAAACACATTCACACTAGTACACCACTGAAGGGAACCGAACTGTCAAGAATACGTGTTATTCAGAGAACAGTATGCAAAAGCGGACCCTAAAACATAATGGGTGAAGTTTTAGCTCCAAAAGCAATGAAAAACTCACAGCATGGCTTTGAGAAGAATGTAGCAGAAACACCCCAAACAGGCTGGTTTTGAAGACGGGAAGCTCCGAGAAGCTTATTTTTCAGTGCTAGCCACAAGACTTCATAAAAGAATCTTTTAAAAAACTATATGGTCTACTGATTACTGTATCAGAGCGCATTCCTAGATGAGTAAGAAAAATCCGTGTGCAAGCCCACTTCATACAAGAGGTACATAAAGCATGACTAGGAAACTCACTATAATTCCTTGGCTTCATGCAAGCATGGTCCTAGCATCTACACAGCTCTAAGCTGAAGAAGGAGATGGTTCTCTGAAACAGAAGTAGCCTATGCCAAATTTACACAACAAGGACTTCCAGTCAAGGACCCAAATCCCAGAATTCAGCTCCTCTTTGCTCCTTGAGCAACAAAGAAGCAGGTAGATCGGACTTCAGAGACATCTTTCCCTGCTAATTACATGGTAACAGTTTAAAACAGAGATTGTATCACATCCACTGTCTCTCAAGAGCAAAAATACATATGTAATCAAATTGTTAAGGTAAAGCAGTAAAAAGATGGAAAGGAAATTAACACCATATACAAAGAAATCTTTGCAATCAAAAAATGAAACCATTTTTATTGAGAATTACATTTTCTCAGTTGAACTTCAGCAAGTAAGCTGGATGGTACAAAAAATACTTTTTCACAAATACAAAAAAACCTTCTGTTATGAAATAAACTCTTATTCCTCTCATCTTCAACCCCAATCTCCATATATGCCTTCTCCACGCAAGAACCAAGCAATCCTTGTTTAACATCAAAATGCCCCTTGGCCCCTTTTTACACACGTGTGGTTCTCAGAACATCTAGCAGCTGAAGAAGGAGCTCCTGGATCCAACTGTGCAGAGGAGTCCAGCTGTCAATAATTATCTACATCTCTGTTTCAGTTTTATAAGGCAGAGTCAAAGGCCAGGAGAGAGGAGGACACTTGCATGTGTGTTTTGAAGGAAAAGGCAAAATATTTTACAATGGAAAAGGGAAATGTCAGTTGGTTCACATGTAAGAATTGTGCAGCACAGCCTCTTGTAGGTATGACAAAGCAAGCTTTGGTGTGCGAGACAGTCAAACGGCAAATGAAAGGTGCAGGCAGGATGGGAAAAGTTAGTGAAACTTTTCAGCCGTTGGTGGAAAAAGCTTTATGAGCTGAGGGGGCAAATTACYGAGCCCTTCACTTACAAAGCATTTCTTAACAAAACTTCCCAGTTAAGTCCAAATAGCCAACTATACTTAAACTCAGGTATGTCTCTTCTCAAACATAAACAAAGCAAACCAAAAGCGTATGGAAGACATAGGACTGAAATAAAGGGAAGGAAAAAAAGAAACAAGTAGGAAGGGAATAGAGAACGAAAAGAAGACACACTTGGACAAAGGATGTATAGCAGAAGAATGTGCAACCTTCAAAGACTGCTCCAGAGAAAAAAAAGACCAGACTGGGAGATTCTCTTTTTGATCTGTGTTTATCAGTAAAGCACCAGGGAATTTCCAATCATGAGCCTGAGACCTCATTGCACTGTATGAAGTAAACAAAATCACTTAAAACACAGAAGATGCATGTGAGAACTGCAGTGCCAGCTGCAATGCTGTGGGACCAGTTGGAGGTAATTCAGTGAAAACAAATGATGCTATAAAATCACTGCATCAGGAAAACTCAGCCCTCAGCTCTCTTTTAGAGTCTCAAGGATGCAAGAGGGATGACATCTAATTCAGCACCAAAAAAAACCGATAAAAACATTTCCATCTGTACACAAAGATGTCTCCCCTCCCAGTTACAGCTCAAATCCAGCAGGAAGGGGATAGGCAACTTCACACCACCAGGAGCACGCGGACAGCACGCAGAGCAGAGAATACGCTGCTTCCTCAGAAAGCACACATGCCATCAAATTCAAAGGAGCAAGAAACATGGCATGAAAATTAACTAAAGTGGAGGAAAGAAAACAGAGCCAAAAAGAGTGCTTCCACTAAAGGACAACCAGAATAAGAACCAAAGAAAAGATCTAGACCACTCTGCCTACTGCACACTGCCATCAGCAGCCAGAAAAAAAACCAATCCTCCTTTAGCCAATTTTCCAAGAGGTTTCTTTCTCAGGCTGGCAGAGAGCAAGCCAGTGTACAGAGCTTTGGTCCAAAGGCTTTTACACTGGGCAGGAGGGAAAGGGGTTGAATTGTAAATTATTGAAAATTTCTACATATTTCCCTGTTTGCAAGGGAGGAAAAGTTACGCACTCCCTTGTAACATCCTCAGTCTCTTCTAATGCTTCAGCCCTTCTAGGCAGAGGCACCACACTACTGTACCACCTACTACAGACAAGGTGTTCTTCTGCTCATGGTTAGCAGACATGGGCAGAGTGTGAAAAGTGAGGAGGGGAAGTGGATAGATGCACTGTAAGGCAGCAAACACTAAACCATTAGGGTTTCCATCTACATCAGTTCACACTGTAGAGTCAAAGACAGTAACATACAAGAGCAACACCTGCACTATTCACAGACCACTCTTCCAGGTGACTGGAAAAGGCTCATTTCCTTTTCCTACTTCAAGCCACTAAAACAAATCAATCCTCCTTTCATAGCAAGAGCTTTGCTTACCCCATGCAGCATGGTGCCAGGTAGATACACTCAATGGAAGCAACGTTTGTGCTTAGATTTAAGCACGTGCTTAACTCCTGGCTGGATCAGCACTTTCAACCACACATCCTTTTGGGCCATGGATTTGCATTCTTACACATCTTTAAACTTTCCAGGATATGTAATTTATCATTCTGCCTGTGATAAAGCATGGCAACACCGTGCTTGTTCTCGCTCTCATTACACTGCAGAAAACAAAAATATAGATTTCTCAACAGTAAGGTGGAAGACACCGATATTCCTCTTCCCCCTCTGATAATTTAGCTATAGCACACCATTACCAGGCTTGAATCAGAAAAAGGGAAAAAGACTCAAAGGGAGAAGGAAAAAAAGTGGAGGAAAAGGATACTTACTGCAACAGAGACAAACAAACAAAAAAATCCATTTGCAGATCACATATGAAAAGAACATCTACATTAAATATGATCTCAGAAGAATGGACTAGGATAAATCCATGTGCCATTCCACATATTTCAGCCTAAATACAGAAAATACACATTACTCCGAGTTTACGAAGGTCTTAGTTTTATCAGTACCATTTATACACACTTTCTTGGTTCATTTTAGAAATATCACTTTTACTGTACACACACTATAAATACAAAATGCATAGCAGCGCATTTATGTGTCACAGAAACAAGATTTTAAACCAACAGACTTGAGTGCTCACTGATTTTAAAAGACAACAGCTCCCTATTTTTTAACACGTTTCTAAATTATATATGGGCTGCGTATCCCTCCAGACAAATGAACACTGATAAATTACGTTCTGTCTCTAGCCAGGCACTTAAAGTAATCTGCACCCTCCCACCTCCTCATCACATGAAATAAAGATGAAGCACCGCACAATGTCAGTCACATTGCAGATCCATTCAGCGGCTGCCTCTACCTGAAACAACAGAACAGATGTGTCAAGATCTTCATCAGTCTCCACTATTAGAAGCTGAAATTTTTCCTGCAACGGACTCAGGCAACCCCTGAGAGGGTGCTGGCTAGTGCATGCCTTACACAGCCAGCATTACGCTAGACTGCATCCAGCTCCTCTCACAAGCTTCTCCCGATGGGATTGCTCTCCTTCCTAACTACTTTATCTTTTATGCCTGGACAAGTGATTTCGGCTGCACCCGTGGACTGCGATACATTTAATGAACAGCACAGTGTGCTCCATGACCTGGCCGCTCCCCAGCCACGTGCCTGCAGGAATGCTGCCTGGAGTATTAAGCCCACTGCATGTGCTTGAGCACACACATCCCATTTCCAACCCGCTTCATTACCCTTTTCCCAGCAAGCTCACCCAGAGTTAATTTAATGTGTTTAAGGACTGAAGACCAGCCTCGCCTCCCTGCAGTGCTATCAAACATGTTACAGGCAGAGAATTTGGCCATATTCCATCTATGGGGTTTCCTCCAAAGTCCATTTTTTCTGACAACAGCTGAGCTGATGCTTGATCAGTATGAGAACAGTGCTCCATCCAACACAACCCACCACGACCACGGAGAGCTGCTGTACCCTCACACTGACCCTTGCATACCCCAGTCCCTCCCCTACAACAGCACAGGAGCTGGATCATTTCCAAGTCTCCTTGTATGATACTCACAAAGTGTGGAACTGCAGAAGATCAGAGTACGAAACGTGGTTACTTTTTCCTATATTCAGGCTCTACTGGCCTGGTCAGCTTAACATGATGTCTCTCTACAGCTACAGAAGGGCACTCGCAGTCCCTAGGCCAGGAAGCAGCACCAAGGAGACACACGAATAAGTAAAGGCAAGTAAATGCTTTCCAGCTTCTTCCTTAGCAAACTGCAACAAGAGTCCCCTGAGCTTGGGGACTGTCATCTTCAGCTTCAAACCCCCACGGAAGAAAGTTTTTTTCCTTTCCAAGGGYGACTTCCAACTTCAGCAACATTTAGGCAGGATCTAACGAGCAGGAGGCCCAGTATAACCACCACAGCTTTGAGAGGGAGGGAGGGGAGAGTCTGCATGCAGAACCACACCTGGACGTGCCTTTGCAGTGCAATCCCATCTCTGTTTACAAACAGGCTTCCTTCCAACTCATTCATAAGTACCTGTACTATGCTTTCCACCAGTACTATATAAACTAAGAACCTTTAAAGTTCAAACACAAATCACTCCTTTACTCATCTGGCCAATTAAAAAATGGAAGAATGATAACAAGTTGTGAAATTTATCTTGCCACCAGCCTAATTGCTACTCTGGGCTTCAAATTATGGCAGAAAAAATGAGGAACAAAACTGAACTGTTTATAGCTTGTTTGGATTCTGGTTTACAAAGTACAGCATTATCTTGTTAATGTGTGAGGAAATACAATTGCACTGTGGACCTCTACATCAAAAAAAATCTGCTTTAATTAATTATTTGAGTATTAAACCAGCAAGAAAAGAATTACTGTAGTTATTTCAGAGTTGCTTATTGCTTTCACACATGTGATCTATCTGCAAAGGTTAATTACTAACTTGCCAAAAATCTTAGTTCGTTTTACTACAGAATTATTAGGGTATTAGGATTTAGGATTAGGATACTGGGCTACTATGATTATTAGGATACCTGGTGGTATCCTAATAAAAACAGAAACATTTTGAGATCTCCTTTCTAAGGAGGGACTGGGGAAGGATTGAGGAGTAAAGGAGGAAGGAAAGGCTGCAATTTAAATAAATGTGAGAGTGTCGACAGATGGAGAGTTAAGGACAGAGAAAGATTAAGTGAGGAATCCAGTGTCAAAGAGAAAAAAAAAAAATCAACGACAAAACTAGGAGTGGACTACAAACCTTCCAAAGTTTAATTACAGTACCTTAGGTGCACTTAGATGCACTTGGTTTAAAGTTCAATTATTCACCTTCCTTTACTAAAAAAGTCAACCATAGGTACCAGAAATGAAATCCCACCAATCAAGAGCAATCAAGGTTACATTTTTAAAGCTAACTCTGCCCCTCTCTTCTTTCCCCAAACTTCCAACTTCCCATCTCAGGGCTGTCAGTAGTTGTCAGCAATTCATATGAGAAACTCATCTGAACATACAATATAACTTGACAGGCAATACATCAGAAAACCTAGATGTGACAACGGCAAATTCCACCAGATGGTCCTGGATCATATCCATCCATTAAAAAAAAAAAAAAAATTGAAAGGAAAAAAAAAAAAAAMCACCACAGAAAAGCAGAACTTCTGAAGAAGGAAAAAAAAAAAAAATCTGGTATATGCACTGTTTCACCCTTTGTCCTATCCATGCTGGAAAAGGAGACACACAATAGCTCCACCTCTTGTCCTCACCAGCTTGTCCTGTCATTAATATCAATATGTATATTTCACCCTCCTACCCTAAGAAAAGGCTTCTAAATAAAGATGCCACTCCATTAAAAGGTAGTATGTGCTAGTAATAATGGTGCTTTCCAATTGAGAAAACTCTCCCAATGACTCTGGGGCCTGGTCCTGCTCCAGCATCAGTATGGTCTCCAGATACACCAAACCAAGCCGTTAGCCCTGGGAGTAGCTGTGAACTTGGAGCACTTTCAAGACTCCCTTCCCATCTCCCTGTTGCTCTTGTAGGCAGCATGGATTCTGTTTGGGTTCGGGCTGCCTATGAACCTCATCAGCCTTTGCAATGGCCCTTTTGGGAGAGACCTTGGATTGCCTTGTCTGCTGTCAGCCACACAATCCTGTGAAGGCAGCTGAGACCTTCAGGTCAAACACTGACTGTCCAGGCCCAACCTCAATGCAGGTAAAACTGCCTTTGATACACGTGAAGTTCAAACCACCTTTCAGCAGGTAGAGAGCACAACCTGCTCCTGATTCTGTCCTCAAGCCCACAAAAAAGCAGTGCTGAGGCAGGCACAGGGTCAGGACTGTGCCCCCCTCTGGGAGGTTGGCGCAGTCCCATGGCACAAAGCACCAGGTACAGTGGCAGCTCTGGGGTTAATTCACTGCCAGGAAAACACTGAAGCTGTCACTGTTCTTCAGGTGAGCGCCACCAGCCTGGCCACAGCAGCAGCTCAGCTGGGACAAAAGTGACAGGCCCATGAAACAAAAATCAAATCTGTGCAGGCTGTCACTGCTCAAGCGAGACCTTCAGGGACATCATTCCTTGCTCCTGTTCTGCCCCTACCTTCAATAGCTGTGTGCAGATGTACATGTTTTGCTCCATGACAAGTAATTGTGTGTAACTGGAAAAAAACACCATGTATCCTTGTCCTCCCAATTACACATGCTCTGAAGTAAAAGGTATTTAGTCAAATATATTTTAAATTGGTAAAGCAAGTAGATATGAATCTGAATTCACAGACAGTGAAGAACGTGGTGTTATTTTACCAAACATTTAACAGGACAGGATAGTGCTTCCAAGTTCTTTGGAAATCTGAGAGCTTCTTCGAATACAAAGCTGTGACTGTGGTAGAAAGCAGATCTACTCCCTGCCAGTGCACAAGCTGCACTCCACAGCTTAGGACTGAAGAAATACCTCTTCAGGCCACTGTGGCAAAATCAGTTACTATACTGAGCCTTTAACAAAGGAGTATTTCTGTATATTATAAATACCTATTTTCCTTCCCCTAAGGAAAGCTCCTTCCACTATAAACTCTCCTTTGCTGTTAAACAAAGTGCWCCCATTTCCTGAGTGAAAAACACCTGTGAGGGGGGAATTCTCCAGTGCACTGGTGGGAACTGGGCTGCAGTCGTGCTTCAGAAACTGCAAGTGAGTGGACTGGGTTCCAGAGATTACTAATGAAAAGGGCTTTTTTAGCAATGGCTGATGGCTACTCACTGACTTCTGAAGAAGCAGTTTATTGTCTCCATCCAATCCATTTTACAATTATCACCTTTAGCACAGAGAGGAAGCTACTTTTACATCATGGACCTGAGAACAAAAGGCTTACAAAAAAGTCAATTCTCCCCTCCTCCTCAAACTTCAACAAGGAATATCCAATTTTTTACTCTGCCTTTGTCATTTTGGCATAAAAGAAAAAGTCAGTGACATTTTCAAGTTTTGCTGTTGTGCACCAGTGGGGTTTCAAATACTGCAGAGGAACATAATTACATTTACAGACACTTTTGACTGGAACTTAAATGTTGTGACAGCACATAACAGTCTCTTAGAGATAAGAAAAATAGGCATTTAGCTCAAAATGTATGTTCTGATTAAACTTAAAATGGACACCACCTTTTTAGTGGAGTGCCTTTTGGCATCTAAAAGTTTTTCTATAAATACTAGACTATGATTTTTCAGAACATCAACTTTCTACAGAAAGAAAAATAAACAACTTACTATTTAATTGTTCTCAGCAGAAATACTGTAAAACAGAAGGCATAAGAATAATATGTATTTAACAAAATTGGTAAAATGTCACCTCCTCCCATTCTGATATTTAATTATATCTCATTAGAAAAGCAAAAATACTGCAAATCAAAGTCCAAGAATCAGCTGTTTACTTTGTTTATTTATAGGCATTTATATAGCGCTTATCACCATAGCAACCAGGAACCTTTTTTTCCTCTTGTTCAAAGGAAAAGTTGTAATTTTGAAATGTGATCCTTTGATTTTACAGTGCAAATAGGTACTTATGTCCTAGGCCGCTAACACTTAGGCAGGTGCTTAAAGTACATGAATAGACCTAAGTCAAAAAAGGTATGGTGAAAGAGACAGAAACAGAGAAGGAAAAAGGAAAGGAAAGGAACTGAGAAGCAAGTGAGAACAAGGAAAAGAGGGAAAGAGTAAAGGGCTTTCCTATGAAAACTCACGGTGCACTGGGTCCTACAATAAACCATGATCTCCTCGGTGCTTTTCTTCCTGTAATAGTAAGTGACTGGTTCATGGAGCACAGTTCAATGAATCAAGAACGACCAACAAGTTCCCAGTTTATGCTGAGGACACCGGTGAATATTCTTGAGCAAGGATTTCTAAGAGGATAGTAACTTACAAATGAGGCTGCAGAGGGCTGCCTCTCTTTTGAAAGCAGAGAAGTCAGGAGCCTCACTTTGCTACTCTCTTCTGATCCCTCAGCAATTAGCCATTACCAAATTCCCACAGAATTAATAGACCTTTTTAAAAATGCCATCTGCTCACAAAACATCAAAGAAATGAGTAAATTAGAACATTGCTCCTGCATACACCATTATAGAATGAATTACTAGCTATGCCATGCAATTGCAGTTTCCCCACGATACTCCTGGTGTGCACAAGCACAAAACTGCTTTTCAGACCCTCAAGAGAGATTGAAATTGTTTTTATACTATTTCATCTGGTTGCTTCCCACCACCATATAGATTATACACATACACACACAACGTAGTACTTCAGATCCTTTTAAAAGCTAATGAACTAATTGGGACTGAAAGAAAAAGAGAAGAGATCTTTGGCCTGTTGTCACTTTGTTATATAAGAGATCTTATCATCAAGATTTCCTCAGACACAGGTATATGAAGTTATTACCTTCAACTCTGCATTTAGTTTGATCCTATCTTCTTCATAAACCAATACTGTCCAAAGCAGTTAAATAAGGAGCGTTCAGTTGTTCCTAAACCAAACACATAAATCTTTACATAAGACTGGTGGTTATTTTGTAGTCTTTTTTTAAGCTGTATTCTAAATAGGGCAGAAGCTGCATGTATGACAACAGGAAAAGTGACAAGTTCCTTATCTGGAAAAGCACCAGCAGGCACTGTTATCAGAGCAGACCAGCTCTTTTAAAGCGGACTGACGAAGCTATTTTTAAAAACACCTAATAACATCACAGAGGAGAATCTGATCTCTGCAAAGGTGAGCCACGCAGCTCGATACTCCTGGGAGGCAGCTAATGAAACTGAATCTTGTCAGACACAGACTGCATCCAGTAATTGGCTTTGAAAACTCTCAGTTTAAATTCCGCCACGCTGAGTTCAATGCCCCGCTCACAGCTTGTTCCAAGCGCAGGCAGAGCCGAGGGCTGTCTAGCATGACCAAATGTGAGCGGCTGCCTTTCCACTGCCTGTGCTGCTAGGCCCAGTCTGCGGACTTGGAGGGCAAAGAAAGAAACCCACTTTCTTCCAGCACCTCACACCTACCAGTTCGCTGCCAGGACAGGGAGAGACAGTTGCGGGGGGAAGAAAGCAGAATGGTGTTGGAACAGGCGGTGTGCTGATGGAGGAGGAGGGAACACGTCCTACCACAGAAGGTGAAGGAAAGGGGTGAAGACCTAAAAGGAGAAGGAAGAGAATGTCATGCATTCATCCAGCACAGCAGAACAACCGACCAACGCTAACCGTCAGTCAGCACTCTGTGCCGACTGCGCAAAGTCCCTTAGGAACAGCCACTGGCTTCCCCAGGAAGGTGGCCAGCAAAACAGGGGAAGTGTCACCCATTTTCCCTGAAACTCCACTTACCCTTCCTAGCCCACTCCTCCTCGAGCTTTATGGACCCATAGACCCATTCTACCCCTTGCTCTGAACCACAAAACTGAATTCTGTGACCATCCTGGATAACAACTGAAGAAATTATTGTTCCACAGTGTGAGAAGGCAAAATTTGGTCTGCACAGCTGAGAACGTTTGATCTGGTTCTAGCTCTGTGGTTTAACGCTCTCCTTTGCACCACCTTCTTTTTCATGATTCTTCCTGCCTCCCACTACTTCCTAGAAAAATCCGTTCCTTCAGTCTACATAAGCTCTGGTTGGAAAAGCCATTTCAAATAGAAAGCAGGTCTTCTGCTGAGAGAAGTCATCTATGGCTCTGTCTATTTGAATAAAATGATAGTTTTACTAGTGGAGAATCTTTAAGCCTCTATGTTTTAAAACACCTCCTAAAGACCTTGCTGTGTTAGAGCACAGGCCAGACATAAATCTGTTAAAAACTCTGGGGAACAGTAACTAAATGTGGGCTGCTGTCACAGGAAACTGTTTAAACCAACAGCACTTACTGAAGACTTTAAAGCAACAACTTTTAAGAGAAGGGGGTGAGAATAAGGGGAATGAGAATACCCAATTTTCAGATGATTGAAGCAAACCTCAGTTCACAGTGAGATGCGACTCAGGAGATTGGAAATTTAAATGGAAAAAGATTTCCATACAGTCAATCCATTTTGTACATTGCTTAATAGAGAATGAGCTCYAGGTAATTAGTCCCAAAACATTAACCAAGTACCTAGAATGCATGTTCATGGCACACTTCACAAGTGTTGGTAGCTGAACTCCAGCTCTGGTGACAGCTAATTAAAACACAAAAGTGAGACTCCAAGTAAAACTGCCACCTTGCAATCATAAACCGTTCAAAATGCGCTCTTGCAGAAAAGCAGACTGCAAAGCAGGTTTCCTGTATCTAGTTCACGCATTTGGTATCTACCACGCTTTTGAAAATGACATTGCAAAATAAACACCCTTACAGTTGATGTGTTTAGCATATGTCAGATTTGTTTGGGGGAGAAGGTTGTCCCAGAGAATAAGAGCTCTTCTGATTCTCGGCTAAGTCAAGGCTTGAGCTAACAAGCCAATCTATCAGTTCAAGTGTTTTGAGATCACTATTAAAAGGAGCCRTCACTGTTTTATTACCAAAGTCAACAGATTCTCCTGAATCAGCAGTCACCGTCTAAAAGTCAGCACTTGTCAATAGTTATCCAACTATGGTACTGGTGTGAAAACACCAATATGTTCCCTTGCCTTTACCAGTTGTTCAGATACAGTCATTATTCTCATCACCAGAGAAGAGTGTGCCTCTTCACTTTTTTTCCCCCCCCAARGCAGCAGCCATTATCTTAATAACCCATTTAAACATTGGGTTAATTGAGAGGGGCTGGAAGGAAGCAATGGGACACAAGCAGACCTGTAAGCCTGACCTCAGAACATGCATGTGCAATGCACCCAGAGCTGACATACACAAGAGAAACTTTTCCACCATGCTTAGTCAGCACACAATAATTAAAAGGGGAAGGATGCGATAAATTCAGCATCCGTATCCACTGGGGCCAAATTCACAAGGACTGGTAAGCTTTCAGAGCTGAAGACAGGTGTCTAGGGGGGTTCCCAAGGCACTCAGCCATCAAGGAAAATTGTCAGGAGAACATAATTACATCTTTATGTGCCCTGGTAGGCTTTAAACCTGCAGCGTCTTTGACCTCTAGGGAGGTTATTAGAGTTTTAATTGAGCCGCCTTTCTGTGGAGCACGCAGCTGCCTACAACTGCTAACCCTTACAGCGTCGCCTGCCCCCGGTAGCAGGACGGACCGCTTTCGCTCCCCGGCTCTGGAGAAGAAAGGTTTCCACGTCCAAGGTGTCAGCTCCGCTCTGCGCAACCCTAAGGGGGGTTTCCGTGGGTTATTTCCATACACACCCCCGCCCTGCCCCGCCCCACTGTGGAGCGCCGCCGACCACAAGAAACATCGCCCCGGTTCCCCCGCCTCCCCTTCACCCACTTTCCCCTCAGAAAAGAGGCAGCAGCCGCCGGCCCCCACGAACCACCCCTCGCGGGTGCCGTGCCCGGCCCGGGCCGACCCGCCCCGCGCCGCCTCACCTGCCTCCCGCGCCGCCAACGGCAGCAACCGCCCCCTCGGCCCGGCCCGGCCCCGCCACCCCTACCGCCCCCTCACGGCCTCCCCGCCCGCGGCGGGCGGCGCCACCACCTCCTCGCAGGCGGGCGCTGTCCGCCGAGGGGCCGCGGCGGGGCGGGGCGGCACCGCCTCCACCGCGCTCCCAGCGGCGGCGGCGGGAGGGGGGGGTGATGGGGAGGGGGGCGGGCGGCCCCTCGCCCGCCATGCTCGGGAGCGCGGCGGCCCCTGCGCATGCTCAGTGCCGGGCGCCGCGAAAGGCATTCTGGGGAGCGTAGTTTGCGGGTGCCTGGGTTGCCACGTCTCCTCAGGGTGGGCTTCCTGCCGGGGTGTTTAGTACAGACCCTCTAGCCGCTCCCAAGCCACCCCTGCTCCCACCTCCCCCCTGCTCCCACCTCAGTCCGGTGGTTTCCCTTCACAGCTTTCTCCCCAGGCTGCCCAGTCCTTGCCTCCCCATCCAGTCAATTTCCTTAACCTCTCTCCTTCTCCCAGTCCTCTGCATTCCTCTCCCCGGCTCCTCATCTCTTCCCCAAATCTCCTTCAACCACCACTTCATTCCTCTGCTGTCCTCCCACCGCCTTCCCACACTGACCTTCCCCTGTCACTCAGGGTCCCTCCCTGAACCTCAGCTTTCCTCTGCCCAAGAGCCTCCTTGCTTGCTGCCCACRCTCCCTGGCCTCTTGATTTCTTCTGCTCAGAATATACATGCTAAAGTGGAGGGCAACCATCGTTATTATGAGTACATGGCTTCAAATCCACTAGGAAAACCTGACAGATAGCAGGCACCTGCATCTTTAGCAGAGAAAGGTTCTTCCCACCAGGGTAAGTGGCAGGTCATGTTCACGTAGTGAGGTTTGGTAAGGTCAGACTTCACCAGAGCAATCCCGAGATTATTACAGCTTGAATAAACCACCGAGGACATCCTGAGTCCGATACAAGAGGTCGAACCAGCTGAGCACGTGGACACGTGTGTGTACGGCACCTCTGCTTGACCCAGCCTCTCCCAAAGTCAGCAGGCAGCTTTTGCCATTCACTTCACTGAGGCTCTTGATTTCTCATGGGAGCTTTCCATTTCCACACCCATGCAGTGCTCTTAATCAATGAGAAGGACAATTAATGGCTTGGTAGCATCTTTCACATTAGCTGGTGTTTGTATGCATAACTAAATGCTCCCAGAGTGACAGGATTGCTAAACATGCGTGCAGGAAATGAATGTAAAACTTTAACCGTTGAAATGTTTGCCCCTGAAAAGCTGATAGTCATTTGGGGGAAATCAAATTTAATAGCTTAGTACTCTTTCCTCCAACCTCTCTTTCTGTCTTGCAGATTTTGTAGCTAATGATCCGAAGAACCATCCTGTATTATAAGAGATACATGCGAGAACCGAGGGTTTTCAGAAATGTTCATCACTACTCTAAATTTAATTTCATTACGGTCCCTATGAATTTTAGTGTTGAGCTCTCATGGACTTATGAGGCAAATGTCAGGCTTCTGAGCTTCGTTTTCCAGAGTTTGTTCAAGAACTATTACACTAATGAAATTGATTGCAAGAGATCCCATCTACTCCATTTCTCATTAAGTTTGTGAGTTATACTCCAGTCTTACAGAGACTTCAGAATGCAGGATCCGCATCCTTGTAACTACAGCAACGGTACAAAATCATCATCATCATCATCATTTTCATTTTCATTAACATTTGTTGGAATAAAAAGTCACTATTATTTCAACAATGTTTAGAGTTCTCTATTAATTTCTCCAAAGCATTTGTGAGTAGAAATCTTGCCTGGAAACTAAGATTTCACAAATACCTGTTTGCATATTCACATAAATGTCATCTGAGGTGCTACTTTTCCTCCTTGTTATGAAATATTTAATGAATCAGTCAAAAAGCCAGACATTACAGTAATTTGAATTAAGTGGCCAGTCACGTATCACGGACGATGAATGGCCAAAGACACAGACACAATCGTTCAAGAAAAAAAAGAACACCCATAAGCTGAAATGTGTTTCTATGAAATATTCATAGGATTGCCATGATTTATTGTCATGTCTGCTTCAGAATAACCTGCAACGGGAAAAGAGCATAATCTGATAAACTTTTCATGCAAAATAGTTCATTCGTTATTCCTGGAGTATCAGGTTTGTAGACCCACATCTGTTTAAGTCTACCACCTGTAAGGGGTAGGGAAGTGTTTTACAGGAGATACCTAGTGAAGGCAGGGGAGACAGTCAYTTCAGGTGCCCAGACATAGCTGCCTAGTGCCATTTTAGACAGTTTAAGTTGCCCAAGACATCTGCACAAGGCTGGTAGATACGACGTGGGACCTGTAAGACACTCTCAACTGGTGTAATGGCAGCTACAGGCCTGGCCCAAACTCGAGTTTCAACACGGTACCATGCACTTACATCGCCCAAATCACTTCCCATGTGACTGTTCAGGGAATAAATCAGCGTTTAGAGACACGGGCAGAGGATGGGCTCACAATTAGGAGCTAGAACAGTTGAGCCACCTTTTACAGTCCAATAGACAGAGCTGTATCTCCAACCTCAAGCAAACATTGAAATGTTTCCACCTCATACGTCCTCAGCTCACCTTCTGCACTTGGGTTATAGCTTCCTTTGTATGTGCACCCTCTTTGAATGAGAAAATAGCAGAGGGCTTGATCCTGGAAGCTGCCCCCATCCAGCAGAGCCGCTGATGTGCCTGCTCATGAACATCAACACGCTGGACTGCAGCACTCCAAGCCTTGCTCAGCTGAAGTCAACTAGATCCACCAGCTTCTTTGTTGTGTGTTTCTGTGCGATGTTGCCTCAGCTCTTTTGTCTGTTTACCTAATGCCTCTGCTCTCCCTCAGTTTTCACTATGTCTGTGTGTGCTGCACGAATGAATATTTGGTGGGCGCTGGCACTGTTAACCTTTCTACTCCAGGACAGACAGAAGCATCTACACAAGTTGTTGGCAGGATCTTGCTGGGATTGAGCCACCCAGATTTTTTTAAATGTCAGCTTTGTAAATTTTATTAGGTGGGGATAGGGGAACACACAAACCCAAGGGATGTGGCAGTCTGCCTGTGGTGTAGTCACAGCTCAGCAGAGCTTGTGGGCCACCAGCCAGTATGTGAAACTGGACGAGCACCAGTGATTCAAGTCTTGTAAAAGGTAATAAGCGACATCCATGGAGTGTGCTGCTGTCTGATCATCCTGCCAAAGAGCGCCATTTCAGCCAAAAACGTCAGTGAAGGCATTTGGGACTAAAGGCAGAATGTAATTCTCTGCACATCGGCTCAGCATATTCTAAATGCAGGCAGCAGAGAGAGCTGAATGAGGGATTTTGAAAGTGCTACATGCCTCAAACCTCTCTTACAAATTCATGTAATTCACTAAAGAAATGATACATATTCATGTCATTCTACCTCAGGTGTATGAATTTGTTTGGAGGGGATAGACACTTTGTTGCCTCCGAAGAGCAAGCTTTCATTAAACTGTCTCTCATTTGGAAAATGCAAGCAGTGACCCCACTCTCTGGAGTACCTGACAGCCAGTAATAGCTGTATCATGATCAGTACCTACCCCCGGTATCAATTTTTCACATGCTGATGTCGAACACATGCAAGAGTAAAAAAAGAAATAAAAAAATCTGCTGCTGAGCAACGCTGCCACTGAAGTGACTCGTGTCTACGAGGCGGTGAGGGCACTTGGTGTTCTGAAAGCACAGCTCTGATCCCAGTTTTTCGCTCCTCAAGCCCAAGGGCTGGGTAATTGCTGGTGTTGCCAAGGAAGGTTAAGGCTTTTTTTCTCTTGTTGCAGGTAAAATGAGGTGAAATGAGCACATGTGCTGTTAAACAGCTAAGCAAACATGACTATTCTATAGAAAGAGATACTGAAAAAGCTTTTAAGAATGTCGATTAAAGCTATCCAGTAGTTTCATGGTGGTATTAAGAGAACAAAAAGAGTTACCGGTCCCACAACCAGGGCCCCAACCCCTGCTTTCTGCTGCTAGCAATCGGATCCCACTGACCGCAGAAGTGAGCAGCATAAGGCAATCTGCGCGAGCGCAACAGCAGAGTGACAGAGAGGGTAGCTCTTTTCTAGCCCCTCATGGAGTGGCGACAACTTCCTTGGTTTTGGAGTGGTCTGCTTAGTTTGGAATGCAGGACAGTTAGATAAGCAAACACCTTATTTATTTAGCCATTCATTTATTTAACAACATGGTACAGGCAAGCTATTGAGGGACTTGAGAAATAAGGAATTTTCCCTCGTAACAGGATTGTAGAGAGATTCATATATGGACTTTAAGTAAATGTTCCTCTTAAAAACAGAAAAAGACTTGCACTAATCTAACACCATGACTAAATACAAACCTCTACAATACAAAGAAGGAATAGGTAGTCACTAGTGACAATGAGTGAAAAAGACAGGAAAATGGAGAAATTCAGTGACAGTCGGCATCAATAGATGTGCCAAAAGCTCGTGAAAGCTCCCTTGTATGATAAAGTGACTGTCTCATGAAATATTAGCAACTATCCAGAACTGGGAAAGTGTGAAAATCTTTTTGCTGTATAAATTATCTGAGACACTCCTGCCAATTATAGACTTGCTGTGAGGAAGAGACATTGGTAATCATGACAGCGACTGTGTTTGAGTGTCATGTGAATATTCTCGGGCAATTATTCAAATCAATCATTTCTTGTCTGGGTAGGAAAGATTCATCACTTAGTACCTCGTGTCATTCAGTGACTGAATTGATGATGCTCTGCTCTTTCTGGTGTTCTGCAATCTGCCCCTTTAAGGTGACAATGCTGTCACACATTTAACTGCTGAGGTGGAGAGCTGTCCGGCAGAACATGGGCCTGGATCCCGTGAGAAGCATTACACAGGTCCTAAGAGACCAGTTCCCTTCTGCACTGAGCAATGTCCAGCTCAGAGGTGGTTTTGGAAGTGGCAGGAGCGATGCTGGCCATTGCCACTGGCAAGGTGTGAGAGGGGGCATCACTTGAACGCAGGGGGAATGCGATGCATTTGATCACTCTTCTTCCATACGGGATGGCTACGAGACCTGTGAACCACATCTTGTCATTACAAGCCCTCCAACTTCAGTACCTGGTGTCCCTGTCAGTGAGAATGACCCCCATATTTGATGACATTCCTGCCTGTCTGTTGTCTGACTCAGTTTCCCCAGCCCTGTGTGCCTTGATCTACCCTCTCACATCTGCTGCTCTCCATAAGGAGGGGCTCCTATCACCACAACTTCTTTCATCCTCCCATCCTTGCTGGCAGGAATGCCTCTAACATGGGACTGTGTCCTGCTTCTGTGAGAATTACTGTTGGTAAGAGACATTACCAAAAATGTGCAACGTATCTGTGTAATCATCGGACTGTTGCAACCCAAACAGTGACTACATAAATTTGGACCTTTGATTTGGCCTGATATAGCTGGTCTTACCTTCTTATTTATATATCATGAAGTATAACTCATCAATTAACTTTTTTTTTTTTTTTTTTAATAATATTCCCCATCTATTCCTTCTGCCTCTTCCTGTAGACTATGCATGTGTAAAGGCTGATTCTAGTCTGGAGTCACAAGGGGATGAATTAAGGCTGCAGATCTGCCTTTGCCAAACCTTAAGCACCTGATTTTGTAAACTAAATAAAATACCACTTAGGTGTTACTGCTAAAAGTACCAGGGTGATGTATCAGCTGAGTTTCAGTACCACAGGGCTTCCTGCTACTGTTCAAGAAATAAAACTAACATCAGCAAGTGGTAACTTGAAATGGCATTTGTTCTTTGATAAAATAACAAAACAAAGTCTTCAGAGAGGAGTAGTTTCTTTTTTTTCTACATGTAACTGTTTGTAACAAAAAAAAAGAGCTGTTAACTCTTCAGGCTGGTGATAACAAATAAAGATGTGGTTCACCTCGGCTTTCACACGCTCCGTCTCTCTTTCCAAAGAGCTTCCTTCCTTTATTCATGAGCTCTTTGGGGACAGGATTTTTAGCAGTTCTTTCTGCCAACTTGTGGTTAGCAGAATATTTGCTTTCCTTTTTTTTTAAGCCTGTGTTGTGGCTCCCAAGTATCCATCTGTACGTCTCAGGAAAATATCTGTAGCTTGCGGCTAGAGTGTATTTTAGGATGCCTAATCTGAGCAGGTGACCATGTCACTGGTTAGCTCAGATGCTGAAGTTTAACCTGCTGACATCTGAAATCCACTGAGATGAGCAGTCCTTTGGAGAGTGTCTCTTCAGCCATCTCTTCCAGGTCACCTGTCTGAATCCTGAGTGTTTATTGACATCGGTACTGAGCCATCACACAGGAGAGAACTTTGATTTTTTCTTTTAAGTGCATTTATCCTGCAGATCATCCTCACTCTCTGAATCCCTTCTGCATCTCTAATTAGCTATGATGCCCTTCATTCACGTATGCTTTTGGGGGTGCATATCCTATTTTTAGGAAGTCATTTTAGAGGTAAGGCAAACAGTTTTATGTCTTACACCTCCATAGCAAAGGTATGAGGTCTGGACATAGAAGATAACCATTCCTGCTTCACTTGATGGTTGAGCTGTGACAGCAGTCCAGCCTGTTGCTCTTTGTACCTGCTTTTTGTATGATGTGAGCTTTGTCCCAGTGTAGCATAGCCTAACTTTTATCACCTTCATTTAATGACACATGGCTATGAAAGTGAGGAGGCGTCATACCCCCTTCCAAGACTGCAGCTTTCCACTGGCTGCAGCTGAGAGCTGTGTCCATCCTGAAAAGCAATGGGAAACACCAAACCTAATGCTAAGAAATCCTTGCTTTTCACCCCAGTCTTCCTTCTGACTGATTACTTTCATTTTCAGCAATTTGTTAGTTGTTCTCATGCAAGCACAAACATTGTGGTTCCCAAAACTGAGCGGGGGCGAGTTACGGCCGATTCCTCTGCTCAGTCATCCCYGCTGCCTGCCTCCTGGGGAAGTGCTGGTAGACCTACCCTTCTCCCACCACTCCTCCAGCAGGTGTCATCGGTAGAGGAGGCTGGACTGGCTGGCTCCAGCCTGAAAGGGTTCAGATCTTTCTTCTCAGGTGCCAAAAGTGACCATGAAGCAAATGCTCTCTTTGTCTCCTCTTCTGAGGGCTGGACCGTGACTGAGAAGGGAAACCGGCTGTCCCGCTTTTCTAGGTGATCCTGATCCAGGTCAGCTGGAAGGCAAGCATGCCCACTGCCAATCCTTGCATAGCATTGCTTTGAAGTGGGAATATTTGGTCCCTGTGAACTTGCACACAACTTACTAGAACCGTGCCCTTCTCAGTAGCAGCCCTAGGTATTGCCGAAGTTGAAGAGAATAGTGAATTGGGAGGGCTACAGCCAGCTAATGCCCGCTTTGTTATTAAAGCTGGCTCCCCTTGTTGGATTCTGCCTGCCCCAGGAAGTATCTTCCTAGGAGCTCAATTTTTAACTAACACAGCAAAATAAATGAAAACAAAACAAAGAATAAGGCTCCGCTCCGCTGGGAACACAGGACCTCAAGGTTGTAACTGGAATTCAGCACCTGTCTGTTTACTGGAGAATTTATACATAGGATGGATGGGGAGTCTCCAGGGCAACAGCAAACTGGGCACTCTTTTTCTTTTCTTTTTTCTTTTTTTTTTCCTTTTTTTTCTTTATTTTTCTTTAATTTTCTTTCTTTTCTTTTCTTTTTTTTTTCTGGTAGCCAAAAACATATAACATTTGTCCGTGTATTTTGGGCAGGGAATTTGGCTCCTTGCATTCATCTCACAGAAAGGCAGAGCGTCTCTCAGACAGCATAATTTCCCTCCTCTCTCAAAGCACCACTGTCTGTGAGCGTGCCCCAGCTCTCCCCTCCTGTGCTTTGTGCTGACAGAAAAATCATCTCCAGCTGAAGCCGCTCTATCTCCCCGCAGCTACAGCCCCCTGTGAACCGTGGCTGCCTTCCCCCTGCTCCCTCACTTACAGATGACACATCCCATCTCATTTATATTATTAAAATGATTTCCGTGGGGTCACCTTCTGCTTCATGCCTGAAATGATATAGAAAATTAAGCTCTTCCTTTTGTGCCATTTGGATTTAAATTGTAGATTTTAAACCTGTCCTCTCTCCTCGATCCTTTTATTTTCCACAGACAGCACTGCTGCAGTGGCAACTCCTAGTGACTGCATTAGATGTTCAAAAAAAAAAGAAATCACAGGCACATCAACTCATATAATGTTATGATGAGTGAGGTAGGTAATAACAAACACATGGTACTTCAGGCACCCACTGGGTCTCTTTCCATTTTCTTCACAGAAAACCTAAACAGCCCGCTCTGTGGAGTATAAAAAAGGTCATATCAAAAGAACATCTGCCCATTAGCTTATAGAGTAGCACCCCGTGGTGAAAGAGCTTTAATCTTTTCCACGCGCAAAAATGATGCATCACATGAAGGGATGCTTACACTGAAGTCAGACCTGACGGCTGTCATGACTTCTCAAACATTTCATCAAAAATAGTTCCTTGCAGGTAAGTTTGGCAAAAGGTGTTTGGGTTGTTTAAGGTAAAGTGCTGGACTTCTTTAGGAAGTGTAATTGCAATTGCTGTACTTCACAGGCAAGAATGCTGCCAGGAATAAGTAATTCTTGGTATGGGATACATACAATACAATGCATATTTATGCAAACCAATACTTTGGAAATTGCTGCTTTCACTTGAGCTTGATTTAAATGTGTGAATTGTTTGCAGCTTTCTAGTATTCCCCAGTTTTACCATTGGCTTTATTATCGGTCTGAAAGAAGCCACTGCCATATGGAGAGCTGGAACAGCTGAGAGTTATGTTCACCAGCAACGTACCATTCAAAGCCTTTAGAAGCTGCCAGTCCTCATGGTCCCAGGCCAAAGCTAACCTTTGTAGCAGCACTATTAGGTTTTCTTGCTTCTTTTTCCAAGTCAGATGGTGTTGGTCTCTCTCTTGGGAAGAACACCAGATGAGATGGCCTGATGGGTTACTCCTGATGGCAATTCCTGTGCTGCCCTAGATGAGGCTGGCATCCCCAACTAAGTTCCAGTTTAAGGGACAGAATAATCCTCTGCAATTCTTCACTGTGYGCGGTGCATATTTGATGGGTCTCACCTGAGTATTGGAGCAGGGATGGAGGAAAGGAGGAGTCTTTGCTCCTTCTTGGAGTGAATGACTGAGTTATTCCATAGAGAAGGCTATGCAATAAAAATAATTCCAACTCTTTCATAGTGGCTAGTGGCTAAATACACAACTGTTAAAGAAACACCAGGCCAACTGTTCAGCCTTCCTTGCAGGATATCCTTCTACCCAGAGCAGACCCCAGAATATGGCTGAGGAATGAGATGAGACAGAGACTCTAGAAAGATGAAAGCTATTGGATTAGCATTTTTGTCCCGGGGCTGTAATAGAAATCTCTAGTAAGTAAAGCCCAGGCATGAAGATCACATTTTAGCTTGAAGATGAAGTCCAATTTTGAGCTGAAATTCACCCCCCTTAGTCAAGGGCAAAGTACACAAAAAGACTCCGTAAGTCCTATTTTCTGGGTGCTAGTGGCACATAGATCCCTCTGCTAGTTCCTCTGTACATGAATGAATTGGATCCAAGGCACAAGCACAAGGCTTGTGTCAGAGCACTGCTATAAGTCATGTTTGAAGACGACTTTATTAGTTCCGAAGTCAAAGATCAGCGAAAGAAAATCTGACCAGAGGAGAGACACTGAGTGCTGACACACTGTGAAGATTTGGAGGTGAATGGGATCTGGGTTCTTCTAAAAATCTAAGTGTTAATAAAAGTAAAATTGCAAAATACCACTCTTCTATGTGGAAACCTCGAGACATATTCCCATCTTTGAATCTAACTTGCAGTAGACTATATTCCTCTTCTGTTCCTTCTTATGAGACACAGTGATACTTAACATAGCAAAGAACGTGCCCACAAAACTCATCTGAGCTATAAACATCTGATTCTACTGTATTATAGACAAATTTATGCTACAGATCATTTCTTCAAATAGATAGTGAGTATGATAGTTATGGTCCCAGGCTCTCAGCTGTGGCTTTGGTACTAGGATCATTAACTCCTGGTAGTGAGCTTAGTTCTCTAGTCACCACACAATCTGTTCACGGACACAGTCTTCATTAGAATAAAATGAGGAATCACAGACAGCGCTCCGAGACTAAGCAGCCACAGACAATAATGCCCCCTACTGATATTTGAACAATTCAAGGGGAAAGCAATGTCTCAAATAGCCAGCAAAGGCAATGAGACCGATACAAACAGCAAGAACCTGTGTGAGGAGCACAGACAGGCAGCTTGATGGTCCAGGCAATTAAATGACTGGGTAGCGCAGAGGAAAGTAACTGCTCATAAAAATTCAAATTTTGAGAAAGGGCTGGTTCCAAGACCTTGGTTTTTTAGGGTGAAGGAGCCCCAATAGCTGAAAGTTAAACTTTCGGCACCCGTTTCAGCTGCCACGGAAGCCCATGGATTGTCCTGTCCAGGCCAAGGGAATTGCGTGCACGGGCTGCGTGGCAGCTGCAGGGGCACCACGCAGCACAGCTCGCACCAAAATGCTCGCAGACGCACGTCACGGTAGATATTACAGTCCCTGGTCACCTTACTTASAGGGAAATTGAGCCAAGACGGCAGTGTGACATGACTAAGGTGTAATCATGTATGGGTAGGCAAATGACTCCCTTTCTAATCAGGGTTTATGTAATGCCTGAGTCCTATTACCAGCCAAGCAGTTATAATCCTTTACAGCCAAATGCTGCCAGTAAATTTATTGCCTACAAACCACTACCTGTAACAGGTTTACTGAAATTCAGTGTCTGAAACTCAGGTTGCTCTGTGTCATGATGCATTATTATCTATAGAGCAGGTGTTTCCAGTGCTTCCAAGTAAAACTGTTTTACCTTTTATACTGTGTATCCGTGGCTTAGGAATTACAAACCTGTATTTTGAAAATGAAAAGAAAGCTCAGATTTTTGAGCAAAAAGGCTGCTGTTTAGTTTCCTCCTCTTCCCAGAAACAAGGCCAGCTGTCCTGTTGCATCTGCTGAGAGCCAGTCTCACCTCAGAAGAGCACTCCTATAAAGTGCCGGTGAGATGCAGTCGATCCTATGGCTCAGTGGAAGCTGCTGTACCTCCATCCATGCACCTTCAGCAAGCTTTAAATCGTAGCTAGGAGCCACATCTGTGCAAGAAGTACGAGCATGAGGATGTAATTTGCTTGTCCCATGCGTATCCATGCTCGAGGAGGGAGGAACAGCCTCCCCACTGCCACAGAAAAGCTGCTTGGTCTCTGGCGACTGGGACAAGGAAGGTGGGTCGATAGAGTCCTGTGGACTGGGAGATCAGGGCCAGAAATAGGACCTGGCTCTGGTCCTACCCTTAGGTGAGTTATTTCTTACTATAGACACAGCCTGTGTTTTCAGACAGCTTCCTCCTGCCTATAGACTTGCTTATAGAGTCAAGATACTGCCCACTAAGTTTGCTGTGGCAGTGCTTACGCATTAACTCAGGGCAGCCCTTCAGCATCAGATGAAGATAGTGTCTGGAAAAATAGCAAGCCACCTTAAGAAATCTGAAAAATGAGGTTGGATTTTACTACCACTACCCTAAAACCATGTCTGTGTATCAGTGTGCCCTTGGGAATGCATTCAGACAGTGAAATCCAGTTTCCTTATCATGTGCAGTAAACACAGTGATGTTAAAACCCTCGGTGGTTTCTTATGCTTTTATTACTAGGATTTATGTCAGCAAAATAGCATGGAAAGTGTATTCAAGTGGTTATTATGCACCTGTCATTTCCACTCTGATCAGGCCACATGGGTTTGTATGTGGCACCTTGTATGCAAAGGAAATCTGCTTTTGATGGAAACTAACGTATAGTTAATTTTCTACATTATCATGTGATAATTAGTATGTAGGGTTTATGATGTATTACAACTCCATCTTAGTATACATGCACACAAATACACACATAATAAATACATCAGTGTGCTCAACGCAGGCATCTCTAGGACAGAAGGTGATACAAACAAATCTAAGCAGAAGTTTTGGACGCGAAATGAGGACTGCATAATGAGTACCTCAATTTACAATCCAATAACATAATATCTATTCCTCCCCACACCCTGTACAGCGTGCATATATAAAAATCTCTTCTCTAGTCTGTCTACTTTTATATCCCTGCATATACTAGGACTTTCTGGGGTTCTTTCCTTTTAAATTGATAATCCAGGGTCAATTAAATAGCTGCAGCTCGAAGATGCATGCTGTGGTCGTGGCAGAGAGGACGTCTCATCGCTCTCAGTTTTGTGCATCTGTAACCATGGTGACTTTGTGGCTGCAGCTTTCCCCAGACTTCGTGTAACCTGGGGTGGGTAAAGGCATGCTTCTCCGTCTGGTGCGGATGTCACGTACAGGATCTCTTAGGATACATTTTTAATTACTATGTTCTCTTAATTACTCCTTTTGATTTCCCTGGTGAATTGCCTTTCTCGAGTTTCAGTGACTCATTGTGAAACCAAGTGAAATCTGCAGCGTCTTCAGTCGGTGTTCAGGAAAATTCATCCCAGACCTCTGCGCCTTCTCAAGGGCAACACCCGCCTGAAAAGCAACGCATCCTGGTGCTTTGTGCTTGTGGCTCCAGACCAAATGTGGTGGTTTACAAGCGCAGATTTCCTTCCCTTGGCTGCTGGCCTTGCCAGCCCACGCTGGAGAGCGTGGCCGTGCTGTCCAAAGTGGCCTCCGAGGGCAGACCCGCTTTGGCTGCAGGCAGGGTGCCCGTGAGGTAGGCTCCCCCGTAGCATCTCATTGTAGGGAGGTGAAAGGACTGCTCGTTGGTGACCCCAGCAGGAGTGCAAAGGTGACTCGTGTTGGGGTGCAAGAAGAAGGGAGGCTCTCATCCCCCTCTTGGCCATCTGATCCTCTCCATGGCTGTCAGGCGCTGGCAGAGGGAGACTCACGTGCCTGCGGGACACCGTGCCGGAGAAAAGGTGTCTCAGATGTGCTCCAGGGCAGCTGTGGGGTGCCCAGCGCATGCATCCCACTCACTGGTGGTTGCAGGCAGCAATCTGTAAGTCTGCAGTGTGTAAATGTCGCCGGCCCCTGCTGAGAGGTGACTTAGCCAGGCAGCGTCCCCTGCAATGGCACTCTTTTTTTGATTGCTCTTAAGAGACAGTGTGCTGGGACCAAACAGCTCTGGATTTAGCCATTTATTTGATAGATATGTTGCTAAGAGCTGTATTTTATCCCTTTAAAGGCAATGGCTTCTCCTGGCATGTTAAACCCACCCCAGGCGGCACAAGCCCTGTGCCCCAGGCAGGCGGGACGGACGCCATCACCATGCAGATGTTTTACAGCCACACTGCACGGGACTGAGCTACACCAGCTGGGGGGGCTGTGCCAGACTGGGGCGGGGGTGTCTTTCTGCCAGTATACTTGGGGGGCTTGCCCTCAACTTGGCCTTCATGAAATGGGAAGTTATCCTGCACGCTAGGTTAACTAGCATTTAAAGGAGCGCCCATGTATTCTTCCACTTAAACGGCACTAAACACAAGTGGTAACAGCACCATTTCTTTTTTTTACCTGGGCAGTAATATGTCTTCTTTTCATTAAGTTACCCTTAGGTTAGCCGCCACCGTAAATAGCTGAGCAGTTGAGGTGTGTTATTAATCACCATCAGATGTTTAGCACATGAAATAGCGCAGCGGAATGCAATTGAATCGCCTCCACTCCTTTATGAGCGGGCTTGGATGTGATGAGGGGGATTTATGGTTAAAAGCTGCGCCACAGAAAGAACACATAGTACTTGTTAATTAAGGACAAGCAATTTAAGACCAGTACTGCTGCATTTCTGACAGAGGGCAGCATTGAGTTTTTTATCATACAAAAACAAAAAAAATACACTTCTTAGCTCTCTGGTGATTACACAGTTCAGAAAGAAGATGAAGGAAAATGGTTTTCGGTCACGACAGAAGCAACAATTATATTGCTGTTTGCTGCTGGTGATGCTGAAAGCGTTCTAGGTGTAGACGACCCCGAAGCAGGGCTGCCACCACAGTCAGAGAAGGGGAAGTATTTACATACAAAGCACGAGTCAACCGACATTGCCTAGTTGCAAAAATGTGCTTTCTGCAAAAACTTGGCAACCTCTTGCTGTTTGACTCTCAGCCTTGCAGAGTTAATATGAGGACTGGTTTGCAAGAGAGTGAGCATCTCCTGCCTGCATTGCCTGCGCTCCCCCAGCCCGCTGACGCGCTCCTGCAGCCTCCTCCGCCTCTGCTTGGAGCCACAAGAGTAAGCCGCATTTACGCTCGCAGCCAGCCTCGTACTTAGAGCAGATGTTGACGGCAGCAAGCGTTTGGATGAGAGAAGTGGCACAACCGGCTGGCAGGAGCATCTGTGCGCACTGCTGCCCTGGCAGAACCTCCTCCATCCTTCCCCAGGCTCCCCTGCTGGCCCTCCCTCCCCCAGCAGCTCTTTTACCCCTCTTTTTACAGCATCCCGACCCCTTGCACCAGCCACTGGCAAGCTTTTGTGCTGTGCTTCACAGCTCCTAATATTTTTCCCCCTCCCGGTAGTCCAGCTCATTGCTGTCTGCTAACCTGCCCCTCCGCGTGGCCGCCCAGCCCTCCCTCCCCATCGCATCTTCAAACCCTACGTGGTACCCATGTCTCCACCCGCTGCATACATAGCGTTGCCAGAACGGGATGCGCTGTACCACTGCTTCTGTCCCTTCTGTCCCACAGTGGTTTTCAGGAGGYGGTTGAGCAGAGCTTTGGGCTGATAAGCCCTTGCAGAACCCTCCTGGGAGCTACCCTGCCCCTGTGCCTGGTGAGGGGACAGCAGCTTGCGAAGAACCAAAACCAGAAGCCAATTCTGTTTATGCTTCCCTGTCAGAAAGGCCTGTTTTCACCATCAGAAATTTCCATGGGAAATGTTTTTTCCATTGCAAGATATGCTCGCGATGCTTGCAAAATGTTTACTCCGCTGCGAGGCATTTCTTTGCAGTGAAAAGCCTAGCACTCACGTTTTTCAAAAACTGTGTTATCAACTAGCTTTTAACTAAAATTTCCTTTTAAAGCTGGCTATTTTTTGCGAATGTTTTGGCAGGGAGAGGGCAGGGTTGGATTTCTTTGCTCACAGCTTCATGGAAAATGGTGCTTTCTGCTCTGCCCCTCACCAGGGCCATGCTACTCCTCCTTCACTGAGGCCATGAAAGCCTCCGGAGCTGGGTACTAACCTGGGCAGCCTTGTAAGCGAAACGTGTCCTGTAGCTCCCAGCTGTCGTTCCCCTGTTTTGGGGGACTACGGAAAGGAGGAGGGCAGAGCGGGACAGAGAAAATACCCGGGGAGCCACCAGCTCTTGCTGTGGACACCGGTCTCATGCCCCAGCTTTGGGCTTGAGTCCCTGTCTCACTAAAACCCTCGGTTCCCTCCTGGTTTTTAATAAAACTGGAGAGTTGCGAGGGCATCCCCGCAGCTGCAGAGGAGGGGATGCTGCCAAAAGCCACCCTGGGCAAATGGCTGGGCTCAGATGGAGGGCAAGCAGAAAGTTTTGGAGGGAAAATGTAGCTGGCCCAGCATCTATGATGGGATAGACACTGTCTCTCCTTCTCTGTCTCTGTCCTCTGTTAGAAACACATCTCTCTCTCTTCTCCCTGCCAGCAAGGAATCAATCCCTTTAATACCCGAGTAATGCATTTTATAATTAGAAACAGTTCTTGATTTGGGAGTTCACAGCAAAGCCTGGGTCTGACTTTCCAGTGTTCCCAGCCTGTCRCAGCCCTCTGTTTGTAACAGAGAGGAGGCAATCGCTATATAAAATTGCTAAAAGAGCGTGCGCACCATGAACTTGAATGGACATTTAGAAACTTGCCCACATAGGAAAATCTTTCAGTAAATGTGGATGTTTTCCAAAAGTGGGGTATGCGTGTGTGTGTACATGTGTGTGTGTGTTATCTGCTGCGTGTGCCACCTCCCTGTAGGCATTTTCATTATAACTTTGGGAAAGAACTGCTGCATATTCCATCTCTGCCCTATCTCATTGATATTCATTCATTCTCTAGTGGGCTTAATGCTGCTGTCTACACAGGGGAAAAAATTAAAATAACAAGACAAGGAAATAATAGGAGGAGGAGGTGATTCTTTTTACACCTTTCTTGGGAGTGAAGACGAGGATTCATTTGTTCTGAGCCTTTGTTCAGGGAGCCCTCGGCACAGCAGCCGTTGGAGCAGGTAGCAGGAACGAGGTAGCTGGCTGGAAATATTCAAATACCTTGAAATACATCTATAAATCATGTCACCACTTTGCTCTGCAGGGGCTGAAAAGGAGGAGGAAAGAGGGATCAGAACAGCAAATGGATCAAACAAGCAACCTTCAGAGGAGGCATCAGCCCCACACTGATCTTCGGCATGATGTGAGCATCTTTGAGGGTCCCTGTAGGTAGTTTTATTTGTCTAAAATAGGGCTGACTGTACCCAAATATTTATGTGCCTCTTGAGTGGCCTTAAAAATATTTAAAGGCCTTCGCTCACGCAGAGTAAAAGTTTTCAAAGGAGCACAAGTCCTGTTGACTTGCAAGACGATAGGAGCACCTATGTCACCCGGCTGCTTTTGGAAATACTCCCTGCAGCACAGCCAAGGCAGGCTGATGGATTTTCTCCAGCTGTCCCGGCAGGCAGGCATTGTCCAACCCCTCCAGGGCAAAGGCTATTTGGACAATGAAAGGGAAATGAGGATATTCCTGCCTCACCCAGCCCCTCATTGCCTTAGGAAGGATGCAAGCATCTGTACAGCTTTACCTGGAGGTCAAATTGGACCTGATCAGGCCAGGGTCTGTGGAGGGAACTTCAGCTGAGCTGTCAGGTCTCCTACACTGAGGGTGTGGGTCCTGGGGCCACTCGTCGCTCCTCTGCCGTAGGCTGGGTCCAGGCAGTGGTGTTGCTCCCCAGCCCTGGTACCCCTCGTGCCACGCATCCAGATAGCCTGACGTGGGCACTGCCAACTGCCCGTGGCACTGGTGGCCAGTCTCCAGGGGGGGACGGGTTGCTGTGCCCTCTTTCTGACTCCTTGCACCCACCGACTCCCTTCCCTCCCCTGCACGTTGCCAGTTACTGCCTTTCTGCTGTAATTTCTGCCAGACCCCACTCCACACCTGGTTACCCCTCATGGCCCAAGGTGTGTCACTGGGCTGCCATTGTTGTCTCTTTGATCGCTGCCCGCCCCAAAGGGACCTTGAGCAGTTGCGTGCTTGGAGCAACATAACATTTTGGCTGTAGCTGCCAATAGTTTGCCTACTTTGTAAGGGATCTTTGGCTGGGTGAAATCCTTGCAGCTCCACTGCTTTCACCTCTGGACTGCAGGATTTGTACAGAGAGGTGCATGACAGGTTTTACAGGTCCAAAGATGGTCTTTTAACTGCTATGCTTCATTTGTGCCTTCACCTCCCCTGCCTGCCCCTCTATAAATGCATTTCTGGCCCATGGAGCCAAAGGCTGTTGAAGGTAATGTTAGCCACACCATCTTTGTGTGTGCCTGAACTGCTCTAGCTCAACGAGCCAGCTAGGCTTTGGTTGACTTAAGCCAGCTTAAATTTGAATGTGATCACACTTGCCCCCAGAAGGGGAGCAGATAGGCCACTTTTATCCTTTGGGCACCATGCAGGAATGGAGAGATCAAAATCACCGGTAGCTCAACCAAGCATAAAACTATGTCAATGGCACTACCATGCTGCTGTCTATCAGGTTCATGAGGACTGAGCTTTGCTGAGACCAAAACCAGCAACTCTGTTTATCTTCTGTGCAAATCCAGAATACTATGGTATCATAAATCTTAAGCTTTGAATGGAAAAAATCCTTTTAAAGGTGGCAAATGTTTGCAGTTTTGTTGCCAACGTCCTTTAGTGACCTGTAGCATTCCAGTAGTCATTTCTACTATGTCAAATGCTAGCAAACAGCAACGATCCCATTTCACAGGGTAAAACATAAATTTTAAACAGCAGCAAACATGCTGCCTTTTGAGATGCCGTGATAGATTAAGCATCTTGTAAGTCCCAAACCAAAATAGCAGTCACGCATTCATATTTCATATCTTTTATCTCACCTTGAGATGGCTGTGGCATTTATTGAGTGCTGATAACATACTGTGTGGTTGTAGTAGCAAGCAAAGCAAACTGGGCCACAGAAGAGCTATAATGTGAGAGGAAAGCAAAACAGCACCATCAAACAGATGATTCCTCGCCTGTAAGAACGACCTTCAAAATTCACACTTGGAGAATGCAGAGGCTGAGCGTGGCCCAGACCAGTGCTGGGGCTAAGGGCGGCATACAAACCTTTAGCAGACAACAAATCACAGTTTTGTGTATGAGCTACCTCCACGCCGAGGTGGGAAAAGCTTTGAAGGTTCCTCCCCTGGCCAGCCTGGGCATGTGGCTGTGTTTCATCCTGCCTGGCATTCAAGTGATGGGTGCCAGCAGGAAAATGGATAAGGGTATTAAGCCAACTTACTGAGAACATGCTGCTCCTTCACTCTCCAGCTAATGACAGTGATCATCTTCAGTACAATAAAACCAGCTTTGCTTCTGCAGATACATCCCTCACGTGCTCCTCACAGGACTGCACCGGGCTTTGCCTCTGCGACCTGCTGGAACAGGTGTGCCAGCATAATTGGGAGATACTCAGACACAGTATGGCTTAAGGCAGTGGAAACAACGGGAAAGAAGAAGGAAAAAGCTTCCAAGGGGAAACATCTGTTCTCTTTACCATTAGCTACAAGTGGTACCTTTTTAATTATTGAGATGCTGAAGCTGGCAGAGGTTGCAGAGTGGATTGACTTGGTAATTATTTAGAAGAGTCCCAATTGCTGGTGAGGATTCCCATGTAGTCACTTTCTAACTGGATAGAGGGAGAAATAAACTCTTCACATATTTATTATTATTACGGCCTGTCAATTATGAAGATTTATTCATTCCTGCTGAGCTACCTCGAGACTTGGCTTTATCACTTCACTACTGCTGCCACGACACTATTATATATGTGAAAACGTGAAGCTAAGGCATGCTTTTTAAAGCTATACACAATTCATCTTCCTGAGTTTTGACAGCATGCCCCATGTACAAGATAATACCACCTAATGCACCGACCACGGCATTACAAGGTGCTTTCCTCAGGTTTGATTCAGCACAGCATCTTAGCGCACACACCATAACATCTTTAGGCAAGYTGAAAGTGCAATGAGACCTAGCCTTGGTGTTTTCCACGGCTTTATAGGCTGCTGCATTAAACAGTCTGGCCCATCAGGCTCACGTGCTGCTGAGCACATATTTAAGCCCACTGAAACGGGGATTTCAGTGAGTGTAAATTCCCCGTCCTGCTGAGTCAGGCCCTGAATTTGAGGCAGGTTGACCAAGATCTTTAGGAAATGTGGGAATGCTGGTGTCTTGCCGTTCAGTGTAGCTCTGGATGCAGCAGAGGCTTAGCACACGGCTATTTTTTTCTGGTCCAGGAGGAAATGGCTTATGACGTCTTTTTCCTCAGGATTTGTGGCTATTCCAGAGGGAGGCTCTGGCATCTGTTGTTGGCAGAAATTGAATTTCCTCCTCTCCTCTCCTCTCCTCTCCTCTCCTCTCCTCTCCTCTCCTCTCCTTTCTTCTTTTCCATTCCATTCTGTTCCATTCCATTCTCAGTAAATCTCAAACACCTTATATTTAATTTTTAGATTAATGAGACTCTTATTAAAAGGATCACAGTGCCACTCTATTGCCTCCTTGTGTGGTTGCAACCTTGGCCATGTCCGAGCATCTTACAAACACCGATGAGCAGGCCACCGCTGTGTAAAGCACTATCTCTGTTTTATACACAGGCTTTGAAAAATCAAAGAGAATGTTGTGACATAGAGTGTCTGATTCCTCTCTCCAATGTTTCACAACTGTTTCTTATACCCACTCCATATAAATATATTAGTTACAAATATATAGAGAGATATATATGACTAAGCTCTCATTATGCATTATATTTCCATATGACTTTTTGCAGTCCTTGGACTTGGCAAGGTGCAACACGCAGCAACTCACTGTCAGTGAGGGGGGCATGTATGCAGCCCAGGCAGAGCCAGGGCCCCGGCGGGGGCCACCGCGGGYGCAGAGGTGGAGGGATGCAGCCTGCTCCGAGTGCCGTCCTACCCCTTCTTGGCCACCACTCGACTGTATAGGGAACATATGGGAAAGCAGGCATTTCTGGCCCAGCAAAACTGCCTGTTTTGATTCCCGGTGGTGCATTGAAGTTCAGCTTTGGGTGAGAGTCTCCCTGATTTTTAGAAAAGAGCAGCAGTCTTCTTTGGTTTTGATAAATGAAGGGTGGATTTATGGGGGCAGAGTTAACGAGATAAGGGCATGGGAGTCCCCCCTTGTTCAGACCTCAGTTGAGAGGCTGTGCCTCAGGAAAACCTTCCCCATCTCTTCATTCCCAGCTCCCCACCTGACCACGGAGCTGCCCCCTGTGCCTGTTACTCCGCTTGCACTGCACCCCAGGGTGCGAGCTCTCCAACTGGTGGGGGACTCCAAAATTTGCTTTCACACGCTTTATTTCGGGACCCATCTGAAAGACGGGGCAGTTGAAGCCCCGCTGCCTTGTGTGCTACAGCCAGAATACAAACGGTGCCACCAGTGAGCCCTGAATGAGTGGGATCCCCTGCCACTCCGAATCAGGGCCAAGCTCCTGGGCAGGGGCCTTGCCATAAAAATGCTCTTCACAGCCTCATCCCAAGCAACTGCAACAATCTGGGGCCATCTGTGGATTTGCCACCTCACTGCTCACCTCTTTTTCCAGATCATTAAGGCGTGCATTAAACACCACTGGCCTTAACGAATTCGTGAATCACTCCTATAGCTATCCTGACAAAAATGATCCCAGCTCCTTATTTTCTGCCTCCACCTCTGTTTCACCCTGCTTTCCCTCATGTGACGGGGCGACGTCAGGATCCCTCATGTCRTCCACAGAATCAGGGCTGGAATCTCTTCAGGAACCTTTGGGGAAGAGCGGGTGCTGCTGCTGCGCTTGCYGGCTTCCCAGCCGTGCTGCAAGGTTGCTCTCTTTGCTGTGTCTGTGTCAAGGTCATGCCGTGCAACTCTTCCAGAGGCATGGGAGAGGCATCCGGGGAAGTTTTCTCATTGCTGCTGGTCTGCTTTGCAGCTTTTTGCAGGAAGCTGTGCTGCACCTGCAACTGGGATGGGCACAACCTGGAAAGAAAAGATACAAACAGCAAAATTAGAGCCACTGTCATGCTGGGCAATTAGTTTTATTTATACAAACATCCCTTGCCCGCTGTAGTTTTTGCTTCCCTGGCACATATTCATTTTTCTTCCTCCACCCTTCTTCTCAGTACCTTGTGGGGCCATGAGTTTCACATCCACTGCCTTTTGCTTTCTCTGGCCATCAGCCCTGCCAGGTCAAATGCCCTTGTGCCAGGGCAGGCTGCTTGCTGGGTCGGCACAAGCGCGGTGCCCTCATGCAGCAGCTGCGGGGCTGCTGTGCGATAGCCGAGGCAGACGTGCAATGRTGGGTCTGCATTACGCACCCTGGGTTTCTCTCCCCGCCGCTTTTGCGGGGTCGGTCCTGAGCTCGCTGTGAGGGATGGGTAGCTTTTTAAACTGCTCGCCGTGCTATGCGGCCACACACCTGCAGCCTTCCTGCTCGGCAAGACCGCCACCACTGTGCTGATTTTGTCTGGCACCCCGAGCCGTTCCTCATACCTGAAGGTAGGGGAGAACCTGTTGGGAAACCTCCCCTCATGCAAAACCACACTTTCCGAAAATGTACCATGGGATACAGCCCTGAGGAGGCAGAAGAGCCCAAAGCCAGCCTCAGATTATGGCTTTCCTTTCCACCAGCCGTTTTAAAGAGAGGCACACAACCCCAGTCAGATGGTTTGTACTTTAACACGAGAGGGATGGCGCCTGCATCCTCCACTGCCTTTCCCGGTTGTCAGTACGGAGACCTGGCAGCTCCACGGCTGGCTGGGGCATCGCTTTGCCCCAGCTCTCAGCCATCTGCCTGGAGATGGGCAAAGTGCAGTCCCTCCTCCCAGCATCCAGCCGCCCCGAGGAGCCAGCGTTAGGGAGGGTCAGGAGGCAAAAAAGCCATCACTGGCTGTGGGAGCTGCCTTTCAGGGTGGTGGGGAGCGCAGAGCTCTGGCTGCAGGACTTTGCTGGAGGGGGGGCATATCTGCAGCCCCAGGGTGTCAGGGTACAGAGGACTCTCCTGCCCAGCTGGGCTGTGTTTTTTTTGGATGCACCGAATGGAAAATATTAGCCCATAGACAAAACAGACGCTGTGAGTTGGAGCACGAGGTGGCATGCCCGCTGCAGGAGCCGGGGCTGGAGCAGCACGCTCCCCGTGGGGCTGAGCTATGCCAGCTATGGGCTGCCGGGGAGCCATGCCGGCACTGTCCTCACTCGGCCTGTGCTGGGAATAGCTTGTACTGCTGCGAGTCACCTGGGCATGCTTCATGGAAAAGTTTAAACGCGAAAAGTCCCCTTCGCCTTCCCACCGCCTGCCCTGGAGGTCGGGGAAGGGTTCGGTGTGTGACCGCCTGCCTCTCCAGAGATAACCGGAAGGCGGCCAGCAATCAGCCTCCTGCTCTAAAAACAGCTCTATTTTATAACAAACATCCCACTTGTTGTTGGCAGGTAGTAACCGCAAAGCAGAAGGCATAACTCATAACAGCACAGGCCTTATCTCCCCATGTGATAAATATAGAGCCGGAACCCACACCGCACCCGAGGTGACAACCTAGTGCAGCCCCGCAGAAACACAAGGGGAAAAAATCACGACTACGGGCATGCATCTTGGGTCAATTTTCCATAGTGCTTTTTGTCGTCCACTTAAAATAAAGCCAAAGCTTGCTAATTCAGAGCCTCTGCTTCTCCATGCCATCTGCTTGTAAGCCGGCRTAGCTGACAGTACCTGGAGTCAGCTCTCCTGCCACCTGCTCCYGCTGGGTTTTCCTCCTCTGGCAATGCTATAACCTTCAGTTTGCAGCCTGCTCAAATGTGATTCATTATTAATTGGCTGTAAAAGCGGGGCCACCACAACRGACTTTCAGAGCTCCTCCTTCCCACCCGTCTCCTTGCACGCCCCAGGTCGGCCGAGCAGGACGGGCAAAGCACAGGAGGGCCATGCTGCACAGCATCCTGCAGCTCCTGTCTCCAATGTCCTCTGCAGATCCCCATCTGGATGCCAAAACTGGCGGAGGGTACTTGGGAGGTACGGCTTTAGGGGCAGCCCTGTTTCCACCTTGCAGGGCAGCACAGCCTCCCCCACACCCTGGTTTTACCAAGCCAGGCTCCATCCTGCTCCCTGAAARGCACTCTGCCGCTGGCTGACCCATCCATAGTCAGGCCAGAAGAGACCACTACCATGACTTGGTTTTATTTCCTCACAACTCAGCCATGAAGCTTCACCCAGTGATTCCTGCACTGAGCTCACGAGCCCTGCCAGAGGTAGCGCCTGCCTTTTCAGGGGTCCAGCCCCAATTCAAAGACTTTGAACATTTTTTACAAGCAAAATCYTTGGAATCTCTTCAAAAGGCCATAAATAATCACTGTGAGATGTGCAGATGGGAAACGTGGCTTTCCGTCCCCCCGCCCTCACATGGGGCACAGCCGTGGCACTGCAACCATCTCTCTGAGCAGGCTGCACATGCAGCCCCAGCGGATACACGCCAGCCCCCACGATGGATACCGTGCCTTCCAGCACAGCATTAGCATGGAGCAGAAAGAAAAAAAAAAATCAGCAAAAAGCCCCAGAAGTTCAGACCAGAATRTTTCCATCCTGGTCCTTTCAGGGAGGCGGGAAAGCAGCAGCTCACCSTCCCAAAGCACAACCCAGACAGTGGGGCTGCCACGCAGGTACCTGCACTACGGTGCTCCGGGGTGYCATCCCCACTCCCTCTCCAAACCCTGGGGCCAGCAGCGGTCCCATGCCCCATCCCCGCGATGCGGGACACCTGCACGGCCAGCACTCCTGCTGCTGGTGCCACCACCCTGCTGGGGGACCAGGGGCTGGGGCAAACCCTCCCCAGCTCTCTGGGAAGTGCTGGCCGTCCAAAGCAAACCTAAAACCTGAGCTTTCCAGCTGGCCTCCTGTTTGTAGTCCTGGAGAGAGCTTTTGGGTACAAAAAACAATCCCAAACGCCTAAAAATAACCCTGAACTTCTTCAGCAAGGCAGTTGCATTTTGAGATATGCAGAATATTATCAAACACAGAGGCCTCCTGCTGAAGCCAGGGAGGGGATGAAAGCCCCCTAACTCCTTTTCTCTTTCCTCRCCTGAGCTGCCCTTTGGTCCTGGGGTGTGTTTTTATCTGAGCACATTTCAGGATGCAATGTTTTTTCCAGGACTGAGGCGGTGGGCTCATGCTTCATGTCCTGCTCGGCTGGGACAAGAATGCACAGCTGCCACTGACGCTTTCTGCTCCTCCTGCGTCAGAAAGCCCTGCTTTGTTTCTCTTCCCAAGACCAGCCAGGGACGTTTAAACAAGCAATGGACATTTTATTTTATTTTATTGAAATAATGAAAAAAAAATTTTAAAAGACCCTTTTGTTTTATAAACCTGAAGGTTTTGGCTTAGGCTCTCTGAYAGCGTCCCTTCAGCACAAAGCAAACCCAGAAGAAACATGACAACAAGATATATTAACAGCTCAAACACTCTGCTCAATTTAATGTTATGTGTTATTGCAGGTCTGAAATGTTATTTCTGTTGGATATACAAAACCTTGCTCTTTTAACAGATTTATTCCTTCACTCCTCTCCAACAGCAGGTCTTTGTACTTCGTCTCCAGAGTYCAGGGCTTGCTCGTCTCACCAGGGCCAATGTTGCCCGGCTCTGCTCAGGATGCTCTAAGCCCCAGGTGCACCCAATGTTTCCACCAGTCACCCACTGCTGCTCCAGTCCTGGTGTAAACACTGGTTTCAGGAACAGAAACCTGCTTGCATGGGCTGGAACAAGGTTTTTCTTTACAAAAAGCTGACCTAAACTGAGGGAAAGAATACATCCCTTCTTTTATGTCAGTAACTTTAAAAAGCATTAAAATAGAAGGCTTTCAGGGCAGAAAAATTCCCGGCATCAGGCTACCAATGGCAGAGAAGGTGGTTTCGTTATGAGCAAGGGGTGTCGGGAAACAGATACCCCTTTTAACAAATACTCCAGTCACTGTCTTGAAACAATTCAGGTCTCTCACCTGCTCTGTGTGCAGAGGTGCACTGCCTCCAAATTCTGAGTTTCTTGGATTATTATATAGTCTCCAGTGGGGTTGCTGCCTGTGGAGAGCTGAGGATACCTGACCTGCACACCCTGTGTAAATATACACGCGCACACTCGTGGCAACAACTATCTTTATGGCCACAAAGTCCCATGAAAGCAGATGGTGCTGTAGTAAATAATCAGAGTGATTTACATACACAGGCAACTCCAGCTCTCATTAAGAATAAATGAAGTAAAGAGACTCAAGATGCAAGCGGCCCTCCAGCTCCGGCTCCAGGCGCTCCCAGCATCGTTGATACCTGCGCCTGAGATGCTGCTGCAGCCCTGGGTAATGATGGAGCCTGGGAACCCCAAATTTGCACTTATATATCAGGTTTGAGCCAGAGTGTGCGCCCAGGGCTTCAGTCTGAGCCCACCTCCAACAGAAACTGAAGGAAAAAATGCTTTTCTTAGATTTTAAGATTTTAAAGTTGAAGCTGAGACCCGGTGCTAAATGATGCAGATGATCCTTCCTTGAAAGCTGGAGCCCAGCAGCTCCCGGTGTGCCCCAAGCACGGCTGCCTTGCCAGCAGCCCCCACGCCTCCTGTGTGCTCAATGAAGTTGGTAATGACGAATCTGGCCCCTTTCACCTCCCCTTTGGCCATGGTCTCTGGGCAGGAGAATGGCCCAATTACCCAGCGAGGGTAGGCCAGCGATGTGTCCAGCATCCCCAGCCCCTTCCCACAGGAGGTCCCGAGGGGTCCGAGTCAAGGACACGTGTGACAGCAGGGATGGTGTGACCACACACGGGTACACCCCAGCCCACCTCCCCTGCTGCTCCTCAGGYGGGTCGCCTTGTCGAGGCTGCCCAGGCTTTCTGCCCACCACCTCTTCTTCCTCTCCCTCTCCCAAAGCAAGTGGCACTCCCTTGGGTCTCTTCTGCATGCTGGGAGCACGCACGGCCCCTCCACTAGCTCCTGCTGCCCCCCACTCTGCCAGCCMGGACACGAAGCCAACAGCCAGAGGAGACAGCCGAGCCCTGGGCAAGGGCTATGCCGTGCAGCACCTTTACCTTTCTGGTGTGATTTTGAAATGATGGCCTCAGCCAGCCCTTGGACAGACATGGCTGCTGTACTTGGAAAGATAAAGGGTAAAGTCCAGAGAATCACTTGTCTGCCTCCGCTCGCCAGGGCTCTGCAAGGGCTTGCCAAGGCAGCGTGCCTCTCCTCGTGACCCCTCACTTGTCCCGAGGGACTCGCTTTGTGAGAAAGAGGGGGAGGAAGGAGGAAAATCCAAGATGCAGTGCAATTAAAGCCACCGGGAACCTGATGAGCCAGCCGGCCCCTGGCTAGCCTGCAAGCATCCTCAGGGACCTCCCCAGGGGCAGCATCTGGGGGCTTTTGCAGCAAAGGCTCCGGGRAGCCTCTTCCCGGATAGCACAGCCTGCCTTCCCTTTCCTCTTACACACTTCAGTTCTTAGGAGTTTCACCTATGTGGTTTAGTTTTTGTTCGTAATTTCTTCCCGTACGGTTTAATTTGCACCTCTAAAATTAAAACCAGCTTCCTTGCTGTTAGCAGGCAGCAGGTCTGAGCACCAAGCTACAAAGTTTTCTGGTTTTCTATCCCTGTGAGCTTAGTGGAGCTCAGGGCTCCTTGTAGCCTTGGTGTTTCTCAGCCCAGAGCTACAGGAATGGGGAGCTGCAGCAATGCCAGAAAGTTTTCATGAAACTTTATTTTTTAAGTGTCATCAAGCTGCACAATGAAATGGCATCGAAAGACRCCAGATGAGAAACTCTGAAATTCATATTTAATTTGTTTTTTAAAATTTGCCATTAATCATTGCTGCTCATGATATTCACAAGGAGCAAAATATTCCATTGCAAAACCATGGCCGCCTTACTCCTCAAGTGGGAATAAAAAAGGGCCAGAGCAAGTTAGAAGCCCTGTGACAAATGTGTGCAAYGTCTTCTAGAGTATCTTGCAATCTGCAAAGCAGCCCGTTCATTAGCATGCAATTACTCACTGCAGCCTTCATGTGTGGCAGGGATGTAAATACGCTTGGGCCTCCCCGAAGCGTGGGACTCCTCAGTGCACCGGGTCCCTTCAGCTTCTGCCCTTGCAATGTCTAATTCCACGAGGCAAAGCTGGCCGAGGTGATTCACTCGGGAGGAATGTCAAAACAGCGCAGCAGGCTGCAAGAAGAGAAAACAGCTGTCCCGGGCAGCTAGCCCCCCCAGCCCCTACCCAGCGGCCTGAGCAGATGTCTAGGGAGGGCGTAAGGAAAATGCAGGCATGCAACGAGTCTGCCCAGGGCAATCCCACCCGGTGGCTCAGGGACTTCACCGGCTTGAGGTGACATCCGTGTGTTTAGCAGCTCTTGAAAGATTTTGCTTTCTTGAATTTGTCTAGCTGCTTTCTGACCCCTTACAAAGCTCCCGGCACCCACACCATCTTGTGCCAACAGTCTCAAAGGGCAACTAAGTCCTGAAATATCTTTTTTTCCCCTGCTCCTTTTAAACCTGCTGCCTAATAAATTTACATTATGACTTTAAGTCTGCTGAGAAGGAATTAAAGTTCATTCCTATTTCCCTTTCTTTCACAGACCTCTCGCATACTCACCCTTGCCCTGCAGCCATCTCTCTTCCAGGCCGATACATCCCAGCCTGTCCAGCCCATCCTCCTGCAGAAGCCATTCCCTACCTTTGCCTGGCTTTTTTTGCCCAGCAGCGCAGCGCTAGCCATGCTGATCTACCTGAGGCACCTCACAATGAGGCAACGGAGATACGGGTAGAAAGAGCCACATCAGTGCGATGCTCTGTCTGAGGTTATCATGCCGTGCACAGCGTTGCCCTGTACATGGAAAGTCTCACTGTTTTCCTTTTGATGCATGCTCAGCCATGGGGATGAWGCTGCTGGACGTGCCTGTGAGTACATTGGCAGCTCCAGGCTGTCCAGGTCCAGCTCCCAGCATGACCAAATGACCACGAAGCCAGCGTAGCAGGGAGGCAGCTGAGCATCACTTGGCCCATCTTGGAAAAGAGCACAAGGGAAGAAGGAACAGCATGACTGCCTCAATTTCTCAGCCTGTGACCAAGAGCACCCAGAAAGCAAACACAGAGCTCACACGTGAGGAAGGCTCAGGAGCAACCACACAGGAAATCTCTTACTTTGCATCCTGGGCAAAGGATGCTTCTCCCCGGGAGATAAAAGAGATAAAAGAGGCTGGAGGGGAACGGGTGCAGSTCTTCCCTCTCATGAGGAGCGGAGGGAGCGCTCCCCTGCTGGGCACACACCTCCCCTCTTGCCCTGCTGTTCCTGAGCTCATCAGTGTATTTCAATTTACTTTAATTACTGCCTTTACCTCCTGCCTTTGAGAAGCTGCCCCCCCCAGCTTGAGTGAGGAATGATATTTTACCATCATTAAACCAGGCAGGCTGGCAATATCCCATATGTTTTCATATCTGCCTGACTTTAAATGGGGACCAGCTGTAAAGTACATTGAGGACCCAACCCATACACAATCTAGCCCATACTCCTCTGTGTCTGCCAACGTTGGGAACCAACCTTGATCAATTTTGTCTGCTGCACATTGTGTCCCAGTCCCAACCACATCCCACCTCTCGTGATTTCATGCCCTTTCTGGCAGTTCACTCGATGGGGAGCTGAACAAAACCAGTACAAAAGGAGGCTACGGCACAATTTGCACTGACATTTGCTGGCATTGTCCTTATTTTCTGGTAAGTTGAATGTGGAGTGCGTCTGATATTTATCAGAGAAAAAATGTCACCTCCTACCTCTTCCTCCTGATATATGAAAAAAAAAAAAAAAAAAGAAAAGCAATCTGGAAGCTTTCCATGCCCTGTATTCTTCCACCAAAGACACTCACAGCTGCCTAAATGCTTAAGCACAGATGCACAGCGTGCACCCCAAAGAGGAGATTATGGTATCTTCAGGAGCTCTTTCTTCCCACTGGATTACTTTTAAAGGATGTGATGTGCTTCTCATATTTGCAGCCTCACTCCTGATGTTCTGGGAATTGCCTAGCCATGATGTTTGTACCACCGTGGACCTTTAACATCGCCACAGTCCCCCACATGAAAGCGATAAGAGTGAAGGGCTGCATGTTMCCCCTGTCCTTGGTCAATCCTGCCTCCTGGTGCCCTCCTGTAATGAAAAATATCACATCAGCGACTCCTTCTTGGGTGGAAAAATCTGACCTGAACACTGGTCCCTCTTTCTCTTTTATGTGTCTTCTCCCCTTTCCAGCTCAATTTGTGTCCCGTTGTATGACACTTTGGGGGAAAAGCCTATTGACATGAACAGTGTGAACCACAGCCATGGTTTCTGTGATTGCAGATGCGTGGATATACGGGTGTATTTTGTGTGCGCATGCGTGCTTTCGTGTGTAAGTATGCATATATGCAAACATGTGAGTTGATCAAAGTATTACACCTGTATATTTATCATTTATTAGAATGCATGGCATTTTAAAAGATAGCACGGTAGATGTAATATGTAATGCAAATGTCATATGCAAATAACTTACTTAATGTCACAGTAAGAGTAATGGAAGACGAGGAATCCGACTCTCAGCAAATCTAGTGGGTTTACATTTTACATTATGTACTCACTCCATTTGCTGGGGATGGCACAAGGAAAATAGCTGTCAGTAATACTTTGTGTGGAAGCAGATGCAACGTGCAGAACTGCGAGCAGGCTGATGCAGTACCTTTTATTACCCAGATTAAGGATGGCAGGTAATTTATTTGCTAAAGGCCAACAGCAAATAATCTTTTCCCTGTGAAATGAATTTAGGCAGCTTGAGGTGGGGCCAGAAAGCAATTAAGTATATTATTAAAGCAGGGCAGGAGATTGTAATCGTACATATGTATATTATGTACATACATATACAGAACGGCAAATAAGTCTGCAGCCACCTTTGGAACCAATATTCAAGTCTGAAATGCAATAAGGCTGGAAATTAAATGCTTATCTTCCTTTGTTAATGTGTAATCTTCACCTTTAATCAGCTGCATTAATTATTCCATCGCACTGAGTTTTTACATTTCTGAAAAGCAGAAAAGTTAATTTTGTTGTGGTTCATGGCTTTTCAGACTTACCTGGGGCTGAGCACAGCGGGGCTGAAGGCAGGCTGGCTGTGGACTGCCTCCCTCCCCTTGCAGGCACCCTGCTAACAGGCTCCTCGCCTCCCGCTCCGGGCTGAGCCCTCCTGCCCGCTGGGGTGGCGAGATTCCCGCAGCATCTGGTAACAGTGGGATACTCCACGCTGGATGTTGTCAAGGAGATGAAGTATCTAGACTATCAGGCCAAACGATAATACGATAGACATTCAACGAAATACATGCAGCTTTTAAGAAAAAATTATCAGAAATCTTCCATAGTACACAGAGGGGTTTTTTGCCTCCCTTACTTAGAGGTCTGGTTTATACAGTAAGAACAGAAAACAGTAGGTTTTGCATTTGGCTGTAACAGAGACGCAGATTGAGACATGCTACCTCCATACAAAATGTTAATAAATACATGACGGGAGAATATTTTCCTCTCTCATAAGAACAACAGCCGCAAAAAAGCCCAATTAAGTACTCTCCATTCATGATACCTGATGACAAAAGGTAATCCCTGCTCACACTGAGGATGTGGCAGTCGTGGGCACAAACCACCAGCTAAGCAAAAGTTCATCAGGACTTGGGGACAGGGGTACCACATCTGGTCCAGGGATGCTCCTCAAAAGTCTTCCAGTTCTCCCTTCCCCACCGCACCAGCCCCCTGGTAACCTCTCCACTTCCACAGAGGCAGCAAGAGCTATGGCAACAAAAATTGCTACCTGTTGGCTAAGGAGGGTAAAACACGGATTCCTAAGACTTTTTCTTCCCTTGTGAAATAGCTGATATCTGGACACAGACGTTGCTCTGCTGAGATCTCTTCACCGCTCTGAGATGTCAGCACCTCCGCTGAGCCTGAACCACTGCTGCCATCGCAGGCATCGCGGGAGCCTGAGCCCCGACTGCCAGACTTAAATGTATAAACTGCTACAGCTCGAATTAAAAAGTTGATTTCTTTCTTCTGGGGCTGTAAAAAACAGTGGCATAAACTGAGGTCAGGTCAGGAAAACCGAGTCACCCTCTTTCCCCGCTTCCCCTTTGGACAGAAAGATTGACGTTTCCCCAGTTGTTACGAACACCAAGCGCACAGGCTCGTCTCCTTTCCTACTTACCATTAATCCCCTCGAAAAGACTCTTCTCTTTGAGCACCAGCTAGGCGGGCAGACCTGCCGCGGGATGCCAGCACTGCACAGCTCTATCAGCACACACAGCAGGGCTGTCTTCCCTTTCGGTGGGACTTACTGCAACCAAACCAGGAAAAGAGCTAGCGGGCACCATGTAAGGTTCACACGGCATCAGACTTGGGTAGGCAATAATTTGGGAAACATCTCCTCCTCATTCATCCTACGCATAGCTGATCAAAAATGTTCTGACCAAACATTTTTCTATTAGAGATTGCCTTTTTACACAAATTAAAACGCCCTGTGTACTGATTTTGATAAAATTACAATTTTCTTTGCTTAAGCCAAGTGTTCCGATCTTATTAAAACATCACAGAACTGTTGTTTTATTGAAAACCTTTCAATTAAATGAAAATAGACTTGTAAAGTGAATTTTAATTCCAGGGGATATTTCAAAATTTATTTACTTTTGCATTAGGAGTGGAATAAAACGAGGAAACTACAAGAATGGAAATTATCCAGGTAATTTCTACATAAGCCGACACGACTCTCACATTAACTGCTTCAGGGCTCTACTGCAGGACAGGGTTAAGATTCAAACTAATATAGTGAGATATAGTACAGGCCAAATAATGCAACAGCTGGCACAGTGCTCTAAGAACTAAAGGAGGTCACTAAAACCCATGCCAATCCACACTGGTTTATATAAAATGTACTTTCTCAAACAAACCGGGCGCCTTTGATGAGATGATAAATTTTGCTGAAAGAGATAAAAAGCCTTGGACTTGGTACTGCATGACATTGGCTTAGAAACTAGAATGGCATGAAATCAATGTGTCRGTATTAAATTAAATTAAGCAACTACAAGCTGCTTAATGTCTACATCTTAAAATAAATTGTGAATAGGAATCATCTCCTCTTGTGTGCGTTGCATGTGGGCCACTTCAGGGATCATTTATTTTTTCTCCGTTACAGATAATATTTTTCATAACTTCTTAGAAGAAAACCAAGTATCACCGCTGATAATGCTCATGGGTGACACACATGCCAGGGGATACACCAGTAACAAAGAAAGGATATCACAGATCAACATCACCTGGTGACCTGCACCTGAGCAAAAAATACTTGGTTTAGCAAAGCCAAGCATAAACCCGTACATCTGAGGACCAGAAGATGTTGACGAGACAGGCGGCCCATGCCCGCATCTGGCCTGTGAGGTTAACTAGTCCGGTAAGAGCCTTATTTGCAATTTAATACCCTAGAAGATCCTGGCAGAGCCCCACAGGCATTTGCATCAGCCAGCCTGGACCTGCTCAACATTCGGATGCCTCCTGAGTTCTTCTTCCTCCTGTTTGTTGACCTGCCTGTTGCTCCATTAAAGGCTCCTTGTAGTTGCAGAGCTCTCTTTAATCCCGGTTTCGAGGCACTGCACGCCCTATGGATGTAGGACTGCAGTCATCTTCCACCTCCACACGTGGCCTCCCAGCAGGCTGCCTGCACTCAGACTGCCCCTCGGGGACAAGGGACATCGGCGCTCGCCTGGCTCGTCCCTGGGGGCTAAGGGCAGAGTCTTGCTGTCTTTGGGCTGCTGCTGATTTGGGATCTCTAGGGGACTTGCTTTCAGGCACAAAACATCCTTCCTTCAAAAGTTACAAATAAATCTTTGGCTTAATAGCCTTATATTTGTGTGCCATCTTTTTATGTCCTCTTAGGATGTTATATGCCACATAAAATGCGAGAGGTCATTAAAGTTAAAGTGAGAAAGTAATTAGCTGATATTTATACTGAGGGATGCAAACAAATTATGTTACTCAAATATCAGGCATCCCTTTTTAAATATTGGCTAATATTCTAGCAAAATCCTCAGGTTCTAGAGATGACAGAAGACATTTTATTTAACACAAACTCACCCAAATATTTGACTACACCCAGGTAACGTCATCACCAGGCAAGGGGAGATCACCCTAACACTATCTGCAAAGCTGCACTGAGGGCATCACTACAGGGACTCTTCCAGCTGCTACGTCTCATAAGGGGAACAAAGAGCCGTGGACCCTTCCCCATGAGACCATCAGCTCTGGCCCCAGAGACTACGAGGTGCTAACATATGATGCAACCAAAATATATCCCCTATATCCTAGAGGGAACCTATTGCCAAAGCAGAGGAAGGATATTCAATTTGTTGTCCAGTAAAGGCTGAGCGCCTGCTGCTTCCCTCTCGTTGCTGGCGTTATTGGGATCTCTGCTTCGCCCAGCTCCTATTTTCATGAAGCTTGTAGGAACTTAATATCTTTGCGCCTTCCGTTCCTCTGTCAAATTTGGCTGAGGCCGGCCAACAATTCCAATGTAATAGCAGGGAATGCAAAGGGAGCGAGCGGCAGTGTGATTGCATAGCTGTATTTCATTACGAAGTAAGGCTAAAAATATCAGTGACCTTTCTGAGCTCTATTTTTCCGTGGTTTGGAGCAGAGTTGTGAAATTTGGCAGGTGCAAGAGGCCTTTGGGGTGTGCCTTCTGCTGTTCCTGTGAAAATCTTCCCAAATTTGGGCTAGGTATAAGCCTTTGGAAAACAAGACCATATGTTAAGATACATGTAAGAACTTCAGTAATTCCGTGGAATTCCCCAATAATTTCGTCCTCCCCGAGTCTCGTGCTACTTTCCCGCTCTGTGCCACTGCCTGGCTCTGGGGTCTCCATCCGGACATCCCCAGGTTCCAGTATGGATACTGGGATGGAAAGCTTGGGCACAGTTTCTTCAGAGCTTCCTGTTCTCACCCTGCTAACAAACTCGGAGCAAGAGGATGATCAGAGCGACCGCATGAAGGGACGAGAACACGGAGCAGATGGCGGACCAAGGTGGCCCTGACTCACCACGTCCCGCAAAAGGCAGCGCCAGTGGACAGCCTCCCAAACACATTCCCGCCCGGAGAGGGAGGGCTTGCCACTGTGTTTTCTCTCAGACAAAAGCTGTGTATGAGCCGCATACCTTAATCTCTGGCATGCGAGTATGCGAGCAAAATAATCCCAGTTACATGGTTTTGTCACGCACATGGTTGTGGGGAGGTAAGGTCTCGGTCTGAGATCCACCTGTGTGGCCATGATGAGGAAGAGAGCCTTTTGCTTCACAATGGATTAGTCATTTGCTTACAGTTTAATTAAGCCTCCAAGAAATTGTTGGCTAACACTGTTTTCTGGCTGGACAGGTAAGAGTGGATTTGAGCTGTGCCCATTGGATATCTGCCTCACTGAACTGGAGGGGCAAGCAATGGCAGAAGGTGGTTTGATGACTCCTGCCTGAGTGAAGGACGCTTCCGCAGACAGCAAACAAGTGCTTTTTGTTTGCTCCTAATTTATGAGGGCTTGGCTTAAGGGCAGGCGATTTTGAGGCAGAGGATGAGCTTTGAGGTCCTCCATCCCTCCAGGCTCCAGCCTGCTTCTCCCCCGGCACAGTGTGTCCCCCTGAGCTGCCCGGGCCACCCTGGGTGCGGATGATGCAGACCGGTGGGTGGAAGAAGAGACACCCAGTGACCGGGTTTAGCCAGGGGGATTACTCGGTCTGGAGCAGATTAACGTGGRCACACCTGATCCCCGAGGGACCCGGGAAAGCTTGTCACAGCCGCAAATGCCGGGAGTGACTGGGGAGGTTGTAGGTGGCAGGCAGGTGGTGATGGAGGGAAAGCTGATGACAAATTGAATGAGAATTGGGATTGCTTGGGCAGAAAAGAATGAAATTGGATGGAAAAGTAAGGAAAGGACAAGATGGGGAAATGGGAAAATACTGTATTCAGTAGTGGCTATCAAATGGGATTTCTATCCTATGCACCGATGACGGCAAGAGTCCCATAGAAAAATTAGATTGGGATTAATGTGCATTCAATTACATTAGTAATAAAAGTCTGCGTATTGTAGGGGCTGTTCAATTAAAGTTGCACAACCCATGTCCTTTTTAACAGCTCTTCATTTCCGAGGGGTTGACTTTGCAATGATGCTCTGTCAGCGCCTTTTTTTCGAGTGAACTGTAATCCTCCAAGAGCTGGCGCCAGCCGATTTGTGTCAGAGATCTCTGCACACAAACCAGTATAGAAATCACAAAGCCAGGCAGAGCTGGAGCAGGTATTAGAGGATTCATTAGCAAAAGGGGCAGCTGTTCTCATGCAGTGCCTTCACCACATTCTCCATGCCCCCGTCCTGAAAATGTCCACTTGTGGGTAAAACGCTGCTTGAGCCTGGAGTGACTCCAGCAAGGGATGTCGTGAGCAGCAGGCTCTGCTGGCATTGCAGGCAGTGAGTTAAGGCACTGCCCTTGCACATCGCCTGGTGAAGCTGCCGTGGCAGCCTGGGAGCGCCCTGGCACAGGGAAACAGGGGGGTCGCGACACCCTTAGCCCCACTGCTAAGGCTGCCAGAGCCCATCTGTCAGAGCCCTGGGTGTTAGCAGGATCAGAGCTGACTATCCTTAGTAAGCAGGGGAAGACTTTACTTTTGAGATTAAGGTTGGCCTTGTGGTGCAGGCAGGTGCCTGCAGTTGGGTGTTTAAGCCCTGGATGTAATGTGGTTGTGGGACAAGCCTTGCACGTCTCACGCAGGGGCTGTCTCCATCACACAGCATGTCCTGGGGCTGTGGTCCTGCTGAGCTGATGGGTTGTCCCCGAGGGGCTCTGCCCAAGGTCCTCAGCCCGAGCCAGTGGGCAGAGCCCCTCGGGGACAACCCATCAGCTCCTGGACCCTGTGCAGATGTCTCCACAGCCCACTGCATTGGGCTATGGCACTGGCATGCATCCATCACCCATCTCTCCGTGCCCGACTTCAGATTGCAGATTGCATCCTAATAAAAAGGCTGTTTCATAAAGGACTCTCCATCCTATTTGTGATAATGCAAAGCCCTTCTCCTTCTGTTCACGGCTGCGCTAACAGCTCTAGTGGCAAATGCATCAGCTGCTTGTGCAGGAGAGAAATCCTGGCAAGGCTGAATGCAAATTTAGCTAAGCCAAATGGCATAAGAGTTTTCCAGAGACCACTGGCGGAGCCCCACTGATTTTCAGAAATATCTATTCTTTTAATAGCCGATGGACACGTTCATTGGATACCTATTTTTAAAGAGATGAAATAGACTCTGAATAACTCAAGTGACCAACATGTCAGTCCTTAGCAGATGAAACTTGGACGCAGTCGATGGGAATTTTCCCTTGTTGGAATGAGTCAAAGGCTGCAAAGTTTGACTTCTGTGATGCTGAGGACCCCCAGTTAGCCACCTTGCTCTCTTCCTGGCAATGAATGAGGAATTACCCACAGATCACAAAAAAACCAAACTAATCACATTTTCCCCAGACCTTTCTTAGCTCAATTGCCTTATTACCTACCCTGTTTCATTTGAAGAAATATTAAACTGGGGGGTGGCTCAGAGGAAAGTCTTGCTGCCACCTTGCCAATCTCGGCACAGTTCAGCTCTCCTTTGAGGCAATGCTGTGGAGACATCATGGCTGATTGTCAGCAAAATTTACCTGGGCAGGTGCTAACACTGAGGCCAATCTATTATATATATGTATTTTATTGAATTTGGTTAAGAGTCTGAATGACTTTTTAAGCAGATGGCAAACTGGGCAGTATGACAGGAGGGAAAACCAGGCAGATACAACTCCAATCCTGTTATATATAGGTTATACCTGTTAGGGACCGCCTGTTTCTCTGGGTCTGCAATGTCCCCTTGGGTTCAGAGCAGCAAGGGCAGAATCACCAAAGTCTGATGCTCTCGAGCCAGGGCCTGGTAGTCTCACGGCAGAAACAGCTCTCGCTGCTTTCCACACCACTGCCAGGGTGAGCTGGGCCAAAGGGACCCGGGGAGAGACTAGATCAGTTTTGCTGGGGTCCTCAGTGAGAACAGGGTGGGGTCATCACCCACCATCCCCTCTGACCATGTCAACACTTTTTCTGCTGTCTTAATTCTTTGCAACCCAAAGAGCAGGCTAATATTTTAACAGATGTAGACTGTCTCCTTCCCCAATCCCCTTATAGGAAGAGTTCACTGGAAGGTTAATAGGATGCTGAGAAGACAGACTGATTAAAATTAAATTAATCCAAATTAAATTAGGGGAAAGTCAAGTAACCCAGTCGGTTCATAAGAATTCATAGCAAAAGCATTAAAAAGAAGCTGTTCAGACTGTAAGGAAGGAAGGGATCCGGCCCTGGGAGTGTTCTTGCCCAGGCATCACCCAGCTGGATTCAACTGTGGAGTTCGCACAGCTTGTAAGACCAGTCTCRGGAGCAGCCAGAAACATGCCATGCTCGCTCATCGGCCCTGCCGTACGCCTGGCTGGCTCTGGGACAGCCTGCAGACTCCCCGGGGGACAGCGTGGCTGGGAGTGCCTGGCGGGACCTGTCACAAAGCCATGCAGGAGGCCACAGGCTGTGACCGGCGCACTGCAGCATCCCATCCCGACTACCAGGCAGGCTGAGACGGCAGCTTGCGGGAGGTGGTACGTGTTAGGAAGCAGGGCAACACGGAGCCAGCGGGTATTACTGCACTCCTTGCCCTCATCCATGCTGCCCCAGCAGTGCGACTGCCTCCACGTGTAGCATCTGTTGCACAGGAGGGTTTGCAAGATCTGGGTCACGGCCCACAACGTCTGCAAGGATTCCCAAGCGTCTTTGAGAAAGCACTTAGCAGAAGTAAGGGTGTTTTAAAGTCATAATAATAACAATCAGGAGAGCTATATTCATCTCTAACGCTATTAAAGATATTTCATAAACAACAAAGCTCTCCACAGATATGTCTAGGTTATCCGTTCCTCCAACCCAGGGATTCAGATGGTCATCTGTTTTCACATGCAGCAAGGCAAGCTTTTTTCCTCAGCATGTGAAGTTAGGAGAAAAATTGCTTTGCAAACAAACAAAAGGTCACGAAATATTCACTATCCTAAAGAGCGTGGAGCCACAGATCCTGTAGTTCAATGTGTAACGCCCTTAATATACATGTGCCCAATTTTCTCTTCATTTCAAGGTATCTGTATTTGCATGTCTCTGGATTTTTGCTTTTTTGTTCTTACTCTACAAACTAAGAGAGGCTCTTTAAACTCCGTAGTGTGCAATACCTCCTTCTAAGGAGGCATTCATCTCGTCACAAGATGAAACAATATATATGTAAATGTACATTAATACATAAAAACTGAAATAAGACATTAACATCTACATTTTGATGCACTAATTTGGGCCTAGTTATGTTGACACAGATGGAGTGAATTATTGGAGGAGAAAAATCACATCTGTTAAATGTTATTGTTTAATTAAGCCATTAGCAACTGAAAGACAAGAGCCTTTAAATTATAGCATTTTATATTTATCTCAGCCCGTGGTACTCGTATGGCTCCCCTACCACTTGGAGCGCGTTGCAATCTTTAATGCAATTGGCGTAACGACCCCCCCTGTGAAGGAGAATAAAAAAGGGCCCCTCTCTCTGACTTGCAGATGGGGACGTGAGCTGTTTGTCCACCAGCCTCCTAGGAAATTTGGGGAACAACACAGTGGTCTGAGGTTAACATCGTACCACTGACTTGCTTCATTAGTCAGCGTGGTGAAGCCTCACAAGACCTCTAAGGAAATCTTCATCTGGAGATGAGCATCCTTGAAACCACCAGTCATTGCGCGGTGAGGGCTTTGCACCCTGACATTTGCGTACGCCCAGTCATGGAGTTTTGGATATACAAAATTTGCTACCTGAGTGCCAAGATCTGTGCGCACAGCCTAAGAAATTGGCAATAATCCTTTCTTACAGCTGCAGGCTCTCTCTGGAAATCTTATTCTCCTATTCAATTTTACAGGGAATAAATTTCCTAGCTGGAGGGAAATTTCTTCCTGTGAGAGGGGACACAATGTCTCTGTGAGACACCTTACCAATGGATTTACTACAACATAGAGGGGAAGAAGTATAATCTTGTATTCCAGTAAGCCTGCAAATTCACCAGGGAAGAGTCCACCGTCACCCCTGAGGCCAGAGGGTCAGCCACAAGCCTGTTCTGCATTGCTTATCTCCTGCCATCCTTGCACTGTCCCCACCTGCAAGAGGGATGCCAGAATCGGCAGCCCTCACTCCTGGCCTCAATCCTGCCTTCCTGTGTCGCAAGGCATTAGAAAGGTGAATGAAGACAAAATAAAGGAAGCTCTTCATCCCACACTGGCATGGCGGGGGTGTGCTGTTCAAGGAGAGCAACCTGGGCCTTGGAGGAGCTGTGAGAAGCTGCTATGAGCTGTTCTTCTCTTCCCCCTCTTATTCAGACAACTGTCTACCAGCCTGGGTGATGTCTCTGCAGGTTTCCACACATTGGGAGGTGTTTATTGGAGCCAGGGCTTGCCCTGCAGATTGTCCCATGGAACACCTGCCCCCTTTTTAAGCTGCATTTACTGGGGAAATAGAGACTCGGGCAAGCTCTCCATTTCTCTTCCCTGTTCTTCCTCTCTTACTCCTGTAACAGCTTTTGAATCCTTTGCCCAGTTTCAACCAAATTTTACAGAGGTCTAGAGAGCTTAGAGGTATTAAGCATCCAGAAGCAGTGCAAACCCAGACATCCATAAAGAAGAAAGAGACCCTTTTAGTGGCTTTAGGGTGGAAGAGGTGAATGCCATCAGCCTTATCTTTGCCTAGGAACCCAGGCTTCCTTGGTTCTGCTGCCCAAGCAATGCCTGGTGACTGTTGTGATGGCGAACATTAGGGTCATAAGCAGTGCCATAAATAGTTTATTTAACTTTTATGTGCCATTTACACCATCACTGCCAACAAAGTGACACATGATAAATAAAAGTAAGATATGCTTTCAGCTTTAAAAATAGAAATGTTTTTCACTTTAGCTGCTACAGGAGGAAGGCCTGACTCTGCTCTCACTTATGCTGGCATAAAACAAAATTAGCTACACAGAAATGAATGGAGTTACATCTATCAAAAACTGCACAAGTGACAGCAGAACTGACCTCTTTTCTTTTAAACTTCTTCCTACTCAATACTGTATGAACATCTTTTTTATTTGATGCAGTAATCTTTCAGGGCTGACTCCTACCCCTCAAATCAGAGCCGATGCCATTCAGGARCTAACACGGATACAGCTCAGAGTGGAAAATCAGTCTCGGTGAAGACCCTAACCATACGAGAAGCCATCCTTGTGCCAGCGSGAGGGCTCAGCACAGAGCAATGTAAAATGCCTCCACGGAGGGCCAGCATTTGCTTTTCCTGCACTAGAAAATGTTAAAGCACAGGCGCTGGCAGCAGGGAGGGTGCTCACGGGGCTCTCCAAGGAGCCTCTTTGCTGGCAAGAGGAGAAACACTGATGGACTCCTGATGGTGCCCCATTCAGCTGTCCTCGTCCAGAGCCATTGATTTTAGCCAGGCAGGATCAAGCCTTCGTGGGACCTAAGCAGGTTGGCAGAATACATGGAAACTTCCCGAGGGATGTGCCAGAGAAAGACAGCATATCCCTCCTAATGAAAGCAGAGGCTCAAAGACAACAAATCCCTTCTCCCAGGGAGCTGGATCCCAGTGCTCTGCTGTCTGAGGTGGCAGCGATTTGAAAACTAACCAAAAGCCTTGCTGCTGTCCCAGAGTACTGCATTAAATAATTGAAAAATGAATAATTAAATTAAAAGAGGATTATTTCCCACAGGCAAGCAGAAAATTGCTGCCTGCAGGACAAAGGATGATGGCAACACTTCATTTTCTGCAGTTCTCAGCAGTCAGCAGCGAGGTGATGTGAATAACATCCATGGTGGGCAGGAAGAGCCCCCCTGAATCACGTTGGGTTTTTGGCTCCCAGTTTATCCCTAAATTGTCTATTGCCAAATGCAAGAATAGTGATTTCTGAAGAATAAGGAAGCAAATCAGGAAATAGGAGACATTCCCTTTTTCATGAGTGTCACCCTTGTGGTGTGGGGGTATCTGTTTACGTACAGATACCTGAGGGATTTGCACAGATCAGTCCCGTTGACTCACAGTTAGCTGCTATACATATTTGTAGGATACATTTCTATGTTTAGTCCTCTACATTTATTTTATTGCTGGATATGAGGAGACGTGCATGCATGCTTTGTTCTAACACTTTATAAGAACAGTATTTAATGGCACTATTATATTTTTCCCTAAGCTGTATATATCTGTTTGAACAGACGACGCATTGTAAGAGTCTGTATTTCTCACGAACTATAATTAAAAATGAACAACTCTCTGCATAGGATAACAATACCATAATATACTTGCTCTCCTCACAGAAATTTAAACAAGTCGACATGCTGAGTGAATAATGATCCTACATTTATGCAGCACTTATTTTCTCTGAGTAGCTGCAAGCCCTTGGTACACCGATACCCAGACTGTATGAGGCACTACAATGGGATCTGAACGCATCCATCAGGGAATAAGTTGTACTCTTCAACCCTTCAACCTTCCCAGCACCTCAAGCTCTCCTTGCCTTGCAAAACCTCGCACCCAGCCATTGCATCCCTTCGTCATCCCATGCTCTTCTTTGTGCCTTTCGTATCTGGAAGCCCTCTTTTTCTTCTCTGTGTAAGGCTGCTTCTGACAGCCCTCCTAAACCCGTCCCTAAAACTCATATTTCTCCAGTGAAGCAATCTTTTCACTCACCACATCAGCATTGGYTATAAAAGGTCAGGGTATTTTGCCAAGAACTGTGACATTTTCCTTAAGCCCATCTTCTCATCTCTCTCTGTCCAGAAACTTAATAGTCCCCAACATGGTGGTCGTAGTTGTGACTGAGCTGTCACAAACTAGATGGCMATGCTGGTGTCACGGGGTTCAGAAACACACGCGCAGCATCGGGAGGGGTGAGGCTTCAGCCCTGTTAGTCCCCCTTCCTCCCTCCACTAGCAGGTCCATACTCATCATCACATCACACCGTATATATCTGAAAACTGTGACCCTGTGCAGGAGCCTGGAGTTTCAACAGCAGATTTCTCCTTCTCCATCCCCTGTGCCAAAGCAGATGGGCAGGGGAAGCTTGGTGAGTAAACAGCGTGCTTGACACTACAGAGCAAGGCTGCAGCAGAAGAATTTCTGGAAGCCAATCCGGGGCCCCAGTCCCAAAACCATCCCTTTCCTTCTGGCCACCCATCACATAGGTATGTGTCCAGAATGTTTCACTCACCTATTTAGATTGTAGCTGCCTGTGAGACAGACCCTTGCACCAGGTTGAGCACCAAGCTCCACCCCAGCAACTGCAGAGCTGCCTTCACCTCTAAGGAGAGTATGTCTGCAGGCTGCATTGTAAGAGAGGGCATCTTTTGTGGGACGTGGCTTTTGAGTATGGGAGCAACGAACCGACGCTGGAGCCCAGAGCCAGCAGGACCAAGGTAGGGGAAAGGCAGGGGTGAGGCCCTGGCTGGCCGTGCAGGCAGCTCCATCGCCCTCCTCATACAAAGGTCCAGCAAACCGAGATAACTCTCAGCACAGGAGGAGCAGAGAGTAGCACAGCAACTTCTCCCTCCATGTAAAACCATGAATAGCAGCACAGTGGAGGCTAGTGGAGGAGATATTTCAGGATGTACCTTTTCATTAGACCACCCTTATGTTTGGTAAATGAATCTCCAGTGCTTTTAAAAATGGCTTCGCTGTGACGCTTTCTAGGGCAAATCATCACCAATCCAAGAATAACATTTGCACACACAGTAGTTCAAACTCAGTATTCACACCATATCTGACACCAATGGTCCTTTCTCTGCCTAGGCAGCTATTCCCTTATCTCAGCCTATCTAACAGCCACAGAAACATAGTGGGTGACATTCCCTCCTGTCCTGAAGCCCTCCCAGCTAAACCAGCGCAAAGCATCTTTGTCCCACTCAGCTCCAGCCCCAGCTCCCTCCACCACTCCAGCAGGGGCTAAAACTGCCTGAGGGATACTCTCATTCCAGCCATCTGGCAGTGGTCCCTGGGGGACGGTCCTCCAGCTCTGAATTGTCAGTGTGCTGCCAGCTGAGTGCTCCCCGCTGCTGGAACAACTCCCAGCCGGCTGGCCGCCGCCAGCCTCCAGCCTCCAGCCTCTCCCTCCCACCAGCGCAGAAGCAAAGAGCCAGTTCAGGGATGGGGGAGGAGGGAATTGAGCTTGGACCCTCCAGAGAGCCGTTTGCTTTCCCTCACTCGACAGGAAGGACTAAAGTACAGGTTTTGCAAAGGTGTGTCAACCCCTGTCATTTAATCAGTTAGCACTGGCCCTTTTCATCTTCAAAGCTCGTTACCGTCAGCCGGCCATGATCTCCTCTCAGTAACCACCAGGCAACTCTGCTGGAACCAGTGGCAGCGAGCAGAGCCTGTCCCCTCCCAAACACTCAGGCCCCGCAAGGGTACCCTTGCAAGGCAGGCAGGGTCAGCACTACTATTCCCTCTGACAGATGGGAAAACTGAGAGGAGGCACGATGGCAAGATTTGCCCAGGGCCTTCCTGCTAACCTGTGCTGTGAACACATGAATTACTCAGCCCTGCACTCCGGCCAGTCAGCTTGAACTGCCTCCAGTGCTCATCGCTGCAAACCACTGACAAAAGCGTATGTGCATCAGTACTGGGTCAAGTCAAGGTCTCATCTCCCCCTGTATCCCRTCTCTGGCGAAGGGCATGGGTGGGCGCTGGCAGAAAGGCTATGCCAACAAGGCTGGTACGGAGCATCTCCCTTCCAGCATGCCTTGAAAAACAAGCGATTCCTTTCTATCCCCATCACCTCTCCTAATGATTAAAGCATTGAATCATGCTTTTTGGCTTGCAGCGCTTGCATTGTGCAGGACTGTTTGAGCTGAAGAAAGGAAACGCTTTGATGATCCTAATCAGAACTTCCCTCTAAACACACGTTTCCGTCCCTGCCACGGCAGAAGCAAACACAGCACTCTGCTACCCGAGAGCTCACATCCAAAATGCACTTCCAGCCCCAAAGGTCACTAGAAACAGAGGAAAAAATATAACCCTGCTCTCAAACTGTTAGCCAGACCAAACAAAAGATTCCTCTCCAGTCCCAAGAGCAAGAAAATCTCTGGTAGGCGGTGGGGCATCAATGGGAGATCAATGCATTTCAGCCTGGTTCCAAAGCCACTGAGGTCGAGAGGAGCTTTTCCATTGATTTCAGTGGGGTCCAGATCAGGTCCTCAGGGAGCGTGTATCATTGACAGCAAGACCGGCCATATGGATCCGAGATCAAAACTGTGTCATAAGAGCATATGGCAACGCTTCGAGCAGGCGCTGAAAAGAGAGTTATTCACCATATGCTATTGATCCTCCCTTCTACCTTGTGAAGATGTTTTATATACTTTGCATCAGAGGTAAAATTTACCCAAGGAACGTAATGAACAGTATCGCCGCAAAGACAGCGCACAAACTTTACACTACTGGCAGATTAAAAAGTCATCCACTCCCTAGCGATTTCCTCCTGCACGTACCAAAGAAGCCCAAGTGTGGATAAATTTAACACAGATGACTCTCATTTTTTGCTTCTGGAAAATGTTGCCCTGGCAGATCTCAGAGTCAAGCTATACATCTGTCACTCCCTCCAGTCAAGTCCTTGGGAATCTATATTTATAGTCCTAGGTTTTGTACAGTTAGAGTCTGTGCCAAAGCCTGCTGCAGTCAATGGAAATCTTGGAAAAAAGCCTTAGAAATGTTTTATAAAAGCACAGTTTTGACTAGAATATTTTAAAATGTTAGAATATGTAAAAAAATTCAAAACCATTTTTAAAACATTTCAAGGAAAAACCTATCYAGGCATAGGCTTTATATACTAGACTCTGAAATGAGCTGTGGATGTGTGCTCCCGAAAATGCTCAGGGCAGGGAGATTACTTGAGCAAAACGTATTACCTGCCGTGCACAGCATCCTGCACTCCTCCAGCACTTCAGCCTCTGAGCTGGGTCAGAGGGAGTTTTGCATAGCTGATTCAGGTGAAYTCCGATTCCACTTTAGCCTGACTTTCTGTTAAACAAACGCCATTCTACAACCCCATTATCTGCTGTTACCAATCACTGAGGAAACAGGGGATGTGTACATTAATGAAAGCAGGGAAATTTTTCTCCCTTTTTAAGTTTGCGGGGAACAGCAGCATTTCCTACAAGAATTTTTGGATGAGCACGATCTTCCCTTGGGACTCCACTGCAAAATATTGGCTTTTTTYGGGTGACTGCAAAAATGTCAGTGTATCTTTTGCCCTGGACTCCTTCAGCTTTTGCCAGGTTTTATAACCCCCTTGAAATCTGGCCTACAAGAGTCCAGAATGTCTGATCTGTAGGTCAGAGATGCAGGTACCATGAAGGGGGGGRAAACCAAAAAAACTTCAGGGCAATAAATGGATGAGGGAAAAATATACGTCACAACTTTGAAATCCTGGAGCAACTGAAATAACTTATAAGAAGTCCTATAGGCAACTTCAAAACAACAGCACTTCCAGCTGAGATAACCAAAAGAAAAAAAAAATTAAAATGTTAACCAGGAGCATTTGTAAGTAGTACAGACTCCACAAGACTTCTCCAGTAAACTTGGCTTCTCAAGGTCGAAGAAGGTCTAAACCAACCTTGCTGAGCCTCACGCAGCTGGCATAGGCCTCTAAGCTAACAGGATCTGGGCAAGCCTGGAGCCAGCTTTAGCATCACTTAGGAATAGAGCATGATGAAGCCAAATGTGTTCCAATGGTTCCACATTCACATGTATTTTAGTGTCATCTACAGCAAACCCATGGCTGAGGATATATAAAAGAAGACACTGATACATTTGGCCCATGGGTTCCCCATGCAGCATCTGTACCACCAAATTTCCTGTGCAGATGCCCCGGTTTCAGTATTTAGGCACTTCTGTGCTGAAAGAGCATGGTCGGAGGTGATCCAGCGCCCACTCCTGCCTGCACGCTGCCCACGTTGTTGGATTTAGCTTGTCTACTGCCAGAGCGTAGCTTGGATGTGAAGTCACATAGGGCAGCATCCTTAGGGAAGACTGAGCTCAGCTGTGAAAAACATTTATGGCACAGTGTGTCCTTATGTTCTTTGCTTCTGCTCAGATTTTAGCACAGGCCTGTGTGCCACTAGTTTGGGTACCAGGTGAGCCAGGTCTCAGCATAGACTTGTTTGGATTCTCAAAACTCTGCCTGGGGAGCTGCTGTGTGCAAAAGGCAGCGAGAGTCCCCATCGCCCAGCCAGCTCTGCTAGGAACCCAGGCGGCTGCCTCTGAGCAGTGCAGTTTTCATGGTGCTGCATAGCTAAGGACAGGAGGGCTCACGAGGTCCAAAATTAGGAACTTCTCTGCCCAGGTCATCTGCTAAATCTCATCTAGGAAGTGTTCTCACCACACATGTAGCCAATTCATTCCCCCGCAAAAAATGTGAAATAGGTAAAACAATTTACTCTTAATCTGCTTCTCCACCCCTTTTACAGCAAGAAGCKTCATCCACAATGTGGGAATCCCAGGCATAATTTCCTCTTCTAAGAGCGTAGGAATATGTGCGTCCTAGGTACATGCTGTAACTACCAAATAACAGGTTCTATCCCAGGGAGGTGCTTCATGCCCAAAATAAAACAGGGACACTTGGCAAGAGACCACAAGATTTGGTGGGGCAATCAGAAGCTGTCAAGGGAAGTTCTGCTGCTGCAACAGTTGTGAAGTGGAAGAGGCTGTAGGATGACGGAGGCCATGGAGCAAGGTCACTGCGAGCTTCAGCAGTCTGGGTCAGGGTCCGAATTTCTAGCTCACTGTCTCACCTGAATGCTGGATTTTTAGAAAATTCCTCACAAATTTTATGTAACTTCTCTTGAGACTGATGCTGTGTACTTGCTCCTTCTGAGACTAGCCTTATACTGCACAAATCCAAAGCACACCTCCAGTGTGTATAAATCAGCGTGGCTCCACTGGCTTGGATGGAGCTGGGTCAATTTATACGAGGTGAGGARCTCATGTGACTAGAGACATAACCCCAAAAACAGCCTGGACACCATCCTGCTTTTTCTCTCTGCAAGTGCACTAGCACTGCAAGCTCTGTTTCATGCTCTTCAAATATGTATTTCCATCCTTTCCAAAACTACTGAGCTTCCTCTAACATCCGTAATGCAAATATCACCCCCTGAAGTTCTCCTTTACTTGTATCAACATACACAAAAGCAACAATTCCCACATTTCAATGTGTTCTCTCTTTATCCAGATCCTAACAGCCTTCTTACTGCAACCAGGACTCTGATGACTGTTAAATGCTATGATTTTCGGCACAGAAAAATTGGAGGGGGGGGCTCCAAAAAACCCCATGGGGAATCCCTCACATCGTTCTTTAGCAAATTGCTGGCTCTTTGCAGATGATTGTATGTCATGCCACATGCTGGCCCTTCACATGCAGCAAATGGCACTGATGTTTATCAAAAGCATTGCGTGAGGTGGGAGGGAGAAAACCACAGCAACGATAACAAGAACTTGGCACCACTTTAGTCCCATCTGAGCCCTGTTTTGATACCGGGGTTATTCCAGAGGCTCTGCCTGCCTGCTCTGCGCAGGCACGAATGGCAGCCTTTGATTCCCCGGGTGGCACCGGCTCCTGCCCTTTGCTGTGGCTTTAAGACACAAGTGCATTGTAAGTGCCTGGCTGCAGTTCTTAAGAATACCAGCACTTTGGGCTCTTGGAGCAGCTGCATCCTTATCCCCAGCATCTGAAAACCACTTGTATTATTAAAGTGGCAGATTTCAGAATTGGCATTTCCCCATAACCACAAGTATTTTAAATATTTAGCAAAATAAGATGGCACACTGGAATGGTTCTTTACGGGTCCCATGTAGTGCTTAGGCAGGAGACAAAAAATACCAGAGCTGGCTCTGTGCTAGATGAGCACTGGATGCAATTCCTCCCCTCTCTCAGGCAGAATGCAGCCACTATGCTCACAAAACCACAAAGATTCTTCCATAAGCATTGTTCTTCTTGAAACTTTTCATGTCCTTGTACACAAAATCCTGCAAGACTCATARCCTAGTTGAGGTTGGTAATGCAAAGTGGGAACTAATTGTCCCCGGGAAGCGGGTGGCTGATGAAAGTTCCACTGGCGTGAATAACCAGCACAATTACAGGGAAAGACAGCCATCTTCAGTGAACTGGTAATGGGACACTGAGCCTTTAACTGTTAGATCAAAGAGCAAATTTCTCCCAGAGCAGCACTGACTCACGTTATTTGATGTCCTATGGGAAATGTGCTAGTAAGGCTCATTCCAGCTCCCTAACTCATCAGAACCATTGAAACCGAAGGAGCTGGAGCCTCCAACAGGCTGAGATGCTTCTGTTGGTCCTACCAGAATTGTATCTACACCTTTGGAAATCTGACCTTACTTGTCTCCACCACAAGGGCCACCACTACCACTCATGCAGACTGTCTCAGTTTTTGGCCAAGGACAGAAACAGCATGAAAACAAGAATCCCATTTTAGCACTCCTGTCAATTATTTATTCATGAATGCTGATTTATTCATCAAGATGTCTGCCTTCAGCTGTGATTTAACAGCTTTGCTAAACATGGGTTTCATTTAAGTAACAAGGAACTTCACTCTGGTCCTTCATCTATCTAATAAGGACCAGCAGGGGTCCTTATTTAATAAGGACTGCAAATGGACTGATCTGAATTCTAGCTTTAATAGACAATATTAACAGCAAAGATTAATTTCCTCCACTGCAGGAATGAGCATTAGGATGAGCATTATGAGGAAGTCAGGCTAAATGATTGTCATCTCTAAGCCTTAACATCTATTTAGGTAGTCATTTTACAGTAACAAACAATTCAATCTATACAAAAGGCAGATAACGCATAGGAAAAGTGAATGCTCTATGGACCTTTCTGGACCATAAATGTCTATCACCTGGTTGCCCACGRCTGTGTGGAACCAGAACCAAAGAGCCCAGGTGGCCCTCCCAGTTCTATATTTGTACTGAATATAAAGTAATTCATTTATTGGTCAGAGAAGACATATTACAGGTATCTCCAATTTGATAAAAAATAAAAGCCTTTCTACAGTCACCCAACCATGAATCACCAGGACTTTACACAGAGTGATAGCCATGTGCTGCAGGGAAGGCTCACTGTAATGTTGGATATGGTACAGCAAGTCTGAATTACGATATGAATTCCTAGTCTAAGCAAATTCACTCTGTAAAATGAGAAGTTCCTACTCAATGTTGCCCTTGCACATTAGAATGGGTAACGYTGGATTCCTGGTATCTCAGTAAGGATATTTAATACAAACGGAATAGGCAGGGGTCAGTGTACCTAGAAAGCAGCCCAAGACCTAATAGGAAATGAAAACCAGTAAGTAAGATCATCTGATCATGACCGAGTCACCATGAACTAGCCTGAGCTGTGGTAAATGGCTATGGGTACAGTTTTAGTCCATGGCAATTATGACCCTCTGCTAATGTTCTGCTTCTCAACTGCAATGGTCTAGAAGCTGAGCACRGCTCAGCTCAGAAGCAAGACTGCACCCATGCCACCTCTTACTACCACAGCTGAGCTGAAGGAAAAAATTACCAGCCCCAGCTCTGCCATAGCCTCCCTGCTGGTGGCCACTGTTCCCTCACACCTCTCAGTACGGTGCTCAGGCAAAGTTGCCAAGCTCTCCCACCAAAGGGACTAGACTAATCAGTTTAAATGGGCCCAAAGAGGTTATGAAATGCCCAGACAACCAACTCGGCAAGCAGACTAGGCTGGGTAGAGGAGATGTGGGGAGTAACAAGGACATACAGGCGGTGACCACTTAAGCCAGCCAAAAGAAGACATGCACCCACAACCTAGCTTGTCAAAAAGCATGTCACGTGGAAGTATGTGAAAATACCCGAAGCCACATACTGCTCTACTTTCTCCCCTTTGGATGGTGTTTATTAACGAATCCTTCTACAAGTCTGGGGGAATGACATTGGGATGAAACAAAGTATGTATTGGCAGTAAGTACGCACCATGGTTTGCTATATGCTTTGCATGCCTTTTTAAGTGCCAATGTTTTTCTTCTTAATTTTTTTTTTTTTTTGAAAGCCTGGCATATTACCATGACAGCTTTACAGTGAGACACCAGTCCAACATGCTGACATCAACTAAAAAGGCATAGCAACAACCCAGCCCTTTCACATACTTTACGAGTACAATGTGTTAGTGTTAAGCAATATTTGAAGAAATACTAGGCAAAATAGTTCCCAGGAAGACCTGGATTCTGTCTTTATGCAGGCAAAGAAATATATGACAGAAAAGATAAATCCTAATGACATTGCTGATGGCCCAYCTAGTCAGGGAGCTGTTGTGAGACTGAAGTGTAAGAAATGACCCATGAAAGACTGTCCTCTTCATGCTTTTCAGTTCGTTTGCTCTACTTTTATGCTGTTGAGAGTTGTTTGGTAACACTAAGTAGCATAATAGGGCAAGAGGTTTGCTTATTTGGCATCTAGTGAAGATAGAGAGGTAAGAAAAAGCTGTGCCAATAATGACTTGTATTAAAAAGGGTTGAGGTGGACAGTGTACTCTGCTGGAACCACACTAAAGCCCAAAAGCAATGGCACATTTGCACTATCAAAGGTCTGCATGTTTCACAAAGAAAACGGCGCTTAATCTCTGGAAATGGACAGATAAAGGGTTCAGCTCAATCTCTGCTGACATACAGTCCTTCATCGCTACTTTACAACATTCACATCTTATGCAATTCACTCAGCTTCCCCCCACCCGCCCYCCCTTTGCCTTGTTCAGAGATGGAAATGTTCTGCTGGCTTGCGTGCTGTAGCAGCTGCTCCTCTTGACATTTCTGCTGCAGGCTGGGATACAGACCCTGAGAGTTAGTTCTAATGAAATAGCTAATATAACCCTTCCTCTCCTTTCCCAATATTTCATGTGAAATAGATATTCTAATTTAGGCAATCGTCCCTTTGAGAAGTCTTCCAAGGTTAGTGGAGATTCAAAAATAGTTTGAAACAGCAACAACCAAACCAAGAGTGCTTCAGGCTTTAATTTTCTTCCAACAACTTTTGCTGCTTATTCGAAGAAGGTAAATGTTATTTCTACCAGGTATCCTGCAAGGAGCTTCAGTCTATTAGTTATTTGCTCCCACTTTCTAGATGGGTGCCCAGGTAAATAGAATAAGGTACAGAAAGCTAAATTCTGGTGCTGTGAGTAGGGCTGTGAGTCTATAGGACACAGCACAATAAGACAACATGATTTTGTCCCACTGAGTGCATTTGTAGCTCAAAAAGTTCCAGGGAGAAAGCGTCTTTACAGAAATTAATAATATTGCATTTATATGACAGAACATCCAAGCTGAGGTTTCATCTGTTGAAGGGAGAAATAAAGCGCTGTTTTCTGGATAGGAAGATGAATACAGTGATTGCAAAATGAAAAAGTGGCTTACTGTTGGCAGACCATTTCTCTAATGGGCCTGCAAGAGCTGCTCATTAGGAGTGTTTTAATCACAACCAGTGACCACTGAAGTCTCTGTAAAGACAGCCTCCATTAGTTCCCATCACACTGCAAATACACAGCCCGTGCAAACATTCAGGTTTTTTCAAGCTCTGCTGAGACCACTGGCTAACAAACCCATCAGCACCACACCGAGCAAATTTGACAAACTAAGAAGAAAGATGAGTGTCAGTCAACGAGACCTGGGAACAGAGATGTCTATCTCGAATTACCCTTTTTGTGCTTCTGTCCATTACCTGAAGAAATGTGGGACATCTGGGAAGTAGGAATTGCAAATGCAGTCAGTTACCCTCTCAGCTGTGACAGATCCAGTTTGAGTTCTGGTTGTATTGCTCAATAATTTCTTTAGGGAAAGGTATGTCGCAGTAACAATTAATTGCAAAATGGTAATTAATTGACATATACACTCCAGCTCAGCAACTAGAAAATGTTCATTCCTGGCGCTGGAAAGACACAACAGTCTCCTCGTCCCAGGTCATTTTACAGCTCTATTAATCACATGCGTTTGCTCCAATGGAGAACATGCTTACTGCAACTGCTTCGTCTCATGCCTGCATACATTTTCTTACCCTGATTCTAGCGTAGCCTCCAGGAAACTCCGTCAGCGCAGGCAAGTTACATCATGCAGTTCGCAGAGGCACACAACGACGACGCTTGGCCAGCTCCATTAATATCATCATGCAGCATATTGATACTGCTTTTTATGCATGTATGTTTTTCAGATCCCAGGAACAGCTTTAGCATCATTAACTAACTAAACAGAATATTGATGGGATGCAAGATTTAACCCATGGTGAACATTTCTCAACACATGCAACCGTGGTGGAGGCTTGCATGGACCTGCTTCAAAGGTTAGATTTCCACCGACCTGTTTTTCACCATTGGCTGCCTTCTGAATGCTGATGTCTTCTACCAATACAATTAAAACAGGAGCTGGGATAGCAACTAGGGATGTACCTGCCTTGGACATGCACTGGATTACTATAAATGAGGGGTCCCAGCAGTGAATTTCCAGGTAGGAGTGAGGTACAGCCCATTGATCATACAGCCTCCCCCTCCCCCCAAACCCTTGCTGTCAGCTTTCTCCCTGAAACCTCATTTCCCTCAAGATCTAGTATTGATTCCTCAGACTCAGCCCAGAGATTATAAATATCCCCTATCATCTCCCACGTTCCAGTTAACATTTTGTGAGAAAAACAGGAAATACAGCGACACAGCTAGATTTTAGGCGGCATCCTAAAACAGCTCATTAAAAGCAAACAAACAAAAGAGCTCCCCAAATCCTAAGCCCTTTCTGAAATGCAGCTTCCCTTCATCTAACTCTGTCCTGCTTTAGAAGTCCCTGGGCATCCACCTGCGGCAAGGAAGGCAAAGGCGCGTTTCAAGGGGTATCTGCTGTGAGATCTGCATCCCTTGATCTAGAGCCCAGTTCAGCCCCTTCCCCTCATGCTCTAGCTTTCTTGTGCATCTCCTTCAGACTTCACCCAGGAGACCTTTTAAACCCTCTTTTATCACCTCTTTAGCTTTGCCGAGTTGCTGGCAAGTTTCCAGCACTCCTGGAAAAAGGGTACTAGTTTGTATTAGGAGATAATGTAGTCAATGGAAAAAACCCCATTACACCATCCAGCAGCAGCGATCGAGAAAGCCTTTACACTTTGAATATCAGGAGACACTGCAGCTGTAAACCTCTGCAGTGTATGTATAAGGGCTTGCCTGTCATGTTGGATTTTAGGGACCAGTCTCCAAGCAGAGACGCAACAATTTCCTGTCCCTATTCCTGATAAGCAACCCCTAATGAAATCTTTTTTGGATTTTTGCCAAGGGGAAAACAATAGCCTGCTCGAGCACTTCAGCTTGAATGGGTGCAAGCTATTGTGCATCATCTACTTAGCCAAATCCTGCGAGAGGGCTGGGGGAGTATAATTAGAATTCAGCATACGTGGAGAGAAGAGAGATGCGTATCTGCTTTTTTCTTAATCCCAAGGTACTCTGTTATCCCACTGGGGAGGATGGAGCTATGGAGATACCGTTGTGACTATCAGCCGAAGTTGAGAGATCAATTCTGACAGCAGCAGAGAGTATGCCATGAGCATATGAATGCATTGACCGTGAAGTCACTAACTCACCTGAACAATTTTGTTGTCCTCGTTAAATGTCAGGTTTCACTCTGTCATACACTAACCATCATACGATCCCGCAAATTAGTCAGAGCTTGGGCTAGCAAACATATGGTATGAAGCTGCGTCAAGGGAAGTTCAGATGGGACATTAGGAAAAGGTTCTTCACTGAGAGGGTGGTCGGTCACTGGAACAGGATCCCTAGGGAAGTGGTCATGGCACCAAGTCTGTCAGAGTTCAAGGAGTGTCTGGACGATGCTCTTAGTCATACGATTTAGTTTTAGGTAGTCCTGCGAGGAGCAGGGAGTTGGACTCAATGATCCTTATGGGTCCCTTTCAACTTGAGATATTCTATGATTCTATCATTCTGTAACAGACAATCAATAAATATGGTCTCCCCAGCAGTTTTAGAGGTGGAAGAAACTTCAAAAATGGAAAGTGGTAAATGAAGTCATGAAACATAACATCCATTTCTGTAATATTAGCTTTGGTGTTCGTGAGACTTTCCACAAAAGCAAAGGCATGAAGAAAGAACAGGAAGATCACATACTAGTAAAATTCTCTAAATTGAGAAAGCTGGGGGGGGTTGTAAATGGAAAATGAAGATGTTCTGTGCTTTAAGAATCCTGAAAGATGGTACTATTAYATAAGCCAACTATAGACTATGAACATAATTTGTTATCATATTTTTTCGGTAAATGTGTTTGTCCATCCTCTTTCAACTCCAGCTGTAAAGGAATTTATTTATTTATTTTTCCAAATGCAACCAAAACATATTTCATTGTGCTTACATGCTAGGAGAATGCCTGTCAATATTACAATGAATTTTCAATAGTTTGAACAAAAGTCCGAATTTGCAACTGCTGGTAGTGAGTTCCTGGTTTTGACACATACCTCTTTCTTAGTCAGCTGCTGCAAATCAGTCATCATGAAATCGGAAATTCATTGCAGAACAAGGTATTGTACGCCACGGGAAATGTTCCGTGACTAACAAAGGATAATTTGTTTAATCTGATTTTATTTTCTAAGTTAAGTGGCTTTTCATTTCTTCTTTTAGATTCAGGAATGAACATTGTATTTGAGTGTGTATCTCCTATGTGTACTGCTTGAAATTGTACAAACACAACAGCTTGTCTGCAGAGATCGAAACCAAAGGTCAGTTTGCCTAACTTTGGGATATGGACCAGGTCTCGTCTATGTTTTTCTCTCTCTCCCGATATCACTCTCATATTGGTGCCAGGAATTAGGATATTCGTCTTCTCTAGGTAAACATCAGTTTATAAAAMGGAGAATATAATTGCACAGAAGAAGCTATGATATGTCTTGGGATTACTGAATGCCTCCTAATTGAGCTTTAGTGAAAGCGGCAGTTCTGGCATTATTTTTATTCACCTTGTGGAAAATTATTGGAGCATATTTCATATAATTAGGATCAAGAATGGATTTGGCATCACTTCCAGCAAATGCCCCTGAACACTAATCTGGTTTATTTGGCACCACTGCTGAAGCTTCTCTTGTGGGGAATACAATGACAACAATTAACCTGGCAATACAGAACAGAAATGGGAAGTGGGAAATTGTCTTGTCTTTTATCCACATACAGCGTGAAGTGTGACCTCATTCAGCAACAGAGCAGCAGTGCCTTGAATTTATTTTCTTCTTTTTTTTCCTTCTCGAGRTGCCCTAAGGAATCTTCTACCTTTTTTCCCATCAAGCTCTAAAATCCACATTTTTCCTGCTGTCCAAGAGGGCCTGAACAAACAGACACATGGGCCCTATTTAAAGTGTTTGTAGCTAAATGTATTGGATTTAACTGGGTGTTGTTGAATGACCAAAAGATTCCTTCCCTTTCTAGAACTAGACCAATATTGACTTTCAACAGCTGTCAGTTCAGAGTGTGAAATCAATGGCAGGATTTGGGCAAGGTCTTTAGGTTACTGCACCAGGAGGTACATTTCTTTTTATTTTAAGTAATCGCATACGGTGTGTAAAAACTCCAGTTTCTAGTGGGTTCTGTTTGTTCCTTTTTATTGCAGTGTTCTGGACAACTCATCAAAACCCTTTTTCCCCCCCCTTTATCCACTAGTTAGAAATACAGCACTGGCAGTATGTTTTAAGATTTCTAGGTCAGGTGCAGTGACAATTCATCCATCCATAGACTTTTTTTTCCTTTGATATAGTCATCAAGCTGGATGACGGTGCAGCAAGACTTGGGAAAACTAGTTTGTTTGCAGGGAGGATGTTTGGCAGAGGAGACTTGCACTTGAAGCAGGACAAAGAGATTAGGTATTAACCTGGGATCTTAAATACTGCAAAGCTTGAGAGACTTAGAGAGATTTACAGAGATGTGAGGGAACTTGACAGGAAAGAGGAGGAGCAGAGTGATTTGGTTTAGCTGCTGAACCAGCTGAGAAAGGGACCCAGAAGAGCTCCGTGGGGAGGAGTGAGAGAGGAGGATCCTGTGTACTCCGGAAGCCTTAGACTTAGGCCCAAAGAACACTATCGAGTGGTGTGGAAATTTAAACRGGGAAATATGTAGAGCTGCTTATTGGTGGTTTTTTTTTCCTAGAGCAGTATATGTCTTTTGCCAGATGTAGGACCTAAGAACACAAGAAATGCCTTGCCAGACTCATATTCTGTCTCTGACTGTGGCAGTAGGAAACACCATCCAGGTGAGCGTGCTCATTTAATTCAGGAATAGTCACAAAATCTGCCTCTGTTTCCTCTGTCCTGTGTGGTCGGAGAGGTGAGCTGGGAACCCTGGAGCACTCGCAGCACTGGACCTCACGGAAGGAATTTGCTTAAGCTGCTGAGCAGCCCAAGGGGGGCAGCTGTGGGCCTGAGACATATGATTTCTACACAAAGTCCCATTTCTTCTAGGGGAAAGACAGAGAGAGCCTGTGGCCAAGGAATGTGTAAGAGAGGCTGAGAAAAAGGCAAGTGTTGTGATGTGCTAGATGTAGAGCACCTGAAGAGCCTCCTGTAGACTCAATGTAGTGGGGACCAGGAATAAAGTCCCCGTGAGAGCCACGCTAGTGTGTGTGATGAGTGGCTGCCRATCACAGGATTGTATTTCAGTTACATTATTAAAAATCTTCCCAAACACAACAGATTTGGGGAAAGCTGTTAGGTCGACCCCCATCTTTTCTGAAATCTTGGGAAAATAGAAGAGACTTGCAGCCTGTCCTGATCATTAACACCCCCCTCCCCGCACCCCACAAACAGCCTCGAGCAAATGCCGAAGCTGAGAGCTCCTCACAGAAAGTGTCCTTCCATTATCTTGAGCTCCAATCTGTGCTCTATCCTTTTCTTCGACAGCAGAAAAGGGATGTGGTAAGTAAATCCCGTGCAAGCTGTTCACATCAAAACCAACAGCTGATCTTCTAAGATTGCTGCTCATGGTAAAATACCTTGTTTAGTAAGAGAGTAGCTGCCTACAGCTCCTGGATTGACTGTAGATGTAGCCCAAAGATGAGCATGTTGAAGCAATTTAGCTGTGAAGCAACAAGTAACCGACTTGCAATAGCAAGGCCCGCTATGGGGAAAAAATACGCTGTCGCAACATCCCAGCCAGACAAAAACGAGAAACTTCCTAGAAACTGCTGATTTGTGATTGTGCAATGGGAACCCACCTAGAGCCTCCGTGTGACAAACCAACAAATAGCAGGCACACATCTTCCACGAGGAGTGGAAAATACTATTTTTCCTAAGCAAATAAGTCACTTTTGCCAGGCATAATTTCTGCCAAGCCATTTCACCACGAACTCGGTTCTCCACCAACAATCTGTGAGGTTTTCAACAGCACCAGCCTTGGCAGGTGAGCCAAAGAAAGGGGACTGGTTATTGTCAACACAGCTGCAGTACCGCAGTTTCCTATTCTGTCCCCAAAAAACTCATTTACAAAGCAGAGAGGAGCAAAGAGCAGGACAAATGACACTACACCCAGGAGGATCTGACCCTTGCTCTGGAAATGCCTGGTGTGGAAGGAGTGGCAAACCTCTAACGCCAGTCCTCCCCGCTGCTGCCATCAACAGGGAACTGAGCAGTACCCTGCAGCTGCGGCTGGTCCCTGTCCCATGCTGTGTCCCCCTGTGGTTTTATTCATGCTGCTGCCCCTTGCCCGCCCCTCCACAGCATCTGCACTTGGAAAGTGATACAGGCCACAGTGCTGTTCCAGACCCCACCCTGTGCAGAAGATATTCCAGCTCATTTTCCAGCAGTTTTTGTTAAATTAAACATTTTATTTTTATGCACACATGCCATTGTACCCTATTTTTAAACTCAGAGGCTCTTGAATTCATCCTTGGCTCAAAAACCTTGGATACCCATCTTCTGGCACTTAAGTTTAAAAAATCTGGCCTGAATCCTTCATGTCCTCTCTCGTGTCAGACATTGCACAGCCCTCTAAACAGTGACAGCTAATACGTTGCATATGCTGCAATACCAAGTTTCGTGAGCAGAAAATGGGGTGTCACCCTTAACCATTAATTTCCTTCTCTCTTTTTCTAAAAATCTGTGTAATAACAATTAGCACGGCTTAAATGTGTACCTTACATTTTCACAGGTTTCAGCCACAAATATTTTTACCTCACACTACATCTGAAGTAGAAAAATAGCAATATTCCCTGTCAGCACAAATAGAAGTGAAAGATAATAAATCACTGGCTTGTAAACTGCACCCAAGAATCAATAAAATGTAAATGGCTACAAAATAGAAGGTAGAAATACATTAAATATGAATGATAAGAAAGAGGAATAAGACTGGAAAATGATAAGGCTGTGTATTTCATTACATGAGACAGAAGTGATGGAGAACGGTTCTGGGTTGGTAAAAGGAGAGAAGTTCTTTGCAAACAAAATGGTATCTGACCATGTATCCCCATCCACTAGCCCTCTAATGGAGATAGAATATAYCACATGAGTGTCAACAACTTTTAGAAACTTTACACATCGTTGATTACAAATGAAATTTAATGCAGTCTACATGTGTTCTGGCTCTTATCTCTCCTCCAGAGGAAAGCATTAAAGCCTCAGCTTGCTGTGGAAAATGTAGTATTCAGACATCTGTGACCAGTATGTGTAGAGAAGAGGAGATAAGGTGCATACCAAGACTACATCTGTGACAGGGGTCTCAAAGTCTCTAGGGACAGATGAATGAATGCATACGAAGACTGACTGAAAATTTTCTAATTAAACCTTTGCTTTCCCCAGCAGTATTTGCTCTCTACAGAATATTTTCTGGTTTGAAGGAAAAGCTCACCAAAAAGATTTTAGCCAATATCCTCAATATCCAATGCTATTTTTTCCCCCTTCTTTTTCTTTTAAGAAATAAATAGCCTATTCTTGAGCAAAGACATTAAAGACTCCCTAGAGAAAATTCAGCCTGCTGGCCTACCATGGAAGGTAAGAGGTAAGCTGTTAACGGTTGCAGGATGACATTAGAAATATGGGTTGTGAGAGAGATTTGGATCTTTGAAGAATAACTAGTCCTGAACAATAGCAGATAAATAAATCAGAGCAAAGCCATGGGTAGCAACATTGGCCTGCCAGTCAACATAATAAGGAAAACAGCAGTACCAGTCAGTAGCCCATACTGGCAGCGTAGGTGAGGTGAATAAGATAGACTTTCAACTTCAAACTTCCGAGCAAGGCTCTTGAGTTTTACAGCTAGAAGTACAATCAGCTTTGTATGGTCAGCAATTCATTTTACCGCTTTAGAAACTTAAGAATAAAAAATGCAAATGCACCTTTGATGTGTTGATTACTTAGGGATGTACAAAACCATGAACAGTGGCGGTAATGAAATGTCTCCTGGGTGCCTTGGAACATCGCAGGAGGACCCGGGCGAGGTTCCCTAGGAAACCAGAGATGCACTCCAAAGCATGTGCAATCTTGGCCAGCTGACGGCCACTCAGTTGTGCTCCTAACATTGCTGCTATAAGGTATGCGATTCAACTCTGGAGTGTAGTTGGTAGGACTAATTGTGGAAAGCCTAAAGGAGGTTGGGATAGATTTGTTCCTCATTGCATAAATGTTCAGACCTCTAAAAGAAAGAAAAGACTGATTGCTAGTTATCCAAAATGAGGGGGAAAGAGGGGTGAATAACACCTTCAATTAATCTAAATATTGATCTTAGTCCCAGATTCTCCTGGCCTAAATTCCACCTAAATCCCTGTGCCTACTGTTTTCCATTGGCTGGCACCCCAAAGGCTTCTGAGTAATTATTCCAGAGATGTGAGTAAGGCTCTGAGCACAGAGCCAGTTGTGTCCACCGGTGGTCAACACTAAGCAGTCAGATATATGTGGAATTCAGTCCTGACAAAACTGGACCTTAGCACTAGACTGTACCTCCAAGATGCTTACCAAGGAAGATGCCTACAGACCCAATGCTTGTCCTTGCCTCCTCTGACTTTTAGGCAAAGAAGTAACCAATTTGGCACCTCTTGGGAAACACAATTTACCACCTCTCCTAAAACTTGCTCTTTTTCTATATCCCAGCACCTCCAACCCCCATACTCGTTGGGTTTGCTCAGGAGAGAGCTAAGACTGTATGCGTGACCTGTGTGAGGAATGGGATTAGAAGAAAACAATTACTTTTGCCCTCCTTGGCAGCATGATTCCCAACCTTTTGCAGATCCTTTGACTCTTACCACAAGAAGTAAAGACCCTTTTAGTAAGGGCAGAACAGTGGAATTTCCCACACAACTATGGGAGACATGACACAATTGAACTTATTTCCAGTTGCATTTCTCTGACTCCCTTAGAACAAGCCCCTGGATCCACCAAAGACCGAAAAGCAGTCATCGAGATTTCAAAATGCTGTCTATGACTCAGCAGTGAGTCCTTCCCAATGATCTGTGGATCAAATATCCTAAATATTTGGGGATTGGGATGTCTGGAGTGGAAAGGGTCTGCCACATATGAACTTTCTTACAGAGTTTTCCATGGATTGAAGAAACACGGTTGTTCCTGAACTCCCATGCCTTGGTATGAGATAGGGCAGACAGGTGTGGCTGTGACTCCAGCACAAGTAATAAATACATTTAGCAGCTAGATTAGCATAATTGCTTGCCTAGTCAGCTAGCATGCAAAGTGCACAAACAAGTATCATAACAGTTTTATTACATGTACATGCTTGTGTTTCCTTGAGACGTGATAAAACAAACAGATCAGTAATTTTAAAACAAGCAGTAAAAAACTAAAAAATGCAATGAGTAACTTAAAACAAACATTAAGAAAATTGTGTCTTTAAGAAATCTTCTCCAAGCTGCGCCCCAATTATATTTTATCAACGTGAAAGAAAAGATATTATGACCAAATGTATTACCAGTCACAAAAGCTTACATTTAGGTAGCTTTTGATTTGCTCCATTATGAAATAYACTTCACTGCAGTAATTTATACTTTTCGGTGTAAAACCATCAGGTGTGATTCCATCTGGAAACATTTTAAATGGGTGATTGGTTGAGAAATGTCCCCACCCTTTCTTTGTTCAAACAACAGATAAGGAATGTGCCTCTCATTTCTCAAGTATTCAGTTCTTGCTGATAAGATTGTACAGTGCCTTTTGAAGAGCTTGAATATTAGTGAATTATAATTGTTTTAAATACATTTCTAACAATCCGCTATAATTTCACAAATATTACATGAGCTAGCTAGCAGGTTTGTTAGTCAAAACAAAAAAGGTAAAACATCTTTGATGTTACACCGAGATGTGCTCAGCTGTTAAATGAAGTAAAATCATCTGTTGGAGTTTGTTCATTTTACAAATGGCACATTGTGTATGTTACAGTGAACAGTGGGAGCAGTGAGCAAGATGTGACTGAAGTAGTCCGTCAAATCCTCGGTTTGATTTATAATAATGGGGTTGCATTGACATGAGAGTAAAATACAGCAAAGCATATGTTCACTGTGAGTAATATAGACTCATTTATACATTATAGTAGTATTAAATAAACAGTCTCGATCATTTTCTAAAACAGTCCTACAATGAATGTGGTTATAGTGCCATGGGACAAATACTGTTTTGCAGGCAGTGATCAAACAGAGAAAAAAAATTCAACCCTTTTTTTTCCCCTTGAGTTTCCAGTCCTCAGACTGGTGGAGTGAAGCGAGTTGAAATAGCATACATTTTCCTGTTGTGGGTCCAAAGAAAGACTAATCCTGGTCTTTCTCTGGAACAGAGAACAAGCACAACAGTGGCTTCATGACATAACTTGCTCAGTTTCAGTCCTCAAAGAATCTGGTCCCTTTGATTCTCAGTCGGACTGTTTGCAGGAAAGGGCTCAGGAGGACTTCAAGAAAACATCGACATAGTTTCAGAGATGTCAGTGACAAATCCATCTCAGCTATAAAATAGTTACTGCAGGAACACAGAGAAATCCATGCATTTATCTTGAAGACTTGCAACCCTTCCACATGAATATTCTAATTAGGAACCACAACATCCTATTTCTTTTTTTAATCCCCTAGTTGTAAATGGACAACAAATGTTATTTACCAGTGGTTGAGCAAGAGAACGTCATTGTTTAAACATGGAAATGGAATTTAAAGTTCTGCATTCAATTATGTTTGGGGTTGCCTTTCATTTGGAGTTAAACCTGGAGATTTTAAAAAATGTGGCTCCAATATTGTTTCTCTTTGTAAAATGGGAAGAATGTTAAAGAACGTATCCAAGCTGCCTGTAACAGCATGAAGATTGTCTAAAAGCTAGTAAACCTCTTGGTTGTTCAAATAATCATGCATTGTATGAGCATAGTTATTTTGCGTTGCTTGAGTTTCCAACTGCTATATTATGTGACAGATCTTATAAACCAGAAGTTTCTGAAGTCTCATTTCTATTTCTTCTCTTTCCTTTTTCTAAGATACATTTTCTGTGAAAATGGTTCTTTCCTTTTTTTATCGCTCCCAGAGACCTCAATTTCTGGCTCACCTACTCAGCGTCAAAAGCAAAGTCATTGTAAGAAAACTGTATTTTTTTCTTTCCAGCCTGAATTGAGAAATTCTATACATCCGCTAGTAACTTTGTAAATCAGAAATCTGATAAATTAAACACACAGCATTCTTCTTAGGCCACCTAAAGAAAAGGAAGACTGAGTACCGAAAGGAAGACTGAATGAAAGGAAAAAAACCCAACAAAATAGAAGGACTGTCTCCTGGGCTTTAAGGCACAGGCCAGATTGAAGATGAGGTGTAGGTGTATACAATTTCTGCAGTGCTGGTAGGGAAGCACGGGCCAGGGCTGGAGCTGTGAATTCTTGGGAATGTGCAGCTTAAAATCTGCTAACCCTGGAAAGCTGCTCTGCGCTTCGCTCTTTGTTCCAGGGGGTGAATTTAACTACACAGCTTTAACCATTGGCTTTTACTGCAGTGGCAGAGGTCATTTTGACTGCATTTGCTGCAGCGCTACAAGCGGATGTGTACGTATTTAGTATGGCATTCATCAGAATACCAAAAAAAGAGAAATCAAACAAAAAAAACCTGCCTCCCAAATCCTTTGTTGACATGAATTTTTGAAATGTTTCATTCCAAAACTAAAATGTTGCACTTTTGTAAAAATGGTGACACTGTCCTTTTAGGTGAACATCGCTTATTCCATGGAAACACATTTTGCTGTGTAAAACGTGATTGCTGCTGTTCTGTGACTACAATTGCCCTCAAAGGTGCAATTCTCAAGCTTTCCTTCCATGAAATTGCTTATTTTTAAATCCATGGCATTACATTGCTGAGATGTGGTTTTACAGGTCTTCAGCTACAGGTCTCCACATTGCATCTTGCTATTTTCTGCAGTGCACTGGATGCAATTAAGCTTTCTTGTAAGTGCATAGAAGGAACTATTGCTGTTAAATCAGGGGTATGTATTCCTAAGGACCCTTCATTAGGTAATGTATGTTTGAACATACCTAAAAATAAGTAACAATGATAATACTGTAAAAAGCTTTTAAATATTTGCTTTTTAGGACAAGATAGTCTTATTTCATCCATTGAAGTGGCACGGTGGAATATAGGTCATATCCTAGCCATTAGCACTTACGCTTCAGTAGCAAACACTGGGGTTGAGTAATCTGTCACATGATCAGAATTCTAATTTTGATTTTAACGCAAATTAATTGTGTACTTCTTTCCTGTAGCAGAGAACATATGACTGATTTTCTACACTTCCTACCATTCAGTGTATTCAAAACCCATATTTCATACAGAAATTGAAAGAATCCTTTCTGCCATTTATTTTCAGAGAGTCCCTCAGAAGGACAATTTTTCTAAACCCTACCTTCCCTTCTTCTTCCCAGGTCAATGCTGCATTCTTTATTCTTCTACCCTGCCAAGGTGATGGGGGATTTTGAGAATCTGGTTCATGCAAAGTCTTCCTCAGCCAGTGTGACACCTGCATGAGGAAACCTGGCACTTCGTCCCACGCAGAGGCCTCCCAACCTTTCCCAGAGCAGAAAGACAGAGAGTACTTCTGAGTTAAACTCATGACTGCTATAAAGTAACATGTYAGCACTAAGGAAATTTTTTTTCTGAAACTGACTCACTTTTTCCTACCCCAGCTCTCCTAGAAGAGTTACTGGGAATCCCTAAATAACTTGGGCCCAGCCCAAAACCATAAGTGAAAAGGAATGCAAATCACCAGCCTTAGAACCACTCCTAACTTTACTATGTTTAATTAGTTTATCACCTAAAACACTAATGGCATGTCTACAGACCTTGTGCTTCTACTTTACCTCCAGATTCACACATTTTTATCCCTTCGAACTGAGGCATTAGGAGGCCACATCATACCTGACTTCATTCATCATTTCTATGCCTGATTTTCTTGTAATGTCCTGTTCCTTTCCGAGTGAAGCAGGAGCTTGTGAACTGTGTCGTCAGCTCACCAGAACAAGATGTGGGACAAAGGTATCATAGGAAAGCCAAAGTTTCTGCACTGCTTCTGTGCTAACCAGGACTTGGAGAGGCTGCACGCTGCGTCTCAGTCTGATATTTTTGTCCCCCTTGCCTGGGGTAAGTCAGGTTGGGCCACTTCCCAGGTTTCCTGTCAGTACAAGGGTCCCCTGTCCCCTGCATCGCTGCCTCTGCTATTTGTGTCACCAGCTGGACTGGTTGCTTTGACTAAAAAGCAAGCGAGGAGTTAGGGGACGCGATATGTGCTTCCTTCACAGTGGGCAGCAACTCTCTAATTGTCCCTGGCACTGGCGGGAAACGCTGCTCTCCACCCATAGCAGGAAGCACACACCTTCTTCCTCCACAGCACTAAAGCACCCCTGGCCTTGCTTTGTGTCTCTCCTTCCCTGGTACAGGCTGTGGGTGGGTGTTTGTGCCCTCCTTCCTTCCTGGAGGGAGGAGAGACCTTTTGGAAAGACCTGCAGCATGGTGGAGCAACTATGCAGTGGTGGAAAAGCACAGTATTCCAGATGTGGTCTGAGTGCCGAATAGAGGATTGGTAATCACTTCCCCCATCTCCTGGCTCTGSTCCTGCTGACACAGCCCAGGGTGCTGTTAGCCTTCATCGCTGGCTTGGGCTTACCCAGCTGTCCCCCATGACCCCAGACCCTTCTCCGCAGAGCTGCTCCCCACCCCAGTACCCTGCAGGGTGTTAGTCTGTCCCAAATACCATTTGTCCTGGTTGAATTTCATGAGGTTCTTGTCATCCCATTCCTCCAGCCTGAGTCCCTCTGAATGGCAGCTCTACCCTTGACCATATAGACTAGTCCCACCAATTTGCTGTCATCTGCAAACTTGATGAGAGGGCACTCTGTCATCTCCTCTAGGCATTGATAAAGATGTTAAACAGGTCAGGTCCCAGGATAGACCCCTACGGTACTCCACTTCTTACTGGCCTCCAGATAGAGTACAGCCCGTTAACTGCTGTCCTCTGAGCCCTATCACCCAAACAGTTTTTTACCCATATGGTTGTTCATCCATCCAGACCATAATGTCCTAATTTGGATACAAGATTGTGGTAGACGGTGTCAAAAGCCTTGCTAAAGTTGAGGTAAATGATATCCACTGCTCTTCCTTCATCTACAAATCCAGTCGTTTTATTACAGAAGGCAATCAGGTAGGTGAGGCATGAATCACCCTTGGTAAATGCGTGCTGGCTGTTCCCRATCACCTTCTCCTTCCTGTGCCCAGAAAAGTGTTCCAAGAGGACATGGATTTCCACATGGGCTGCAGTGAGGCTGATCAGCCAACAGTTTTTAACTTTCTTTTTAAGATGGGCACAACATTTGCCTTTCTCCAGTCATTGGGCACCTCTCCCAGTCTCCATCACCCTTCAAAGATAAAAGTGCGGCCTTGCAGTGACACCAGCCAGCTCCCTCAGCACCCTTGGATGCAGCTCAGTTGGTCCCATGCATGTTTATGGGTCGAGTTCTCCCACGTAATCCCTGACTTCATCCTCACCCATTGCTGGTAGTTCTCCTCCTTGAATCCTAAGCACAGAGAGCTGGGAGACCCTGTTGGTAGGTCTGAGGCGAAGATGGCTCTGGGTACTACAGCCTTATCTGTTTCCATTGTTACTAGATCGTTTGCCCCATTCGGGAACAAGCCCACATTTTCCTTTTTCAGTCTTTTACTCTTGGAGTTGTGGTAGAAGCTCTTCTCGTTGCCCTTGAGATCCCTTGCAAATCTTAACTCTAGCTGAGCTTTGACCTCAGAAAAGAGACTTTATGTGATTCCTTTGGACGTTTGCAGCAGTTTCTGCATCAGCACAGAAACCTGAGTTAGCTACTCTGATGGTGGAAATGTACGGAATGTTCAAATGCAAGCACCGAGACTATTAAGAAATGTAATATCTGAATGTCCTGCATAAGCTTCAGTATAAATTGTACTCTTCTATATCTGTCCAAAGGCAGCTGCTTTGTTCTGCTTTGTCAGGGAAACTGTTAATAATTTAATAATGAAAGGGAACTAATGAGGCCTATGGATTTGAGCCTCATGCTCAGATTATCCAGTGTCTAATGAAGTGTGAATTTTGACTGAAGCTTTTTCCACCCTGAGGGGAAAAAGGCACTCTCATCCATGCGGATTCTCCTGTGACTAATAAAGGGTGAGCTCACACTGCAGCTTTTGCCRTACAGGGAGTACAGGTAAGGTTACTCTCCAGTACTTAGCCCTACTTTCATGACACTTATGAAAACATGTAATTCTGTAGATATCTACCCCTTTAATTCAGATTTGACCAGTGGGTTTGGGAATTACTAGGGAGAACAGACAAACTGACAAAGGCTGGTCCAAAGTCATTATTTAAGCCTCATGCACTTTGAAACATCCCAACATTTTCACTACTTTGCATTTCAAACACATCTCATTGGAAAGGTGCAAAATAATTTACATTAAGTATTAGCCTAATTTTTGAAACAGGTGAACTGCAATGATTCATCTTTTGAAAAACATATCCCTTCTCAAATACTGTAGACTTAACAATTTCATATGTGTTTATATACTCCATACTTTTCACAGATGGCTTACACGTTTAGTATCTTATATAAAATAAGGTTGTTTCTAATGTAAGCCAGTAAGACTTCTGTAAAAACAAATATTATCTACCATTTTCTTTCTACAGTAGATTAAGCTTGGATTTAGCAAAGAGGAATGTCGTCTGGTCTGATCTGGATGCATATACGCCATGAGCAACCTCTCAAATCGATACATGAAGCTGTTGCTGTCACCTTTCCTAGACAAATACAKTCAGGCTATGACTGACGAATGAGGTGTGTTTTGCTGTGGCATAGCTAACACATATTAGCTGTCATGTTTTAAAACCGATGCGGACACAAGGCACCGCACTTTTATTGCGAGGTAAGCCAGGTGAGGCCAACCAAAAGCAGCAGCATAGTGCTGACCTCCCCTAGCAACCTAGCTGCAGCTTGTCTGATTTTACAGGCGTGTAGCTACCACGTTCATTAAGTTTTCACTGCGAAAAACCTCACAAAACCAAAATGAGGCCTTGTGCCACTGAAGACAAAGCCCAGTGTAAGTGACTGTGTATGTGACAGGAGATTTATGTTAGCCTGTTGGAGGAATGGTATCGGTCTCACCCCAGAGGGGTGAGAAAAAAGGCAAACCAGCCTGTACTGAATTCCAGCCCACGGTGACTGCCAGACTCCTTCCAGTCCCTGTTGTCTCCCCTTAAGTGCTGCACGCATCCTTGACCCTCTTTTTTAGTCTCACAAATATTCATCTACAAAGACTCATCACACTGAGTAAAAGAACTATTGTTTTATAAAAGTGACCCAAAGTATAATAGTATCTCACAACAGCACTATCGGAGGTGAGAATATTCATTTTTTTTCCTGCAAGTGTATCCTCTTCTACCCACTTGTTCTCCCACATAAGCAAACACACACGCAAACACGCTGAATGGTTGAGTACATCTGAGTGTGATACCCTGTGTGGCAGCGCAACAGATAATGTGATTTTTAGCAAATATAAAAAAGTCCTTTAGGCCAAAATATTTGCAAAGGGAGACTTAGTAGCACTGAACTGAAGCATCATTACAACTTTCATATGTATATGGTCTTTGTAAGATGTGCCTTCTCCAACACGCAAATGAAACTCAAACAGAAAAACAAGTGGAAATCATAGCTATTATTAACTAGCAAGTGAGAGACAGAAGACTTAAGTTTTACAGAACAATAAACATTAGGCATCATCTGATCGTAGTAGGCTCAGAAATCCAAGTGGTGCATGCTGCACGCTGGTGCAAACTCAGACTTGAGAAATCAGTGATGATCAGGCAGCCAGAGGTGATGGGCTGGTTATTGCAATCTCTTACATCAGATCCATCTTGTAAATTCAGCAATCAGTTGTGTTTTGTTGGTGTCAAATTGGTGTAAGATAGAGAATCAGGCCTACTGAATGGTCTAAATGACAACAAAATGAAGAAATTCTCATTCTTGTTAGGAAGCAGTGATCAGAATCAACGTATCCTGAAATCTTGATGTATTTTTTTTCTATTTCTCCTTTGAAACCTTAAAATATGAAATCATGAGGTCCTTTTTATTACATATGACCACACTATTTCAGTTTAGACATTTCCTGAACTGTATTTTCTAGTTTAGTTTATTCACAGATGATTGGTTTCAACCTAAGAAATTCCAGGTTAATTCAATAGCCCCTGCTGTACAGTGTAATATAAGCTATTCATGAAGGAATGGCATCTAAATTTTGTCAAAGCATGGGGAAAACGGAAAAGCATTTATCATTTTCCTAAAATTGGGCTTCACTATAATGAGGTTCTGTATTCTCTCTCCATTATCTTGATTGGCCATTTCTATTTGAAGAAAAAAGGGCACTTTGCAAAGTGCCACTTTTAAGTCTTTCCTTTCCCTGGCTATTCAAAGATCTTCTTTTCTTGATCTTCGGAGGAAAGTCTTGCATTATTTCTGATGCTCCGAGCAACCACTTTGCTCATACCTCTCAGCACGTAGGAGCCCAAACGCTTCTGTAGCACAAGTGTTCAAGGTTTTTCCCTCCCCTTCATTACATGTACAGCCGTTTCCCTCTGAAACACCTGCCAGGCTCATTCCCTGGCCTATTTTCTCCTACTAGCCTCAATGTCATCCTTTCCTTTCACTACCCCTACTTCCAGCCGACCTCCACCATCCGTCTTGATCCTGTCCTACTCACCACAGGGAAATCCAACRGCAGCGTGCCTCGCTGCCCACACACGATCGCTAACTCGGCGAGCTGCCCAGGACACAAGGGGCACCATCTCTATACTCTCATCAATACGCTATTATTTCTACCGCCCTCACTTGCGATCCGATCAGCCAGGAAACACAGGCGTGGCTATTTCACCACGTTAATTAGCCCTCCAGTCCAGCATCCCCTCCAGCGGGAGAGGGGCGGCGAACGGGCGACAGGCGGCCGCCACCCAGGCGGCGGGCCCCCGGGCTTCGCCCTCTCCTCAGACCTTCAACGGTTCGCCCTCCCCTCCCCTCTCATTTTTGCCATTTCCAGGGAGAATTGCCAGGGACCTGTAGGAAGCCGCAGCCCAGGTCAGGCAGGAACGGGAGCAAGCTCTGCCCCGAGTGCCGCCGACCCACCCCGTCCCCTGAACTGCCCCCTCCTGCCCTTCCCTCAGGCGGCCTCTCCCCTTCCCCTCCCCACCCGCCGCTCGCTGCCCCGCCCCGCCCCGCCCCCCCGCCGTCCAACGCGCTCTCCCTTCCCCCATTGGCCCGCCGTGACGGCAATGGCGCGGCCTCCACGCCGCGCAGGCGCAGCGGCGCCCGGCTCGCGGGCTCGCGCGGGTGTCCGTTGCCCCGCCTCGCCCCCGCCCCTCTCCCCCCCCCCCCCCCCCCCCCCCCCCCCCCCCCCCCCCCAACGGCTCTCCGCGAGCCGCCGCGGCCGTTGTTGTCAGTTGCGTCTCGGAGTCGCCGCAGCGGCAGGGCCCGGCGGAGCGCAAGCCAGCCAGCCAGGCGCGGGGCAGGAGTCGCCGCAGCCGCCACCCCCGAGCGCCCCCGACCGCGGCCCAAGCCGAGGTTCCCCGCTGCTCCCGCTGGGGTCTTCGCCCCTTTCCCTCCCTTCCCGCCGCGCTCCCCGTCCCCGCCGCCGCTCCCGAGGGCAGTCGCGGCGGGTGCTGCCCATGCAGGGGGCGGTGCGGGGCGCGGCGGCCCGAGGAGACGCCGCTGCTGCAGGCAGTAAGTTGCCGGTGGGGTTGGGCCGGGTTCAGCTTGGGCTGGGCCGGTGAGGACGGGGCCGGCCCGGTGGGGTGTGGTGGGTTCCCTTCCTCCCTTCCCTTCGCCTTTCCGTTTCTCCCGGAGCCGGCCTCGCCCGCCGGGCTCCTCCCGGCCGGCCCAATGGCGGCCTCGGCCCAGGAGGAGGCGGTGGGGGGACGCTTCCCGGCCGCCGAAGGTCGGTGTGTTGGTGCCGCCCGGGGCTGGTGGAGAGGGATTTGGGGGGAGGGAGAAGCGGGTGTTACTGCGGGGACGGCGGGCTCCCGGCGGGAGCCTCCTGTGCCCCCTGGCGCGGCAGAGCCCGGCGTGCCCCACGCGAGCCCTTTCACCCTCCGAGGCAGTGTCCGTGCGACACGTCCCCGCGGCAGCAGCGCGTGTGGCGAGGCGTGCGTGTGACCGGCTCCCCGCCGCGCGACTGACATCTGACCCCACGCGTGTCAGTGTCCGCCCGGGTGCGTGCCCTCGCCGTCCGCCCTGGAGCAGCGTACGCGCACCGCGGGGTCACCGCGGGAAAAGTGGCCGCGAGTTTGCCCCTCCGCCACCCTGCTGCCCTCGCCAGCTCCGCCTCGTATTTTCTCTCGCTTGGAAAAAAGATAAACAAGCGAGGCAAAAGCCCTCCGGTCACAGAGTCGGTCCGGTCACGGGTGCGTTTTGGGGGAATGACGGTGCATCTTACCCCTCGGAACCAGGTGCATAGCCAACAGGTTTGGTCAAAATGCAAGCTGGCATCTTTTCTGCTCGCAGAGCTGGAGCATGCCTCTGACAGAGGCTGAAAGCACGAGTATCCCTTGTTCTTTGTCAATACGTGTATTGCTTCTGTCAATACACTTACTGCATTGAATTTACTGCCTTTAGATTACTACAGAAATCGGTCGGATGAGTCCTGGAGAGAGGTCTTTGTGCTTTTTGCTGGGTGGGTTTTGGCACCCGGATGGTACTCCACTAGTTAAATTTATGGAAGATGACTTTTAAAGATGTTTGTGGTTGATGTACAGTCTTGGTAATAGCTGAAGGACAGATGTGTGGTTGGTTTTGGTGGTGTGGTTTGTTTTTGTTTGTTTTTTGGTTTTTGTTGTTTGTGKKTTTTTKTTTTGTTTTGTTTTTTTGTTTTTTAAATAAGTAGACTGAATAAAGTATTAGAGAATATCCACTAGGGAAAAAGCCTATATTGGCCAGAGGATGGTTGGTGACAAATGTGACCTATTTTCAGATTGGATATTTTTATTGGCAAGGGATGCTAGAACACCTGTGAAGGAGAAAGCTTTACGTGGGATATGGGCATATAAAAAGCTTTGGGTTTTTGCTTATGCATAGTTTCTTACTGATCATCTTGCTTTCAAGAGCTTCTTAAGAGTAGATGTGCAAAGTAGTGGTTTCCCCAATGGTACCATTGCAGTTCCTGGAGCAGCTGAAGTGTATTGTATGATTTACAGCCATCTAGCATGAATGAATTGCATGCAAATCTGCTTACGCCTGCCCTCTGTAGTGCAGTCACTACTTAGTCATATAGGCTGCTTTTTGGAGTTGTTTATTATGGATATATTTAGATCTTCAGGCTCTGGGGAAGGACCAGTTTAATGAATCTCAGCAAAATGAAATCTGTATAGAAGTGTTTACAAGCAAATGTTTATTATGTTAGAATTAAGCAGTTCTTGCAAGGCATGCACCATTAGGAACTGGGTTAATGAATGGTGGGGGTTTTTTGATAGCTATAAGTGTATCACAGAAAATGGGAGTTTGGCTGGTGGTTATTTTTGTACTATTGCTGATCCTTAGAAAGAAGGAATCTGAAACAAACTTACAAGAACTGACAGTCATTGCTACATAATGCAATCAAATTTTACCTTGTGGAACATGTTGAAATGTTAACCTAAATAGACTCGTATCTGCCCCTTTTACTTCTAGTGCATGAAAACATCCAGATTTGAGGACTTAGCTAAAAGCTAAGGAGGAGAAAGTCCAGTCTTGTCTCATATTTTTCCTGAATATTCTAAATGGCTAGAAAAGTGGTAGAATGATGGCATGATTTTTCAAGTGGTTGGGAAAAGAAGCTAACCTGAATGCTGGAGTAGTGCCTGGTAGGCAAGGTATCATCTAAGACAGCACATTCATCTGGCTCTTTTAAGAGATCCTTTGTGATCCACACCTGAGGCTTCCAGCAAAAACAGGGAAAAGGGAAGATGACATCTTAAGTGGACTTAGTGATAATCTGGTTTGGTGTTTTTTTTTTCTTCTTTTTACACAATTGAGAAGCAAGAAAGTACAGATTGAGTTTTGGATACTGAAATTTCTGTACAGGTTACTGCTGTTCCTTGAATCATCTTGCTATGAGAACTAATATTCCCATGTGGTGTGGGTGGTTGTACTGTAGATACATAGTCTGCTTTCTGATTATTTTAAACAAATAGCATGTTAAGAGTATGCACGTTAAGATGCTACTGCAGATATTCTTCTACTTGCAGTAGTCATCTTCCTTGKGCACTGTTCTGACCAATATGATCTCTTCTAAGGCTCTAACTCCCTGCCTTTGATAACCATATTTGAGTAATTCTTTTGCAGTCTACACCTTCAGTATATCATTATCCTTTTTATCCCACTAGCAACTGTAATGCCAAACTAGCGCCTTTGTCTTACTTTGTTGCCTGCCTTGCTTTCAAGGGCACGGTATCCGGGTACAGCTAGCTTTTTTCCTCAGAATATGTSTCTCATGAAATAATGCACTTTTCTTGGATTTTTGTCTGCTTTCAAAATTCCACTGAAATGCCGTAGCTGTAAAACTTCTTGATGAACTTCTGTCCATTCCTTCTTAATAGTGTTTTCTAATTATGTCTTAAAATAGGAAGCCGATGAAACATGGTTAAGATCAGGGACACTACCTTTTATGTATAGGGCTGAGCTGCAGTTTATGATGAATATACTAATATTAAATTGCACAAGCTCTTAACTTTAGTAACCTATGAGGTTCTGTGCATCTTCCTCGTCACGCTACTTGTCACACTTGACTGGAATGCTACAGCTTCTATAATAATGTAAAGTAGCTGTTGTTTTAATACACATAACAGTATTATGTAAGAGCTTAAGAGGATTTGAAAAACTGTATATTCACTTACAATTCTAGGATAACTTACCCTGGCAGAGTTCTAGTACACATAAGTTAAGTCACCAATGTTAAGAACTTAATGAGGAAAAAGTGCTGTGTAGCTTTTACGCTTGTGAAATATAAAACAGAGCATGTTCACTTTCTGAAAAGCTGATTCTCTCAATTTTACAGTGATCTTCTACAACAGTGTTGGGGCATGAATGTTGCACTGAATTTGACAGACTGGTTTTTACTCTTTTCTTCATATATCATTCTGTGTTTTCTGCAGCAGTCTCCTACCTAGTTACTGACTGGACTTAAACCAACTTTACTTGAAAGATAAGATGATAGCCTAGACTTTTATAATTTTAGTTCATGTTGAAGGATGGTGAATTTCAGGTGTCTGCCAGTTCCTAACTAATTTAGGATGCTGCAAATGAGGGTAAAGTATTGAAAATGAGGGTAAAGTATTGAAAATGAGGGTAAAGTATTGAAAATGAGTAACTGTAGGTTGGGGTAGGTGCTATTTCTTAAGGTTTAGGAAGTTTGTATCCTAGATGGAAAAAGTCAGTATCTCAGAGGCAACTTGACATAAAACTTAAGTACTGAATTGGCTTATCAGAGAGATTGCTAAACAAATGAAGCTATCTGAAATTTGAGTTCAGAGATCATTCTTAAGAAATTTAATAGAAATTATTATTGCTTGCAATAGGTACTAACAATATGTGCACGTATTTGCATCTGAATACTCATATTTGAGCTAGCATTTGATGCTTTCACCTCCCCTGATACAGAAGAAAAACCATGTTTGTGATTCTGAATTTACACAACAAAGATGGTTAGGTGTTACAACAGTGGTAACTTACTAAAATGTTAAGCCACGCTGAAGTGTTCTTTGATTAATGGTGGAATGTTTAGAGCTCCTGTTAGTTATCTTTGCTACACTGTCTGGCATGAGAAAATTATGTGGTAATGTTAATAAATAGACATTTGAAAAAGGTAAAACAATTCTGAGAATTCAGGAACATGGAGTAGACGAGGAGATTCCTCTAAAAGAGCCCAGATTGGTGGAATAGAAATCCGAGTTGTCTGTTTTCTGCAAAGTTCTTGCAGTAGGTTTTCTGGAAATAAAGATGTAGTGTCCTGTCTAAAAGGTAGTGATACCATCATGAATCACAATAATATGACTTCTGTCTGATACGCTAAGCATTTCTTCATCAGTTTCATGTTCCTAGTTATTTTGGGGGGGGGGGGAAGGAAAATGTGATGAGATTTAGAATATTAAAGCCTTTGAGAAGCTACTTGGATACTGCTTATCAAGCTTGGAAAAGTATAATTTTGGGCTAGGGAGTCCAACTACCATGAGTTATCTTTGTTGCTTATAAGATGGTTGACTGAAAAGCTTGTTGGTTTCTGTGATCTTCAGWCTTCTTTGATACCAGATCTTGATTGGTTAAGTTTATGAATGTCTATAAGATGCCCATGTTAATTTCCTGTAAGGAAATGTTTCTTTCAGTGGGAACTGCAAAACATGATCATTTCAATTGAAATTAATTTTTTTTATATGTCATGACATCACAGGGTCTGAACAAAGTTTTATAACTGATTTACAGATACAAAAAGAAAGTACTAGCAGATATCATAAAATTTGGAGCAAGTCCTTTTTAAAAGATGTTATCACATACTACTTTGCAGAAGATAATTTAGGGGACATGGCCACTTGGGAAGGTCTGCTATTCTCTTCCTCTGCAATAATACTTCAAGAGCAGCTTTAGATCTTAAGTGGTGTATTGCTGAAGCATCTGATATGTGAACAGGGTGGTGGTGTCTGTATTACTTTATTTGTTTAGCTACATACTGGACTTTGAGAGTAGGCACAAGAGGAAAACAGAGACAACATGAAATTAGTTGCTTTTGGAACTGTGGCTGGTGTGAGGACTTTAAATGGTGTAAAGCTATTGCCGAGTCCTCAAATCCATAGGGCAGATTGCATTTGTCTTGTGTAATATACCTCCTCTTAGAAATGGAAAGTGCCTTGTGAACTACAGCGATTATCAGCATGGTTATGAAAGTATCTTGGGCTTTTAACACGTTTCACAACTAGAGGCAGTTGGAACCAATGCCAGTGACTACTGATCATGGGTTTGTCAATGGTTCGTAGCTCGATCACGCTTAGCACATCTGTCGTCTTAATGGCTTTGGCGTCTGGTCTGTAATCATGATCTTGCTATTACTGCTACTATCTTGCTATTGCTTTGCAATATATACCTACTTCCATGTTGTCTGTGGTTTTTTCTCATTCACCTACTTGTTGTGAAAGAAAAAGGAAATAACACATTCTTGACTTAAAGTGAGGGGCCTTGAATGACCAATGGCTTTTTTCACTTGTCTGTATTGAAGATGATTCTGACAAAGATGTCAACTATATAGTGGGGTTTCTACAACACAATTCTCGAATTCTAGTTTGCTCTTTATTAGTGTTCTGCAAACCACTTACCACAGCTTTGCAAACCCGTGTGAAGGAGGAAAGCTTAAACTTTCCATGCTTGATGTGACTGTACTAATCTTCAAGAAAATAGGATGGTAGACAGCAATCTATGGGTCTAAAAGTTTTGGAATTTCTTGTCTAAGAAATAAATGTATTCTTTAATTGATGATATCCTGAATCATGCATCATATTTTTTAAGTTCAATTTTTCTCATACATCGGAGCTGCCTCAAAGTCTTGCTCTTAGATCTCAGGTCATGCAGGSACTCCTAATTTTCGGTTACAAACCAATGTTAGTAACTTTTATTTCTTCTCAAATTTATAATGCCATCCCCCCTCCCCCAATCTTTTGTTTATAGGTCCAGGAGCAATGTTTTATTAAGTTTATTGACCTGCCAAATATTGTGCTGCTGGCTGTGCACTGAATAGTGAACCTTTAGAGTTGAAGCATTCTTGTTAGCATTTTGTTTTTATTTCTGGATTCTAAGAAGAGTTAAGGCTAGGCATCAGTAGCTCTGATGCCTGCAATACATTCTAAAATAATGAAACACTAACATTTCACTACAGGCTTCCCAAATGTTTAATGGCAAAACTTCATCAGCAATTGGCAGCTCTTGTATCTTTTCAGAGCAAAATTCTGAAGAGTATTTAAAACTAGGGAATACCATTAAATTTTGCAGATTAATTCTTCTTTTTATGTTTGGAACATAGAACTACTTGATAACTCTTATCTTCATGATTTTAGGTGTAGCCGTGCTGAATGGTAGAGAGGTTTGCTGATACATCTTGACATTTTGGTAACGCAGTATGAAGTGGATGCTGACGCTGTGGGAGATGACAATATGAAAATAAAAGAAGTGCATGTACACCTTGAAAAATTTACTCTAGTGTTTTATTGTGGAACTTGTCAGGAGCGGGAGAGTTTATGGGGTTTRTCATCAGTGAAGGGGAAGATATGCATGTCTGCTGTGGTGCAGTCATGCAAAGTGGAAAATAAAGCATTAGATAGCATTGTGTATATAAGGGCTGAGTTGTAACACCTCTGCCCCTGTGTGTCATGTCCCCCCCGCCCCCCCCAAGAATGCTGCATCTGCAAAGTGTTTGGCTGTAGGGCAGGTATAGATTGCTGTCGTTTGTTTTAAGTACCTTTGAATGGTAGGTGTGAAGGCTTAGGTCACAGGAAGGTGGGGGAGGAAGGGCTTTGCTGGACTGTGACACCTGTGTGTGGAAACAAAAGGAGAATAGAGGTTCTTGGGATCTTAAGTCTCATATTATGTCTTGACTATTCAAGGAATATTGGGTAGTATGAGGCTTAAAACGTTTCAAATACTCTGGAGGAATTGAGTCATGACTAGTTTTCAGAGCATGTGGTATGCTTTAAGTGTGTATGTTCTTCACACTTCACTCTTGCAACACTTTGTACCTGTTTCTAGCGTGTTGGCTCTCCCTTACATAAAAGGAATGGTGATCGAAAGCCCGCTCGGGGAGAGTAGGTTGACACACTGGTGAAGGTGTAACATCATCACATAATAGTAAGTAGTGGCTCATATAGTAACAAAGATAGACTGTTTTTGAAGGCTCATGGATTAGGCTGTGAAGGTATCTTACAGTAGGATAGCAGATAAAAATTGATAGGAAATACAGGAAAAAAATGTGAAAAATTATACTTGTACAGTTTGTATACTGAGTTGATATTTCCTTCAGTTTGTTCTCAGATGGTAATGATTTGTACAAATTGCTTTCAGAGTAAAAAAAATTGCTTCTGGATCTCTGTGATCAGTTTATGTCAAATTTTGGTTTACTGTTTCTAGGAAGAATGGCAACATAAGTCTCAACATATAATTATGTAGTAAATAAATAATTGGTATAGATGCTGTTATTCATCTGAGACAAAAGAGCAAAAGGAGAAACAGGCTGAAACTTATTTAATCTATCTTGTGGATGTGTGTAATACGTACATCCTAAACTCCTGTTACAGAAAATGAAAATGTGCGCTTTTAAGAAATGATTCATTTGATCTATTTAGCTATCTGCTTTAGGGTGCAATTTGTTTTATCACAGACTCTTATCTGTGTTGACTGAATCTCCATTTATCGTGGAGACAGAAATGGTTAGCTGTCTGTGGACGGATGAGTCCCAGTGAAGATTGCTTCAGCTTTTAAGTCTGTTAGCCTGATAATGCAGGGAAGTTTTTGCATTGATAGTATTATACCATTTTGTTGAGATGGGCTGTTGAATCTTCATTTTCTAAAGAAAGAGGCTAATACACACATTAAGGTAAGATGAACTAGGCTGGTCTTACATGTAATGTATAATCTAATGAAACTTTTTGGACAGGATGAATTGCTTAAAGAAAAAGTACTGTCTCTGAAACATGCTGTTTTTCTAAACAGATCTATTAGAGATCTATTCATCCATCTTTTAGAGATGGTTGAATCACATTACTGTTGTTAAGCCTTTTGATAGGATGCATGTGATATTACAAAACGGCTTCTGCAGATCTCCTTTAACAGAGGCTGTTTGCAGTATTTTGTGGGATACGATATATGAGCTTCTATGGAAGGAAGGATCTGTTCTGAATCTATTTACTGGTAAATGTCTACATTGCATAAAATGAGTATTGGCGTAGCTGAATTCTGGTATAGTTAGGGAAAAGTGCATTTTTAAAACCACAATTAGCCACATGGATTAAATGCTGCTAATGGTTAATAAGCTCGCCAACTAGGAAACCCAAACTCTCTAATGCTGAAAAATGAACTTATAAAGGACTTGAGATAATGTGAATTAAAAGAAAGACAAGTAAATATTTTCTGTGATATAACTGTCTCTTAAATGTTTTTCCTCACGTTTGGCTTGCTGGCAAAGTATGGCTGGTTGAAATTTTGATTGTCTCATGCTGCAGTTTGCAGCTCCTTCATTTGGTAAAAATGTTCAAGAGGTCACATTGTAAACTGGATCGCTGAAATGATCTGCCATTAAAACTAACTCTGTTTTGAAGCGTGATGGTAGTAGATGTGTTAAATCTGGAAGTTTTGGGTGATTCCATTTATAGTTAGCCCCAAAAGTTTTACTGATGTAACTAAGGAGACAACTGCAAAGAAAGGGTCATAAAGAGCCTTCAGCTCAAAAGCTGGTACCTTGTGAAACTGCACTCTTGGTTGATCCTTAAGTGCTTTCAAAATTCTGCTTTCTTACCCTAGAGAGAAACTGAGAAAAAGAAACTACTTCTCTGAAAAGTATTGGTATAGCAACTGCGATCCTTTAGGTAGCATATTTAAATTGTAATCAAGGTTTGTATCTATATGCACTATGACAGTTTTGYATCCATTTGCTACCACTGAACAATTCTTAATTTTGGTACGTTCACTTCAAACCGTGTGTGCATCTGAGATCCTTGTGTTTAGCTGTGGGAGCTTCGTCTCTGAAGATTTATTTTAAAACCACAGAATTAAAAGTTAGTTGGTCTGTTATTGTGGAGACTTTATGTTAAACTGTTAATGAATCTGCATTAATTTTGTTTCAGCTAATGGGGCTGCAACATTAGTAAGCATAGTTTATCTTCCATTTCTGTAAGCTTTTATCCTATTGATTAGTCGATGTATTTCGTCATGGCTTAAGCATAACTGATTTTTGCTGGAATTTTGTTGACAGGTTGATGTTTATGTGTATTCTGTCATTTAGAGATAAATCACTTACTGAGTTTGTACAAAGATGGTTGAAAATGTGCCAAGTGAACAAAATAATTACGTGTAAATCTTTCCTTACTGCTGAGTGTTGTAGTTACTTAAATTCAGACAAGTTACGTTCTGTTACATCTGGCTGGGTTTGCTCTCCCTTTTGCTCTACCAGGGATGGAACCTTCTTGAATTTAAGAAAGAAAAGCTAAGTCAAAATTGACTGAGGCTTTTTTACCTCCATCTTCCTTACCTCTTCCAGTAACAAAACTTTTGTTTTGCCATGCACTAAGCTCCCTCTTGTGTGCAGGTGTTGTTTTTGAATCCAAGACTTAGCAGAAAATCTCTCTTAAAACCGTGTCTCCACTCAGAAAGTAAAGGTGTTTCATGATCTGGGCCAGATTTGTAGCATGTGATGAATTCATGTGAATAGAGATGTAAATCTTGAGGTTTGACTTAACATTCAAGAAAGAAAGGTTCCGTAAAAACTTGAGCACTGGAGTTTGTGTTGTTGGTAACTTCAATTGCATAGGGAATGGCTGTCTGGTTTGGTTTTGGTTTTTTTTGACAGGACTTTTATGGGTTTTTTTAAAATGTAAGCATTCTAAAACTGTTAAGTAGTTTAGCATAAGGTATTGACTATAGAATGCATTATGGGTAAAACAGATTTGTAAGGAGGGATGATGTCCTAATGGCAGTTAAAAAACTTGTCTTTGTAAGTTTGTGTGCTGCTCTTTCTTTTTATTTTATTTCTTTAATCTAGAAGCAGTGAAGAGTCTGATTAGGGTGCTGTGGAGACAGCAGTTCTATAAAGCATGTTTATGTGGGGTGGTTTTTTGTTTTTTAAATGCTTGCAATCCTTTTAGGATTGAGACTCTAGAGTCGCACAACCATATGGGACACAGCTGATTAATATCTCCCCTGTTGCTTCATACAGGTTAAGGTTAGGTGGTTTATGTGTGTATATGGACTATTTTTCATTAGCCTGCATTTTGGGGGTTAGGTCAGTATGATGGAACATTATACAACTATAATAAAGCATTAAATGAAAACATTATGTCAGTGCTCAGTAGTAGTCAAAAAAAAAAAAAAAAAAAAAAAAAAAAAAAAAAACCCAAAAAAACGAATTGGCCTAAGAAAGTGGTATAGAAGAAACCAGAAAATGTGTGGAGAAAGGTGAGAAGAATGCTAAAGCCTGTGGAATAACCTCTGTAAAAGGAGTGACAGACTAGGACTTGAACAAGATTGAACTGAAGCTAGGAAGGGAGGAAGCTGAAACTGTGAGTTGCTTGAGGCAAGGTAAATAGAGTATGATAATTCTTGTTTTGGAACAGACGGTGAATGAGAAGATGCACAAATTATCAGAAGATTAAAAACAAACAAGAGGAAGTGGTTCTTCTCACAGCACATAGTTGAGCTATTAAACTCCTTGTTGCAGGATGTTCTTGATACTAAAAATTCACATGCTTTAATAAAGCACCTGCCCAGTTTCACAGGGAGGGGTGGGGTGGAATCCATGAAGCATTATTAAACACAAAGCCACTGCCCTCTGATGTAAAGAAGTTTTTGAATCTCTTAAAGATAAGGAGAGTTTCATTATTTATGGTTATGTTTGCCATTGTACTATGTTCTTCCCTGTGCATCCTCTAATGATTACTTACCAGGCAGGAGAGTGTTTGACGTGGGCATTTGGTTTAATGTAGCATGCTTTAATCTAGTTTTGTACTTTCTGGAATAAGGAGGGGATGGTATTACATGGGTAATCGGGAGCGGTAGGGGAAACTTTGTAAGATGAGCAGTATGGGATGTATTGGGAAGCAGATATGCCAACCCCCATTTTGGTACTATGGCATCTTCTAGTGAAGTGGAGTAGTTTTTGGAAGAGCATCTGAAGCATAGTGCTTAGTAGCAGAATGAAAAGGTACAGTAACACAAAACACAATGAAGTTTTTTTTAAAGCTTGATYATTATCTTTAAAGAAAAACAAAAATCCAAACCCCAATGTTTATGTGATTGTTACACTTACCCTGTTCCTTGTCTAAGTTATGAGGTTTCAGAAGTTGATTGATTTCATTCAAATTTTGCAGGGGTGGAGGTCTCAAACTGAATTCCCACGGACTTTGTGGAAGTAGACAGCTGGATAGAGAAGAGGTTATACCATGGCTCCAGCTGAAAGAAGCAGTAAGGTGAGCTTGTTAAACATCAGAGAATCCTCATAGGACCCCCAACCTTGTAATTGAATCCATATGAAACCAGGTTCATTAGTTTCACTGCCTGTGAAATAACTTGTTTAGCAGGGAGTGTTTTTAATCTAATGCTTACGTTTCGACTTGAGAATAACTAATTTAAGGGGCTGTTTGTTTGCCAGCTTCCTTTTCAGAGATTTTCTTTTTGAAGTTCAGTTTTGAAACTGAAAATATATTCTAAAGAGCTATGTTTTCTGCATTTTATTGAGTTGGCAATAAGCCATCTAATTTTCATATTTCTAGCTACTTTGCACTCAAAGTGGGAGAAATGGTTAGCTTTTTGATAGCTACAGATTTTTATTTAAACCTCAATCGAAGTTAAAGATGCAGGAAAAGTTTTTGGGAGGTTTTGTATGTGGAAAAAAAATGGCAGTGGGATATAAGACCTTCAAAACCAGGTTTGAATATGAATGTTTTATAAGTTGGATCTTGTTTGCTTAAATGCCAAACTAACTGGTAAGCAGGAGTTCAGCACAAATTAGCTGAACTCTTGAGTTCTCTCCCCTTCCTTCCCACTCTTCTTCCCCTTCTCCTGACTCATTCCCAGGACTGCTGAACATATGCAGCCTACATGCAAACTTTTTATCACCACTTCTTATAACTCCAGTCAAAATATTTAACAAGACATTTTATTTAGCACTAAGAGTACATCCAACCCAAATGTTTCATTTCAGCCTGTAAAGCTTTGTTCATTTGTTGTAATTACAGTATTGATTGATAATGCTCAAACTAATTAAAGTAACAAAATTAAGTCTTGTATGTCAGCCTGAGCTTTGCTAAACAGGAAGTTGTTAAAAGGGAGGAGGTAAGAGTCCGAAGTCATGCCATTAGAGCTGTTTCATGCTGCAACATGAAGGAATATGCCAAAAATAAGATAAATCAAGCATGTTCCTCTTGGCAATATTCTGTGCTGCCCAGCTGATTTCTAATGTAGCCAGAAAAGTTACAGATTTCAGCTTTGCCAATTTTAACAGTCCTTATAACACTGATTTCTTCAAGTGTTGCTTGCAAGGTTTCTAACTCAAGAACACGAAGGCCACTGAGTTTCAGAGAAATTTTCATTATTGCACTGTTGAAATTCACTTTCTTCAAGCATACTGATAATGTGATTTCAGAAGTCTGTTGGTTACCACAGCATGGCTTATCAAACCCTTTGCAAAAACCCCTGAAGAATTTCATAAGTAATCTGTAATAATGTGCCAATGTAACTTCAGGAGAATTACAGGATAATAATTTTGCTTATTTTTATACAAATATATCATCTTGTCTCTTTATTTTTAGGTATGCTTGGCAGCGACAATGGACTATTTATTTGCATCAGATACTCTTATATGAAAAGATCACGTTTCCAAAGAGCTTAAATATTTTTTCATCTTCTGAAACAGAATGGCAGGCTTCAAACGAGGATATGATGGAAAAATTGCAGGATTGTATGACTTGGATAAAACTTTGGGCAGAGGCCATTTTGCTGTGGTCAAACTTGCTCGGCATGTCTTTACAGGTGAAAAAGTAGCAGTAAAAGTAATTGACAAGACCAAACTGGACACTCTAGCCACTGGACATCTTTTTCAAGAAGTTAGATGCATGAAACTAGTGCAGCATCCCAATATAGTACGGCTGTATGAAGTGATTGACACCCAGACTAAGCTTTATCTTATCTTAGAGCTAGGTGATGGAGGAGATATGTTTGATTACATCATGAAACATGAAGAAGGTCTGAATGAGGATCTGGCAAAAAAATATTTTGCTCAAATAGTTCATGCTATATCCTACTGCCATAAACTGCACGTAGTTCATAGAGACTTAAAACCAGAGAATGTGGTCTTCTTTGAAAAACAAGGACTTGTGAAATTGACTGATTTTGGCTTCAGCAACAAATTTCAGCCTGGAAAGAAGCTCACCACAAGCTGTGGATCTCTTGCATATTCTGCTCCTGAAATTCTACTTGGGGATGAATATGATGCACCAGCAGTGGGTATGTCCTCTTTGAATTCAACCAGTATTCTGAACATAAGTACCATGATGTTGTACCACTCTGTTTTCTGTTTCAAGATAATGCCATATGTGGAAGCCAGCTAATTGGCAAGAAATAATACTATAACCTGGATGAGTTATGGATGAGGTAATGCTGGAGCAGCTCTGAAGGAGATACTCAAACATTCYCAAAAATGCTTAAAAGTTCTTTTTGTATGAAATGATGCAATTGTATACGTTGTAATTAACTTTTCTATTAATAATAATGTGAATGCAATGTGTATATTTGTACTTGCTTTGTTAGAGGACCCATCTCCTTTCCTGAAAAATGCCTTGTTTTAATATATTTTTAACATCACACACCCCCACCCCACCCCAAACCCCAACCACCCAGTGATTTTCTTTGCTCAGTTTAGCCATATAAGAATGACATTGTGAGCCCAGGCTGCTCACATGTTCTGCTGCAAGGTGGTAGGAATCCATTTTTAATAAGTACTAACTTGGTTATCAAAGGAGGACACAGGAAATTAAGGAAAGCTTGAACTCCCTCTTCCCCTTCTCTACCCTTTTCTTGTCTGAGAACTGAAAGTAGGGGGTGAGTTCCCAGTTGCTCCTAATTGTTTAAAGGGTAAGAGAAATAGTAATGTGTAAATTAGTCTTCATATTTCTAGCTGGAAAGTGGAGTGTGCTAGACAGACTACTACAGAAAATTCTCTTGCTCTCTGTTAGGTTTACGGCATATGCTATTAGAAGTAACTTAGAGGTTATTTTAAAACAGCTGTAAACGTTGATAGAGTCACTGAATAACGTCCTGTAGTCATACAGATTGCTGGTATCTGTTAGTTGAGGTAGAACTCACTTCTCCAACAAATTTAGGTACATGTAATTCCAAATGATGCTTCAAAAATAGCTTATTGTAGTCAACATGCCTCTTGTTCTCGTGTGCCCGGTATCTGATACTTTTACTGTCATAATAACACCCRTTAGGACTCTATACATGGCTGTATGCGTGTTTTGCTATGGTTATAGTAGTGGCTGTAGTGATGGTTTAAGATTGACTTGTCCAATTTTTTGCTAATTTACCTGAGGCAAATGATCAGCTAATTYTGTATTCTGACAAGGTATTCCTGCACACTGTTGAACTAAAATTCTTGCATTATTTTTAATATAAATATTTTTTAGCTAGTAGATCTTATGGTCTTTGCTTAAACATTTGAATATCACTTCATGGCTTCTAACTTTGAATAGGTATTTTACTGTGGGTTTTCTGGACTTGAAAGTACTTTCTCAAGTGTGCTGTAATTAGGAATTTTAGATGTCTATGCTATTTGTGGTTTTGCAAATCCATGTTGATGCTACAGTGATGCTTGACAAAATTATTTCTATTTAGAGTCAAATGTTCTAGATGAGTTGGTTCTGGTTTTATTAGTGGCAAACTAGAGATCCTAACTCCTGAATTCTTCTGTATTCTTCTATGTCTTTTTATTTTGAATTTCCTGAAGCATGAGTGTAACTGAGTGCAGTGGCCTTTGAAACTAGATGGAAAAGTGCATTTGTTAAATATTCTATACAGTTCCTCATGTGAATTATTTCTTGAAAAATGGAGTAGTAGTCAAATTTTGGAGGATGAGCAAAAAAAATGAAGTTTTGATATTGCTGCCCAACTGAAGATGCTTGGAAGAAAGAAGGTGTATGGGGATTAATGGGGGCGGGGGTGGCATTAGGACCATTATGACCAGATGGTCCAAACTGAATTACATAGTTAACAAAGCACACTTTGGACCTCTTAATGATAAATGTAAGAATGGTGGCATCACATAAAATGTTTCTTAGAGGACTTTGTAAGCAATTGGGTAGGTAAACTTCTGAATAGTACTAGAAGAAAATGGTTTAATGCATTCATAGAGGAGGATGCTAGTTAAGTTCTATTTCTGAGAATATTTAAATACACATCAGTGGTTAGCTTCTGCTTACTTATTCCCCAGTATACCGTCTCAGTTACTGGATACTAGAACTTCTCCTGTCCTAGTTGACAGATTGCAGTGCTTGTATTCTAACTTATTTAGTGGCACAGTTTTCATCACTTTAATGCACTACAAAATCTCTGAAGTACGGTCAGTACAGTAGTTACAGAATAAAAATATCAACATTTACTATGAATTGCCAATAAGATAATGACCTTGAAGAGTCTGGATTTTTCTTTTCTAACTGTGGGTAAAAAGGTAAGATACACTATGTAAGGTTTCTAAATATGACTTATTTGTGTATTTTAAATGAAAAGATTGTGGGGGGGGGGGAAGAAAAAAAAACATTAGGGACTTTAAAGCCCTCCTTCCCCCCTTCCCCCAAATGGAGTCTTAAATGTAGAACCTTAAAAGAATATATGTTTAGGAAATTTGTCACTAACCATGTAATTATGCAACTGAGAAATCAGCTTGTGCAAACCTTTTTTAACCTTTAAAGATAAACTTTCATGCTAAGATGAGGTCGTACTTGTGGACTAGAAGTATGTATAAATTCGGAAGTAGACATTTTCAAAAGCAGAGAAATTACATCAGTTACTTTTTGAAGCTAGTAATGTGCAAGGTGTATATATAGCCTGAAATAGTGGTGAAGTGCTGTGAACTCATTCAGCTATTGGCTGAATAGGGCTATTAATATTGCAAGAATGATGACTGACAACGGCAAGGATTTTTTGCCAGTTAGGATGAAATTACACTGTAGCTGAACCAATCTAAAAGCTAGTTGCTTATGAGAAAGGAGGTCACGCTTTCTCCAGTGCGACTACATGGTCCTGCCCCTTTGTGAGCATCTGACCACTTGATAACCAACTCAATTTACTAAAATGCCAAATTAAAAAGGATTGCCCTGCTTATACTTTGTGCATGTTAAGGTACATTTGCATTCATTATGTTTTAAAACCCCCACACCTGTTTTCATTTATCCAAAATTGTTGTTATATTCACAAAAATTTACAAGAAAAAGTGATCAAGATATATGATGGGGTTTTTTTGCCAGAGACCTTTGCCACAAACATGGCTTTTCTGATGTCTTATAATATTAGAATGAATATATAAAGGAAAAGACTTTACATTTTCTTGCTACAAAGAGCTAAAATATTCAGGGCAAGTCTTTTATTAAGTTATATGCTTAATAATACCTATAATGGAAAAGCTTGCTTTATGAAGAGGTAACTGTTTCAGCTAGTTTAGGGATTAATCTGCCCTTTGTGATGCTACTTAAAAGTTTTCACATTTGAAAAGAGGCTAGTTAATTTAGGTCTCTCATTTCCTTTTGCGTTTAAGGCTGTAGTTAAAATGATGCAAGAGGAATATTAGGCAATGATCCTATGTTCCCAGGGCTTTTAAAAAAGSTGAGTGAGTTAGATAATGAGAAGTTCTGTTGCCTGTAGTTTCCCATGTTTTTTTCACACTTAATTAGAATTTGTTCTAGTCAGAGGAAAGTGAGAGGACTCTTGCACGTAAAGTTCATTTCGTAAATCAAGTGGACATATTATTTTAGATCAGACAGAGTTGTGTCTAGAGCAGTGGTGTAATCCAGCGAACTCTGGCAGCATTGAAAAGTGGATAACTACAGATGAGAAAGAATAAAGCATGCTTCTGGTAATACTTTTCCTTTTGCTCTACCAGCATCAACAGAGATTGGATCATTGAATAAATAGAAATAACCTCTTTCCTAGGTGATAGAGTTTAATTACAGTTTTTTCAAATTAGTCGATTCTTTCAGAGGAGAGCAAGTTCTATTTTAACTGCTTGGCATCTCTACAAAGTATTAAGTGCTGTGTAGGCTACAGTAATTCTGGAAGAAATTGACACTTCTGGTAGGTTTTTATTATTGTAGTCGGGTATTCTGTATGTGATTTCGTAGATGCATGGAAACATTTGAAGAGTAAATTCATCCTTTTGGGATGAGAAATGGGCAAATTCAGATTGTAAGATTGGGATTGTCTATTTAGCACAGTTGAGCACAGGCCTCTAGAACGGTACTGTAAGGCACAAATAACATTGTAGGTACCATCACAATTATTTAGCATTGCAGTCTGTCACAGTAACACCAAGAGAATGGTGGCAAGATGTTCCTCAAAAGACATGGCTAACAAGAATATTATGGTTACTGTAGCTCAGTGCTATTCAACTGGCAGTTTGTAGTCCAAATCCAACTTGCTGCCTTCTTGGAAGCTGCAGGGGCCAACCATTTGGATAACATTCATTACTTTAGTAGTTAGATGCTGGCTTTCTTGCACAACTCAGACCTGGATATCTTCTGACAATATGGTAAGATAATAATGGATGTATGTATTCATTATCTAGTTGTATATTTTTGATTATTAAAGGAAACGGAGGATTTGTCATGCATACCTTTCCCTTTCCTGAGATGATGATAATGCTTTTAGACCCACTTTGTCTCTGTTGGAATGATGCCAAATTCTCTTGTTTCGTTTTTGCATCAAGCATTTGCAAGGGCTTCTTACTTGCATATAGTGTTGCTGGAGTGTGTTTTCAAAGGTCTTTCAAATGTTTACCTGGTGCTTGAGCATAGCTAAGTAGCCCCGATGACCCTATCTGGCCTGTGTGGAGCTAGTTTTGATGTTTCTGCATGTGTATAGCACTTCATTCACAAACTGAATGACTAATGTAAGCATAATGGCCAATGGGTATGTACAGTAACCCTTTACACTATAAAAATGCTGAATATAAGATTTGACAGACCTGAGTTTAAAAAAAAAAAAAAAAAAAAAGGTGGTAAGATACTTGCAAACCATATATGGTGTTGAATCATTTATCATACCTGACAGCATTTTGGCGTTTCAGCATGCTCAAAATCCGATTACAGCCAAACTTGACAGAAATGAAAAGCAAAAATTCCTACAAAAGCTTTCCACTGATTGTTTTGTTTTGAAAATCTCCCTTTTTAATGTTGTATTGCAACACTTTAGAAGATTTATAGTTAGATGTGTTATAGAATGAGCTTGAAGGTGTAAGAGTGCAGAAAGCGAAAAGAGTGTAATACTTAGCTGCTTCCAGCATAAGAGGGTTTCCCCATCAGTTTTGCTTGTGTCAGTGCAGAGCTACCCCTTCTCATGTGCTGCACTCTGTTGCATGGCTGACCATTTGATGAACTGATTTTATCAGCTAACTTGACAGAAAACTGTTAACTTTTCTGCAGGCTTAACTTCTGCGAGGTTAGCAGAGCTGTTTGTTCCCATAGCACTGAGTGGAAGAGCTGGTGCAAAAGAGATGAAGGGAGCRTGCAGCTTGGACTAGAGTTCTGGGCGAAGGTGGTAGGACCTGCCCCTCTTTTGTGTTAGCAAGTTTAGGTTAGATCAACTCAGCCTAGCTCACTTCACCTTCCATGTGAGAGAAAGTCATTTGACTGACATTCATCAAGTATCGTTGCCAGTACGTTTTTAGGAGAATTGTATGCTCTACTTTTCCAGCTTCAAATGCTTTTTGAAGCAAAACTGAAGGAATTGATGTGAGTACCTTGTGTATTTCAGTGCTGATTTCTCCTCCTGTGTACTTGTGTTAGTGGCCACACTTTTCTGCCTTTTCCCTGCTGTGCTGTGTATCTCATGCTGCTGAAAAAACTGAGTCAAATTTGAAAAATTATCAGAAATGAGCTTTTTATACTTTTTAGAAGGGGCGAATGTAAAGAATTGGTTGTAGAATACTTTTAGAAAGTTTCAATCTTGAGGATATTCATGTCATGTTAACAAAGAATGTATTTTTAAGTTCTGTGGCAATTTGTATGCAGGTAGTAAAATTTATTTTTGATGAAAGGGGAGTCCAATTTTTATGTAGTATGCTATCCTTTGATTCTGCTTTTTTCCCCTCAATCTAGTTACTTTATTGACATGAAAATACTTTTAATGCCTTAAATTATTGAGGGTGTTATGCTACAGGTATTGGAGCCTTGTATTCAGAAGTGAAGTTATAATGTGACAGGGCTGTAATGAAGGGTGGGAGTCTGTGATCCTGATGACTTCTCAGTAAATCTGTGCCGGCTAATATTGATGAAGTATAATTTATGTTCCATTCTGGATTACTTTATGCACAAGTTTTAATGCATTCACCAGTAAACTGCTGGGTAAAGCAAAGAATAATTTAGCCAAGTGAAACTACAGACAAGAAGCTGTCAAGATAGTCTTCAGTTACTACCATATCAGCTAAACTGTAACTTAAGTATAGGGGTGTTTCTTAGTCATCTTGCTGTGTTCGTGGGAGAACTGTTTTCATAATATATCAAAATGCTGTTGTGGAGCAAGATTTCATTATGATAAATATACCTCCACAGCCAGGAGGCTTTGTTTCATGTATCTTGCAAGCAAATATTCAGATTACTTATGTTCAGCCCATGGCTGACCGCTTTGGCAACACAGATCTGATGCTCAAGTCGTGCATTCGTGTGTAAAGCTGTACTAAGATGTTAATTTTTATAAATAAAGTAGAAATTATACATTTTACAGCTAAAACCTTTAGGAAAAGATAGTTGATCAGAAAATATGAAGGATTTCTTAGATACTAGGAGCAAATTGTCTTTAGTATTTATATATAAAAAAAGACCAAAAACATTGCAGTGAAACATGTATATAAGCTGTATGTGCTGTATAGACTTTGACATGTCCAATGATTTTTTAGCATATGTTTTATACAGAGAAAAGCTTCCTTCTACATTTAGCTAATTGATATTGGTTTTTATCCTGGCTAATTATTTTCTGGAGTAGGAGCATTGGAAAGTCAGTTCACGCAGAAAATGTTGGGTTTGTTTGTGTTTTTAATGTAGATTCGGTAACTTCTGAAATGTGGTTAAGCAACAGAAACCAAAGGAGAAAGAATGCATTTCTAAATGCAGAACTGATGAATCAGAGTAAAACAGACTATTTTGGAATAAAGGCAGTGGCATGTGTTCAGTAAGACCTTTCAATGGTGGTGGGTTTTGTTAAAATATCCTTACTGAAATTTGAGATGCAGTAGTTACTAAAAAATAAAGAACAACTATTTGTCTGTATTTTAATAGTTTTATGCAACCAGCAAAACCCATGCTATCTTGTCTTCAGGGAAAAATAAGTACTAGTTGCCAGATTGAATGAAAATAAGAACCGCTTCCAAAGATAAGACTAGTTACTGATGATCATGTCTTAGTCAAATAAAGTAACATATATAGAACAGACTGTTTCATCAGACAGATAAGCTAATTATGAAAATAATTTCCTAAATGCCATTTGCTATTTATGCTCTTTTTTGGAGGGATAGGRGAAGGAAAAGATTTCTCCTAATTCTCTTGTCTGCTATGTGTTCTAATAGTAATTTTAATTGGATTTGTAGTGCTTTAAAACAAGGAGAAAGCCCAATTCTGCCTGTTAATTTTGAAAATGTTAGCATTGATTGCAGATGATCTCTTCCTCAGCCTTCAGCAAGGGAAAAATAAATCCCATTTTACAAAGACAAAAAAAAAAGCTCAATTAACAGACGGTGGCATCTCTGAAAACTAGAGAGGTCAGTACACAAGTTTATTCAAAGCCTTTTTCTTGAAAAGTTAAAGAATGGAAGAATAGTTCAATCAGCTAAAAATCGAGTATCTATGAAAAAAGTAATCTTTGTTCTTTACCCATACTTTTCAAACTTTACAACTGGTCCAGTTTGAGCATCTTCCAGATTTGCCAGCAGTCTCTGCACATGGTAGTGTAAAAATACTTGCAATGCATAGAAATGCTGAAATTGTATACGCAAAATTATTCTATACTATCTTGCTACTGACTTTTTATACAAGGGGTCTAACTTTTTTAAGCTTTTTAGCTTATGCAGGGGTGGAAATACTGCTCTTATTCTCTTTTTGAAGCACAAATATATCGACGATATAGCAGGCACCATTTAAACAATTCAGTAGTATGATACCAGCTTTTATCCTTTTATGCTGTAGTATGTAATTTTTCATCACTAATTTTAATAGAAGTCTCATTTTCTGCAGTGTTTGAGTTGTCATATGAATTTTTACTTTTAAACTGTTCTTCAGACAATTATGTGAAGCTATGCTGTAAATTAGCCTATGCTGTGAACAAGATCTTAGATTTCAATTTGTAACAACCATGCTTACCACTGTTATCCTTGTGAGTTACCAGCCTGTACCTACACCTGAGCCCAATGAAGGTTCCACCCCTAAATTCTAATCCAAATAAAGTAAAGGGTTTTTTTCCACCCCCAAATAAAGGGGTTTTGTGTCTGAGTTCAAAACAGCAGTCTTCAGATATTGCCCAGTTGCTGCCTGGCCCTGAACATGCCCAGAGTGCAGAGATGCTGATCATCTTTACATTAGATTTTCGTATTTAGATTCTGCATAGAAGAACTTGATACTGAAGTGCTGATGTGTTGAGTCTCTTTCAAGGCTTGTCTTCAACAGGTTTCTATGGATTTGGCTTTCTTCCACAAATCTACTCTGAAGATGTTGTAGCAGCAGTGGTGATGACATTCTCTTTAATAGCGGTTAGAGTAATTGCCCATGATGCTGGAAATCAGGGGTCCATTTCTGTCCTTCATTTATCCAGTCTGTTGATACCTCCGCAGTGGCAAAATAAACATGTAAACATTTCATCTCCATAAAAGTTGGTTTGTTTTCTTTTTTGCTTATTAAGTGGCTTCTAGTGGAAGCTAAATATTGTGCTCAGCTTTACAGTAAACATTCCAATGAGAAATGTATAAAACCTGACTAAATTTACTCAGTATTAGAAATCACTTCTGAAGAAGCAGACTTTCTGTAGAAAGATCTGTCTTTATCAACTGAGCAATATACTCTGTGTAAACTGTTAAGCAGTTCTACATTTAAGTTAGGAGAGGAAAAAAAAAAATCTTTTTCCCATAAAGGTCTGAAATAAACAACTTTATTAAACAGACTCAATTTACTTTATGTAGTTAAATGCGAATGTGTYTATTCCAAAGTGAGTATGGATTTTTAGCTGCTTAAAGTCACAAATTCACATAGCATATATAAAGTGTGACAAGTGTCTGACTTATGAGGAATGATAGAAATTTGAGCAAATCTTATGCTATAAGGATCCCCTATGTCACATAAATTGTAACTTTCTGAAATCCGTAGTGCTTATTTTAGGAGTAAATCAGGAACTTTAGAAAGCAATAAATGGCTAATGAAATGGTGAAGCCCAGCTGAGTGTTTAAGCAGATCAATATGGTTATCCTTTGTGCAGTGTACAAACTGGAACATAACAGATGTTTGACTGCCCTGTGTTTAAGACAGGCATAGCATAGACAGCTAATGGTGTAGTTTGGTTTCTATGGCAGTGACTTCATGTTATGTAAGGAAGTTGCGTATACACAACCCTGGTTGTCATGGTTCTGGGAATCCTGCTTCAACAGTCCTTTCCTGATCAACATTATTTAGTGGCTTTAAAAACAGTAAAATATTCTCTACTGCAGCTAGCTAGCTAGTGCTTTTAAAAGTCCTAATCTCTCTTATTTTATTCTTACAGCAACAGCAGTTTCAAGTTACTAGTACCCAATTTAAAGGCTAAATTGCATCTTGAGATTGTCACTGTGCTTTTGAGAGAGACCTTGATTTTGGCCACTGCAGTATACGAGTGTGCCTTCCTTCAATATACTCATTTGAAGTTTTACAGGTTATAAGCATGCTAAATGCATGCAGCATGTCAGGCCTAAATTCTGCTTTTCCATCAATTTTCTGCAGAGAGCAAATTAGATGACCCTTGGAGGGGAAGGGAGGAGAAATAAGCAGTTTCCATAAAGCCTTCAACTGCTAATTACTAAGAGTAGTAAAAAACTTGAAATTGTGAAAAATAAATTCTTGTTTAAATCTGCTCTTCTAAAAATGGGTCTCTGTAACCCTTTTCTTCCTTGCGTTCCTTCAGTTAAGAGTATCAAAGCTAGAATTGGCATGGGCACCTGAGTTCTGAGCTGTGATAAGGGAGTGTAGCTGCAAATGTATGCCAACTCATTGGCCCCGGCCAAGGAGTTTTGCTTACAAAACCTGCTCCTTTATCTGGTTAAACTATCCAGCAGTAAATTTATCACATCTAAAGGTTTTGTCTAAAACCTAATTTTTTTTTTTTGAGCGTTAACATAACACCATAGCTAATATATTATCTTAAAATGATATGCCAGGGGTGTGAAGGTGGAGGAGAGGCAGTCCTCTGCAGAGTTCTTTACTGTATACTGTATGTCAAACCATATTTGCATTGAACTGAAGGTGAGTTTTTTTTTTTTTAAATGGCGCAGCCCATTCAACAGGTCTCAAAAAAGCAGTCTTGCTCTGCATTCAGATCCTGCCCATATAGTTCTGCACTCTCCTTTGCATTTTTTTGACTCTGGTGTTTGTGCAACCCTTTAGTGAACCAGTGCCATTCAGTGAATGGGTAAAAATGTAAGTAGATGTTGTCGTCTTTGCTTTTAAATGTGTATCTACAGCTTTAAAATGTATATCTACAGCTTCTAATAATGTGTGAAAGCAGGAAACTCTCTCAGCTAGGATTTATCCCCGGAGTTGATGTAAGGCATATCAAATTAAGAACATACTATAAGGGCTGCCTTCACTAAAAAAAAAAGTGTGTTTTCGCAAGTGTGTGGAGATCTAAAGAAAAACTTCTGTTCCTTTAAACTTTGAGTTATTTTTCTTCCCCCTTTCCCCAGTTATTAGCTGGTCTAATAAGAGATGCTACTTCTTTCTAGAAGCCTTGCTTTTATGAGATGTCAGGCTCTTATTCCACCGCTGCTCCAACATCTTTCTAATCTGCTCACACAACTTGTCAAAGTTGATGCTTTTGACCAAATCAGATCACTAGATCTTGACTGAGGCTTTCACTCAGTTGGAGTGAAACCCCCTTTTGTAATAGGGTAAGAACGCTCTTTGGGATTTAGAAATGGAAGATCAAGGTGCCATTGTCTGCTCTGCTGGTGGAAGTGGTCTCCCCAGCAGAAGCAATTATTCCCCCTTTGCTACACCTAGTATGTGAGCAGAACTTGGCAATAGCAGGGTACAGTACAAGAATGGGCAAAATGTACTGACCAAGTGTTGATCAAAGCAAAGTTGACCAGTTAAGTGCAAACTGTCTCCATCTTCCTAGGTTCCTTGGGATCCAGAGGACAGATGAGTTTTCTCTTTATTAATAGGAAAGAATAATAAAGCAGCGCTGATGATGGCAGCACAAAACAGTATGGTAACGAATGTTCCAGTGTGTGGCTCTGTGTATTGTTTGGGGAAATACTAAAATTTGGTAAATAAGCACTATAATAAAATAATCTCCGATTCTCCTCTACTGATTTCTCAAAGACAGCTGTGCTTAAAGATCATGAATTTTGCATCTCTCAGCCAGATGGCACTGTTCTGGAAACCAAGAATTTTCMAAAATGTACCGTGGTTATTACATTAAATGAGTGAACAAAAATTGTATCTTTAAGGAGAAGGCGGCGTTTTCATTTCTTTCAATCTTTTTTGCAGTATATTTTCTGAATTTTACTGAAAAATATGCAGCTATGGATTTCCAGTAGAAAAAAGTGGAAAGCGCAGATACAGGATTGATTTTTGCATATATAGAATGGCTTAAAACTTATAAATCAGGTACAGACATTAGCATTTCTTATATATGTACTGTATAGTCATTTAACTGTTGATCTTTTAAATCTTTCAAAATGATATGTGGGTGTTAACTCATTATTTTGGAATATCTGCTTTGAAGGCTTCAGATTCTAAACCTTGGATTTTGAGTTATGCTGAAGTCTAGCAAGCCAACATGTTTAAACTTACTTGCATGTTGGGAGTGTAGGTCGCCTACTTAAATTTAGAAGAAATATTTACAAATAAGTTAGACTTTTAACCCTCAAGTTTATGGATCCTTTTTACAAAGAGGAGATGATTTCCCCTTTTTGGTAGTGTTGCCTATGTCAAGCTCTAAGTGGCTTCAAAACATGCAAAATAAAAACTTTATAATGCAAAACCTGCAGGAATTTCTGTTTTCTTGGAAACTTATTTGTAGAGAGATCTGCCAGTAAAAATCCTATTTTTTTGTTTCATCCAGTATTGTGTGTGTCTTAGAAAAAGTGCCAATGTGAAATTTTRTGGTAGGCTGGGAAGGGCAAGATACTGTTGTTACTGTTCTTATTTTGTTTATGATTGCATGCAGTTGTTGTCTAAATAATTGTGGTAGTTTGAAATATCAGTGAAAAATCCACTTCTTATATACCAGTTCCATTTTTCCATTGTTCTTGCAGGGTTTGTATAWTTCAAATTAAGTTACTTTGAAAATTTTGTTTATAATGTTTCCTGTTTTCTGTCAGCTTTTTTTTACCACTTCCTTCACACTTACCATCCTTTACGCTGTGTTTGGTGTGTGGAGTGAAAAATTGTGTTTTATAGCTGAGTTGAGACAACCTTATGCTGGTTTAAATGGAGCACTCGAGTTCTGTGTGTTCACAATGTTATTTTAGTTCTTACTGTGTTGTGTCATGCTTTCATTTTCTCAAATAAACACCTACAATGCACTACTTCTGATGGGCAAAAGGAAGTATAGTTTTCCTGTTGGTGCTGCATACTCCAATGAGGTGCCTCTGAAGGTCATCTGGTGTAATCCCCCTGGTCAAGCAGGAACACCTRGAGTCAGTTGCCCAGGACTGTGTCCAGATGGCTTCTGAATATCTCCAAGGATGGAGACTCCACAACTTCCCTGGGCAATCTGTGCCAGTGCTTGGTCACCCTCACAGTGAAAGTGTGTTTCCTGATGTTCAGGGGGAACCTCCTGTGTTTARGTTGGTGCCCACCGCTTCTGGTCCTGTCATTGGGCACCACTGGAAAGAGCCTGGCTCCATCCTTTTTGCACCCTCCCTTCAGGTATTTATATGCATTGATAAGGTCCCCCCCTGAGCCTTCTGTTCTCTAGGCTGAACAGTCCCAGTGCTCTCAGCCTTTCCTCATAGGAGAGATGCTCCAGTCCCTTCATCATCTTCGTGGCCTTTCATTGGACAAGCCAGTAGGTCCATGTCTCACTTATACTGGGGAGCCCAGAACTGGACACAGTACTCCAGGTGTGGCCTCACCAGTGCTGAGCAGAGGTGAAGGGTCACCTCCCTTGACCTGCTGGCAACATACCTCCTAATTATTGTGATTCACAATTATGGTGATTCATTAAGTGTGGTTGTTTTTTGGTGTGKTTTTTTTTTTTTTTTATACAAACACCCATAGATTGTTGCCTGAAATACTGGATGGCAAAACATAGGAGTGAGCTTGGCCATCACACTACTTTTCCAGTCAAAAAAAAGCATCAAAAACTTCTGTAAACACCTGTGACCCAAGATATATAAGGCTGATCTGGTCACTTGTATGTAGGACAAAAGCTGCTGGAAGATTCACTAAGTAAGTTTTGTTACTTTTTGGGGCGGCACAAAAACTGTTGAGTCTCTTCTTTTTCTTAGATGTGGCTGTAGCAGCATGTATATTTTCCATGTGCCTTTACCTTTAATAAGGTGGTAACTTGCAGTTGACCAGAAAGAGAGCCTTCTTAAAGATGTTGCATCATTCATCAGGCTGATTAGTTGGTTCGTTTTAGTTGCATGTGGAGTTGCAAACAAGTGATTGGGTCTAGTTAAACCATGGTGCAGAGAATAGACTAGGGAGCAACCCCTTGACTGGTGAGTCTGCATATGAAGGGGTAAGATAGAACTCTTGAATATGTCCTCTTAATACACGTACAGACATCCRAACACTTGGCTCTGCTTCCATAAATGAAGAGAGACTTGCTATAATATGATCCTGGAGGGCTTGTGAAGATGATCCCAAGATGACATCTGTCGTGTGACACAATAAGGTCTGCACTAAGTCTTCCAGTGATTTTTCTGTTTCCAGTCTTCACATGTAGATTAGACTTACTTAGACAYGCTATTTTCTTGCTTCCTAGTTATTAGTATACTTTTAAGTCTGCTTAGGCTGCTCATCTGTGTCCTTGACACCTCCGAGCTGAGTCATTTTAGTAGCCGTGACTGCAGGTGCAATGAAGTTGTTCTTCAGCCACAGCTAGAAAAATATGGTGAGAATAAAAGCCATGTAATTGTTTCTGTCCACTGTTATTTCTTGGCCACATCAGAATAAGTGTCTGCTGTGCTGTCAGGCTAACAAAATACACATTTGTCAGAAAAGTGTAATAGTAAGCTTTGCCTTTAGTATGTAAGAATGAGATAAAGTGTAGTTGTTGCTACCCTAGTGCTCTTCACTGAGAGCGTAAGAATATCTGGATGATATCACAAGGTCAAAAGGTCTTAAACACCATTTTTAGTTTCTAACAAAACTTTTTTCTGCATACACATGATGCCTTTTTAGTAACACAAAATGCATGATACAATGAAATACAGTAGCGGTTCAGTGCATGATTGATATTTCACTATTAACAAGAGTTTGTATTCTATTTTTCATGCAGTTGTATTAAAAAAAAAGTTGTTTCATTTCACCATTTGCAGCTCTTCTTATCTGGAAAGACCTGTGGATATGGAGTGCAAAATATAGTAACTAGTGAAAGAAAAATATACAATATTCTCTGTTATGTGGAGAATTCTCTCTGCTGGCTAATCAGTAATTACTGKTTTTTTTGTCAAAACATATAGGTTGATATCTAACTGGACATTGCGTTATAGCAAACAATAGTTATTTTTTTGCATTTAGAGGATCAGTTGGATTCTGCTTCTGAAAAGTTTTTTTTGTTCTTTTTATAAAGTAAATGTACATACATGTTTATCTAAATAACTTTTGGAAAAATAAAACAGTATCTGTCACCATAAATCCTTCCAAATTGAAATACATAAAAGTGTATGTATAGCCAAGAAAAGAAACCATGTGTATAAAATAGAAAATTGATTAGGAGACTACCTTCTAAAAGAAAATAATTAAGGATGTTCAGTGTCTACTCGGTGCAGTTGAAACTTCAAGGTCTGCGAGAGTTTCCTGTATATGATGATTTCATGGAACTTTAACTGTTGTCTTACAGTGATTGCTATCCTTTTCTCAGGACTGTCTTATTGTTTTAAGCTTGTTTTCTTAGAATATTGTGTTTTTCCTTCTGTTTAAACTTTTTATATGCTTATTTTTAACTTATGGTTTAATTACATTGCTCTCCTCCCCAATGTTTTTCTCTCGGCTTAAATTTAGCCAAGGTATATTGCCTTATTATAGCAAACATAATTTGTCTGTAATTACGAATACTRTGCAGACTCTTTTAAAATACTTCATGCTGAAAGGAGACATGAAGCATTCTATTCTATTTTATTGGGGGGGAGTATTGAACAGAATACTAGGATAGATCGTGTCACAAAATAGATCTTAGGCAAAGTTAAAAATCAAAGGACATTGATATTCAAAAGATGACTGTTCATAGAAATGCATAAATTCACATGCTTTATGTGCTTGCAAAAATGAGTTCTTGTAATCTGTTGTGTGGTGGGAGATAGATAATGCACCAAAACTTTTTGGCCACTTTCAAACTAAACAGTAGGAGAAAGGCATAAGTAGCTTTACAAAATTAAAGGTGTACCTCTTAGGTGAAACTACCTCTCTGTCTTGTGGGGCTTTTTAAAATCCTATATTCCAGAACATTCAGCTTTCTGGCATCAGGCTATCAAAGTATTAAAGCATTTATTGAATCTTAAGCATGTGAATAGACATGTTGAATTTGCAGGTACACATGATATGGTYTACCGGCCTCAAAATGCTCATTATCTATAGGATTGAGGCCCTAGTAAGCATAACAGGAATCAAATAATTGTTTGAGTTAATAGCATACACTTACTACAAATTAGAGCTCTAAAGAAAATTACCATGTAGTGTTTCTCTTCCTCTGTCAGCTAAACCATATGAAGAATGGGTTGTAACTAGCAAAATGAGTAATTGTTCTAGGGATGAATGTGTGTGATTTACATTATTAAATAAAATTGTAGCCATCCCTCAGYGTTAAATGCATGTCAAGTATTTTGAGTAGGCCACAGAAAGCAAGATGCAGTTGGGTAAGTAACTTAGTGTGGTTCCCTCTTGCAAGCCCTTCCAGGACAGGGCTGGTGTGCTCTGCTTCCTAGACCACTGCCAGCTGCTCTCCCCTCTTTCCTCAGGAGGCTTCTGCCTGTTGATTTCTCTCACTTCAGCTGTTTTTTTGGTTTTACTGGGTACAGATTTGTGAAATGCTGGGGTGTAAGACCCAAAATTGCCATTGAAATTTCCAGAGCATGGAGTTGTAGCTGAAGTTTAAGAGCATGGCCTTTTCTCTAAGCGTATATAGGAGTTATTTGTTTATTTTTGTGTGACATGATATATTTCTCAATATTTAAGCTTCCTGTATTGAATGCAGTGAGATTTGTGAAATATTTTCTTCTAGGCAAACTTTTAATAAAGATTTGAACTAAATATTAGCTTTTACAGTAAGTAGAAACCAACTAAAGGGCTTCATGCCCGCAAGTGCTTCTTTTTCATCTTTTGGTATGTCATTTCATTGGGGAACAAGACAGTTGTTAAATGTTTTTTATTTCACACAAGCAGGAATTAGAAGGAAACAGGAAGACTCCCAGAGTGTAGTAGAGATCACTGTTAATTATGTTATGTTTGATGAATATTTAAAAAAAACCCCACCCCACACTTTGTAATACGATTGGTGTAAGAAGGTCGTTTTACCTAAATGATTTAATTTATTATTTACCATTAGAAGTAGCAAAGAATTTTTTAAAGCAATGCTACTGAAGGAAGAACATATCTAGTTCAGTCTCTTTGAAATAAGTGACTTTGTAATTTCTTACTTCATAGAGTAACATGTAAACAATACTGAGAACGGTTTATGCTAGTCCTTCAAAAAGGAATGTGCTTTGAGTACAAATCTCTTTAACAATCTGTGCCTACCTGTGAAGAAAAGGGTAATGAATTCTTGTCTTCTGAGTGACCAGATTATCTTCAGCTTTATCTAACACTTTGCCGTCAAAGATGTTATGCATCTCAAACTGTTATGCATCCTTGAAGTCATGAACTCTAATTTTCTCCGCCCCCCCCAACTATAAAAGCTGTCAAACAATGGAACTACTGTATTTTGTACGTCAGTGGAATTGCAAATTCCATAAGTAATGCTCATAATCAAGAGTGCAATAATCACCCCAGTATGTATCTCAGGAATATTTCATGGTTTTGATGGTAATTATGTCTGTTTTCTCAACAGTTATTTTAAGATATGTACTATATATTTACAGATATATGGAGTTTGGGGGTCATCCTCTTCATGTTGGTTTGTGGACAACCACCATTYCAAGAAGCAAATGACAGTGAAACTCTGACTATGATAATGGACTGCAAATACACCGTGCCACCTCATGTGTCCAAAGAATGTAAAGAGTAAGTAGAGTACTAAAGAACTTGGAAGCATTCATAGAAGTGGATTCTCATTACCTTCGAGAGTTCCCCATACCATATTATCAGTGTGTGGAATATTCCTTGCCTGTTAATAAGATACTATGCCTACTTTTTTCACTTAGTTGTTAGTATTTCTTCACATTGATTGAGTAGTTTCTTGGGCACCAGTATTGCATTTTTTTTATTCTTTGTGTCTCTTCTTSCTAAAAGTTAATCCCGTGATATTTTTTGCCAATAGGTTTTTCCCACACTTGTGTGAAACTTCATTTTGATTTTACACAATGTATCTTTCTTTTATGTGTCTCAGTTGTCATGCATTTTATAAATGATTGAAGAAGCTGCTCACCACTGACTGGCTTTGGCCACCACTCTTGCTGGACAAATTACAAGGTGTTGCTGACAGTATTTTGTGGCAGGGGTTAAGAAGGTAATGATTCCTATAGATTTCTGTTCAAAATACAAGTTGTCAAAACCCAAGGATATCACAGCAAATTTTGCTCATCTCCTACTGAAATTGCAACTCCAAATCCACATTCTAGGTAGTCAAGGGAGAAAAATATTCTGTCTGCAAATACCATATGCCACTTGGGAATCATGACTCATTTTGATGTGTTGTTTTTCTGCAGTGTCCACTGCAGCTTTTTTATTTTTTTGGTATGTTCCAATATTTCCCATATTTCCCTATCGGTTGATGACCTCTTCAGTCYTTTTAATATATATCCCAGTTGCATCACTTAGAGTATTTTACAATGTTTGGCTGGGTTCTTGAATCTGCAATAGAGTATCTTTTCATTTTCAGTATGAAAGTCCAGATGCCTTTATAAATGCTTGAAAAATGCATTTGGTCCAGTCAAAAAACTAGAGCAGCATCTAGGATTCTGTTATTTGACACAGAATGAAATTTGTTACAGCTGTGGTCATAATGACTGTTCCTCTCTTCACCTGTCATCTGTGTAGTCCAGGAATCTAATGCATAACATGATGCCATAGCTGGTTTTTGTGTCTTGTCATTAGTGTCTAGCATTTTCAGTAACGTGGAAAAGCTGCTATCAGTGCTCTCAACAGCTTGAAGAGCTTTACATACAGGAAGAGGTTTAAAATACAATACAGGAAGAGGTTTAAGAGAGAGCTCTTATCAGTGAATTCTGTTGAACAAATCTCTTGAGATGCTGCATGCTGTGCTGAGGCCAGGAAACTTATTTTTTGCAGCCTTTCACTTAATATATTGGCTAATGCTAATTTGCTTAAAGGCCCAAGTAGATCTGCTTTCTCTACATGATGCATCAACAATGTACGATCAGTTACCCAAGTCCTCTATAGGTTAGGTTTTCTTAGGGAAAAGACTCTGGGAATGTTTAAACTTCCTGCTTGGAGTGAAAGCATTCTTGGTGGTTTTGGATGCATAAGCAAGCTTAAAGCAGGAGGCATATGTGGTATATTTGTGTGGTTTTACTACAGGTGTAGCTTAAAAAAAGTCAAATGAAGTATATAGTTTGTTCCCTTTCTGTCATAATATTAACAAAAGCAAAGAAAATCAAGGCTGCCATGTCTCGCCCCACCTTTCCTTTTGGTAAAGGCAGAGACCACAGCTACTAAGTATACATGTGACATTCTTTTTTTTACAGTAGAGTTTTAAGAAGTCTGAATTAACCCCCATTTTCAATTCCATACATCATCTCACACTAAAAAAAATTAAATAATTTAAAAAAAATTGTGATTACCTTTGTGATTTGTGTGGCCTTGCAGTTTGAAGTTGCATGGTGTAGTATAGTTAGTGCAATAAAAAGCATTATGTGAGAAACACAGAACTTTGTTGCTCCAACATGTGGAATTAAAGTTTTATTGAAACCTTGGCACCAAAACTGTATATCCATGTTCTGTTTGTCGTGCAAAGCCAAAAATACCTCCCCCAAGAATTTTTCACGTATAGTAAGTGAACAGAGATGTGCTGTGCTAATCAAGTCTTCTTTCTCTGTTTATTTGGGGAATTTATGCACTTCCTTTCCAGCACTTCTAAACACTCGGTATCAACCCATTAGTAGGTTTGTCACTCCATCATCCCAGATAGTGTTTTGTTTTTCTCTATGGATAGAACAGATCACTGTTCTTTCAGGGATACTGAAGAATCAAATGTCTGGTAGCTATTTCAGAATAAAAAAATTTCTACTTATCTTGCCATTCCATATTCTTGTTGACAGCAGCAATAATAGAAAACTATATTTCTATTACTTTACAGACCATCCTGTAGGCCATCTATGACAGTTGCCTTATAAGACTTATTAAAAACAAACAAACCAGAAAAATCAGGTTAAGAATCTAAGCATAGTAAATGAAAACTGCAGTGTTTATGATATCTATAGTTTTTAATAAGTAAATTGTTTGTTTCAGTTCAGCAATATTTGGAATGTCTTTGAGAATTTCCTATCACATTGTTTACTGTAGAGACTTCTAAAGATCTATGTGGACCAACAGCAGGAAATATCTTTCTAATGTTGCTCTTACAATGGCTGCTTTTTAAACATCTGAGTGCATTTTGTTTAGATTTATTTTTTATTTGCAGTCTAATTACACGGATGTTGCAGAGAGACCCGAAGCGAAGGGCATCTTTGGAAGAGATTGAAAACCATGCATGGCTCCAAGGAGTTGACCCATCTCCTGCAACAAAGTACAATATTCCTCTTGTGTCATATAAAAATCTGTCTGAAGAGGAACACAACAGTATAATACAACGCATGGTTCTCGGTGATATTGCAGACCGAGATACAATAGTAGAGTAAGTTGTCAATTTTCTATATGCAGTTTGTTTTGTGCACCTATCATTTTTGATTAAGGAATGTCAGGAGAACCTGGGTGTGTCAATGTTTAATATCAAGCCATTCAGTTAACAGACAAAATATTACAAACTTGCTCTGTGATAGGATATTCTAGGATGAGAAATACTTAAGTAGATGTAACCTTAGGAAAAACTTCAAGAAAATGTTTTGGAACAGTGTTCGATTCCTGCGGTAGTTTGCCATCTTGAGTAAACTTAACTGCTTTGAAATCCATGCTTTTACTTGTGCTTTGTATCTCATGCATATTTGGAGGTGATAAAATTCTAGCRTATTTCCCTTAGTACGTTTCCAGTATATCTGAATCTTTGTTAATTTAAAATATTATTCCTTTTATCTATATAATGCAAAATAGTCATTGTCACTGAGTGAGCTTACTAGAAAGCTACRTAGTTTTTTCTAATAGATTAAAACCCCCAAATTTCTAAAATATTCCTGAAATCAAAAGAGGACTTAAAATTGTTTTTTCTATTTGTTTGTGTTTAAGCTGGAAAACTGTTACTACCTTACCATTTGGGGGCGGGGGGGAAGCAGCAATCTTGCTGCTTAAGCTTTTAGCTGCATAACAGTGGCATCCTTTCTGTTAGAATGTCTCAATGATGCTTTACTGGCTTATGAACTTAATTTTACTGAAACTTAATGTGACAGCCCTAAAATAATGAAGGTTTTTCCTCTGCTTGTTGCATAAACAAATATTAGTACTTTATGGTTGTATGTGCCAGTGGGAAAGCCCACCATTGGTGCATAACATTAATGAAATACAATTTTATCATTTAAAGGATGTTCAATAAAGGAAGAATTACTTAATTTTTTTGGATGATATTCTAAAGATATCCTCATCCAACTGTAGTTGAAATTACTAGCCTTGTTGGCTCTTTATTTTTAATAAAACCAAGACATGCTTGTCAAAACATCAAAAATACACAGTTCTGTTTTCAGGCACTCTTCCTGCTATGAGAAGTACAGCAAGGTGTGTGAGATGCATGTCCAGTTTTCTAAAAACCATTGATGTATAGTTTATTTCATGTTTTGTACTTTCCTTAGGGCATTGGAAACTAACAAATACAATCACATCACTGCTACTTACTTCTTACTAGCTGAAAGGATTCTGCGAGAAAAACAAGAGAAAGAAATTCAGACCAGATCTGCAAGCCCTAGCAACATCAAAGCTCAGTTCAGGTGAGAATTTAGGAATCTAAATGGTTTCTTTTCTTTTAACCTGGCTTAATGAGGATATTATTGAATTGCTGAAGTACTTCTTTCTTAAAAAAAGTAAAATACTTATTCATTGCAAATTTTAAATGTCTTTAAAGTGCTGTGGACGCTTCAGAAGCTGTTCAGAAATCAGTTACCAATAATATTTTCAATTCCTACCATTTTCAGGAAATGCATCATCAATTTGAAGCCTGTATCTGAAATAGTAAGTTTTCACACCTGCTAGGAAAGGGCTTGTTCATTGACCTTCAGTTCCTCATACAAATTGTGTATGTAATGTCCCTGGAAAAAATTTAGTTGCATAATCCATAAACACGTTGATGGGGACTTAGTTATAAATGAGAAATCACTCTGAATTTGATGTTATGGTTTAGTTGTTAGCATTGATTTTTAATGGGCCAAACATCCCCTAAGTCAAGCTTAGAGCAAACATCTGTAGGTTATGTTCTTTTTAATATCAGTTGATATGCCTGTTTTCTAAGGAAAACTGTTGAATTAATTGCTTTAATCACCCATTTAAAGATATTGCAATAGATTTGGGGTAGCCCTGTATGTTAGGGAGTGTTTTGATTGWCTAGAGCTYAATGATGGTGAYGATAGGGTTGAGTGTTTATGGGTAAGAATGGGGGGGAAGGCCAACAAGGCAGATATCCTGCTGGGAGTCTGTTATAGACCACCCAACCAGGATGAAGAGGCAGACAAAATAGTCTATAAGCAGCTGGGAGAAGTCTCACAATCGTTAGCCCTTGTTCTCATGGGAGACTTCAACTTACCAGATGTCTGCTGGAAATACAGCACAGCAGAGAGGAAACAGTCTAGGAGGTTCCTGGAGTGTGTGGAAGACAACTTCCTGACACAGCTGGTGAGCGAGCCAACTAGGGAAGGCGCCCTGCTGGACCTGTTGTTTGCGAACAGAGAAGGACTTATGGGTGATGTGATGGTTGGAGGCAGTCTTGGGCATAGCGGTCACGAAATGATAGAGTTTTTGATTCTTGGAGAAGTAAGGAGGGGTGTCAGCAGAACTGCTACCTTAGACTTCCAGAGCGCAGACTTTGGTCTGTTTAGGAGACTGGTTGACAGAGGCCCTTGGGAGGCAGTCCTGAAGGGCAAAGGAGTCCAGGAAGGCTGGACATTCTTCAAGAAGGAAATCTTAAAGGTGCAGGAGCAGGCTGTCCCCACATGCCAAAAGATGAGCCGGTGGGGAAGAAGACCGGCCTGGCTGAACTCAGAGCTTTGGCTGGAACTCAGGGGAAAAAGGAGAGTTTATGACCTTTGGAAGAAGGGTCAGGCAACTACAGGACTACAAAGATATCGTGAGGTTGTGCAGGGAGAAAATTAGAAGGGCCAAAGCCCAGCTAGAACTTAATCTGGCTACTGCCGCAAAAGACACTAAAAAATATTTCTATAAATACATTAGCAACAAAAGGAGGGCTAAGGAGAATCTCCATCCTCTATTGGATGCGGAGGAAAACATAGCGACAAAGGATGAGGAAAAGGCTGAGGTACTTAATGCCTTCTTTGCCTYAGTCTTTAATAGTAAGACCAGTTGTTCTTCAGGTACCCAGCCCTCTGAGCTGGAAGACAGGGACGGGGAGCAGAATGCAGCCCCCATAATCCAAGGGGAAATGGTTAGCAACCTGCTACACCACTTAGACGCACACAAGTCTATTGGGCCGGATGGGATCCACCCAAGGGTACTGGGGGAGCTGGCGGAAGCGCTCGCCAAGTCACTTTCAATCCTTTATCAGCAGTCCTGGCTAACTGGGGAGGGCCCAATTGACTGGAGGTTAGCAAATGTGACACCCATCCACAAGRAGGGCCAGAAGGAGGATCCAGGGAACTACAGGCCTGTCAGCCTGACCTCGGTGAAGGTTATGGAGCAGATCATCTTGAGTACCATCACGCAGCACGTACAGGACAACCAGGCAATCAGGCCCAGTCAGCATGGGTTTATGCAAGGCAGGTCCTGCTTGACTAACCTGATCTCCCTCTATGACAAGGCGGCCCGCTTAGTGGATGAGGGAAAGGCTGTGGATATTGTCTACCTAGACTTTAGTAAAGCCTTTGACACTGTTTCTCACACCATTCTCCTGGAGAAACTGGCTGCTCATGGCTTGGATGGGTGTACTCTTCTCTGGGTAGAAAACTGGCTGGATGGGTGGGCCCAAAGAGTGGTGGTGAATGGAGTTAAATCCAGTTGGCRGCCGGTCACGAGCGGTGTCCCCCAGGGCTCARTATTAGGGCCAGTTCTGTTTAATATCTTTATCAATGATCTGGACGAGGGGATCGAGTGCACCCTCGGCAAGTTAGCAGATGACACCAAGTTGGGCGGGAGTGTTGATCTGCTCGAGGGTAGGAAGGCTCTGCAGAGGGACCTGGACAGGCTGGATTGATGGGCTGAGGCCAACTATATGAGGTTTAACAAGGCCAAGTGCTGGATCCTGCACTTGGGTCACAACAACCCCATGCAACGCTACAGGCTTGGGGAAGAGTGGCTGGAAAGCTGCCTGTCAGAAAAGGACCTGGGGGTGCTGGTTGACAGCTGGCTGAACATGAGCCGCCAGTGTGCCCAGGTGGCCAAGAAGGCCAATGGCATCCTGGCCTGTATCAGAAACAGTGTGGCCAGCAGGASTAGGGAGGTGATYGTSCCCCTGTAYTCGRCRCTGGTGAGGCCVCACCTCGAATACTGTGTTCAGTTTTGGGCCCCTCACTACAAGAAGGACATTGAGGTGCTAGAGCGTGTCCAGAGAAGGGCAACAAAGCTGGTGAAGGGTCTGGAGAGCAAGTCTTACGAGGAGCGGCTGAGGGAACTGGGACTGTTTAGCCTGGAGAAGAGGAGGCCCAGGGGAGACCTTATTGCTCTCCACAACTCCCTGAAAGGAGGTTGCAGCGAGGTGGGTGTTSGTCTCTTCTCCCAAGCAACTAGCAATAGGATGAGAGGAGATGGCCTCAAGTTGCGCCAGGGGAGGTTTAGATTGGATATTAGGAAAAATTTCTTCACTGCAAGGGTTGTCAATCATTGGAACAGGCTGCCCAGGGAGGTGGTTGGGTCACCATCCCTGGAATTATTTAAAAGACCTGTAGATGTGGTGCTTAGGGACAGGGGTTAGTGGTGGACTTGGCAGTGCTAGGTTAACAGTTTGACTTGATGATCTTAAAGGTCTTTTCCAACCTAAATGATTCTATGATTCTTTTTTTTTTTCTTTTTTTTTTTTTCAGTTTGACAAAAACATGATTAAAAAAACCTTATAGTAAGGTTCCCTGAGATTTTCAAAGTTTCAGCTTGTGACACAGTAAAACTCAAGGGGGAAGTGGGGTTCTGGCATTTAGTTGGTATTGATATGTTGAACCAGTCCATTTTCTCTGCAACCAGTTATCAAAGCATCCCATATTTTCAGTTACAGCAGCATATGCTTTAAAAAAAACAAAAACAAAACAAAACAAAACAACAAAAAAAAAACCCCACACAACAAGAAACAGACAAACCAAACACAAGGCAAATAGTACAGTTTCTACCTGCACAKTGATACTGGAGGATGCATGTTTTGAACAGCTATTTTTCTTAAACATTTTGTTTTTAATTTCCTGAGATAAGTGTTAGACTATGACTAGGGATCTGCTGATACTGAAAAAAATCTTTATTGGCCCATCTTGACAATCTTTCCTGTGAAGATGGAGGTTGTGCTGAGGCATTTCCATTAATTTTTGTTCTCTAACCTCTGGTCTCTTCAAAAGTTGCCTTTTCGGTTTTGGTAAAATATTATTGGTAACTATTATTAGCAATAATAACAATTGTTAGTAGGTAATCTCTTAATGAGAGAAGACTGTTAAGTGCTTTTGCTGATGTTTAGAGTTGCTGCCTATATTCAGTGTTGTTAATCAATTGGTAGGATTTAGAGAAAAAGAAAAAATAGCTTGTTCGTTCCGAAGGTTTCTTTGTGCAACTTTCATGAAAGGTCGCATGTGAAATCATTTAATAGGAATGATAATAGGGACATAAATGCTCTGGTGTCCTTCTGATGCATATCCATATTTTCCTTGGCCTAACTGATAAAAGTAAGGTACTACCACCTCAAGTTCAATCTAGGAAAAAAGGACACTTGTTATAAATTAAGGGCACGCACTTTGGAAAATAGGTTAAAGAAACATCATCTCCATTGATTGTTACCCTTGGATTTAGGCTGAGATTTTGGAGGCTTTTAGAGGAGTCTCTTCCGAATACCACTCCATCTACCTGAATAATGAGTTGTTTCTCTCTGAACCTTACAGTGGTTCTCAACATCTTTGTCATCTCCAGATGAGACTGCACTCTGTGTTGTGTACTAGACTGAAATTTTGTTGCTGCACTTAAAGGTCATTCACTCAATGGTCACTTATGTAGGAAATTTTATCTTATGTTGCATGGTTACAAGTGCTTTAGAAGAGTTACTGTTGCAGGCAACTAAGGGTTGCCTACAGAACCTAAATGGTCTGGAGCTTGGTGTTACAGAGCTTAGCTCTCTTCGAGGGTAACACTGTAACTTTCACTCTGCAGTTCTCTCTTAATGGCTTATCCTCTTATTTTATAATAAAAAAGAAATCCAAGCAGAGCATCAAATATGTCTAATACTAAGTATAGTTATAAAACCAATTACTTTACAGGAAAGCTTTGAGTTTACTTTCAAATGAAAATTCTAAAACTACAAAGTCTGCTTTTAAATTGTTTCATTTTTTTCTCTGCATCAGTGTCACTGTTTCAGTAGAAGAGCTGCTCCAGTTATATGAGGAACTGGAACAAACAAGTTCATTGAATCTTAATCTTGATATGAATTTGTGAAGTTGAATGGAGTAGTTGAAGCCTGCCTTATGAGTATGAATTTTCTTTTCATGACAAGGACTTTTGCATAAATTCAGGAACTCTTGCCCTTAATGGTCCCAGGTAGCTATTCCTTCATGATGGTTCTAAATTCAGTGTTTATATAGAGTGACCTCATGGAAAAGACAACAAAGTAGTGCATTACTTTGATTTTGTGACTTCAAAAGATTTAAAAAAAAAAAAAAATTAACTAACTTGCAACCTGGAGCTTCCCTTCTGTCCCACTCTCCCCTCAGGCCTTTACTTTCCCTTTACTGGGAAAAAGGGGAGGGGGGGAAGGGAGGCAAACATGGGCTGCTATGAGAGAGAAACATACTGTAGTGAGGAGGTTTATTGCCTGGAAACTACAGTACTGTTAGATACTGTATTTACCCTTTATTGTGACAGCCACAGAACTCTCTTCCTTTTTTTGCTGACAAACCAGTCTGTTCTTAAAGCACGGTAAATTCTTGAAACGTTTAGATCTTCATTTTCTGTCACTTTTGTAGTTATGTTTCTAATTTATTTAAGTCCTACTTGTTAATCACTGACAGTTGTTTGTGTTTAAARTACCCATCATAGCACAAGTCATCAGGAAACTAGGTCAGTGGTTCCCAGTGTTTCTGGAGTCAGCTGGGGCCTAAGGGAGGATGCCAGTGTCAAACCAAGGAGGACCACAGCCTAGGCACCACTTCTTGTCTGGACAGCTGGGGTCGGAGCTGCTGGTTGTGTGGCCTCCCTCCAGGCAGAGCTGCTCACTGGAGGGAAGCTGGTGGGAGGGCACCAGCAGCTCCCAGTGCCCAACAAGACAGGAAGGAGCCTGTGTGGCTCCTCCCAGGGAATAGACTACATAGGCTCACATGGGTGTGTTGGCATCCGGGTCCTACTGTTAGAGGATCCTGGTGGATTTTTGTATCACTGGTTTGTTAAGCAAAACAGAAGCTAGCACTTCAAAACACAGTCTGCAGTTAGGCTTGATGAGTTTAATGCTGGCTTTAATAAAGTACTCTTCTTCAAAGTTCATACAGTTGGGAAGATAGTGGTCAATTGTTACCTGTGGAGACAGCCATCTCACTTCAGGATTCTTTTCTGTTCAGCCATTACACAGGGACCCTTGAGCAAATGCAGTCCTACTGCAGGTGCTTCCGTTAACTTTAAACACTTAAAAAGAACACGTTTAGAATAAGAATATCAAAGAGGTGTCTGAGCTTTCCTTGTTTCCTCAGCTTGACCTCTTACCAACTTCCTGATCGCTGCTGTGTTATGCTCCTTCCATCTTCGTATGCAGGCTGTCCAAGCAGATATCTGGGGTCACACTTGGTGTGAAACATCCTCTGCTTCCTCTCCTGCTTTCCTCCTACACCTTGCTTCTAAACTGGGCTGTAAAGTCATGCAGCCCTTTCTTTTGGCAGACCCAAAATATGGTTGGGAATGTCTTGTAATATGCTATCCATATGTGAACAGAACTCTCTACTACAGCTTTTCATGCAGTATGCTAGAGTATTTTAGTTATGTAAAGTTAAGTGATTGGCAAACTTTTTTAACTTAAAGATAACTCTTACTTTGAGAAGTTAGAAAAAATTTCCTGGTCTCCACAAGAAATCTGCGGCTTATGCTGAGTGAAGCAAGTGAAGAATTATTCAGTGTTAAGGTGTTGGTCTTTTGGATTAGGCTTTCAAAATACAGAGAGGAAAGACTGACAGTCTTTGTTCTTAATTTATTCTGTGTGCATTATGGGAAAATTACAATATATTTCAGGATTTAAAGTAAAATACAAATCATTAGATACTAGCTTAGATACTGGAGATAAGACATCAGCTGCTAACTGTAAAACTGATTTACACTCAAGTGTTACTTTCATTTTGATTTGAGCTAATGCTAGTACACAGTCATACATTTTGAACTTTGATTTACAGTTTATTCAAGTGTCATATTCTTAAGCAGCTTGAGTGCTGAATTCATGCAGCTGTATTATTCCAGTTGCTCAGCTAAGGTCAAATAAATGTATGATCTCAATTCATGTGTGTTTAAAATTAAAGGGGATTTTGTAGCATAGAGCTTGGTCTGAATGAGACTTACTGAAAATGAGAGAATATTTCTTCTGACTCAACTTTTCAGTCTCTCTCATGTTAATTCTAAACTAATCTTTATATTAAGAATACGGGGGGAAAAAAATAACAGAAGCTTCAGATTAAAAGTAGTTTGCAACACTATCTTAAGTTGTGCTTGAATCAGCTCTTATCTTCCTCTAGGTACTGGTGGTTCTATACCTACTTCAGATTATTTTCTCTGAGACAGTTATTTAAAGTTTTTTATTGCTTAATTCATTTTCTGAGAGAAGTGAAATCTTAAGATTTCATTTGACAGTAACCAACATAATTTCTGAACTACACTTTTGTATGTATGATGCTCCTTTCAAATAACAGCATTTCTAAAGGAATGCACATTCTCCGAGAACGTTTTCTTTTCCTCAGTTACTCAGTACTGTTATTTACAAACATGCCACTCAGCAGGCCGATTTGTGTGGCAGTACTTGTGCTTCTCTGGTGCAGATCTTACATTTTCTTCTATGTTCCAAAATGCTCGCCATGATCTAACTTTTCTTTTATCCTTTATAATTGTTTACGTAGGCAATCATGGCCAACAAAAATCGATGTACCCCAAGATCTGGAGGATGACCTTACAGCTTCGCCTCTCTCCCATGCAACTGTTCCTCAGTCACCAGCTCGCACAGCTGAGAATGTTCTCAATGGCCACAGAAGCAAGGCCCTCGGCGATTCAGCAAAGAAAGAAGATATCCCTGAATTAGCTGGACCGGCACTTTCAGCAGTCCCATCAGTGAGCCTAAAACCCACTACAAGTGGCCGGAAGTGCTTGTTCAGAGTAGAAGAAGATGAAGAGGAGGATGAAGAAGATAAGAAACCTATTTCTCTTTCTACTCAAGTTGTTCTGCGCCGTAAGCCTTCAGTTACGAATCGTCTTACTTCGAGAAAGAGTGCACCGGTCCTCAATCAAATCTTTGAGGAGGGCGAGTCAGATGACGAGTTTGACATGGATGAGAACTTACCCCCAAAGCTCAGCAGGTTAAAAATGAATATTGCTTCACCTAGCACAGTGCATAAACGCTATCACAGGAGGAAAAGCCAGGGACGGGGCTCTAGCTGCAGTAGCTCAGAAACAAGCGATGACGACTCAGAAAGTAGGAGACGCCTAGACAAAGATAGTGGGTTTACTTACTCCTGGCATAGACGGGATAGTAGCGAAGGGCCACCTGGCAGCCAAGGAGATGGTGGTGGACAAAGCAAACCAAGTAATGGCAATGGAGGGGTAGACAAAACGAGCCCAAGTGATAACAACAAAGGTGGGGGGAGTCCCTCCGGTAGCTCCAGTGGTAGCACCAACAACACTTCAGGTTCCACTCGTAGGTGCGCTGGATCCGGAAACTCAATGCAGCTGTCGTCTAGAAGTGCAGGGGAACTGGTTGAAAGCCTGAAGTTAATGAGCCTTTGCCTAGGTTCACAGATTCACGGCAGCACTAAATACATTATTGATCCTCAAAACAATCTGTCCTTTTCCAGTGTAAAAGTACAGGAGAAATCAACATGGAAAATGTGTATAAGTTCCAGCGGAAGCGCAAACCAGGCTCCATCGCTGGGCAACTTAAAATTTTTTTCTGACCAAATGTCAGATGCAGCAAATGAATTGGAACGGATAAAGAACAGGAACTTGAAAAACAATGTGCTACAACTACCTCTCTGTGAAAAGACGATATCTGTGAATATTCAGCGGAACCCAAAGGAGGGGCTGCTGTGTACCTCCAGTCAAACCAGTTGTTGTCATGTCATTTGACAATGACCTGACTTTAATAGCTCGATCTACTTGACAGCATCATTCTTCCTGTTCAGAGCTGTGAACACCTTGTCACCAGACCCCCTTTTGTTGTCTTAAGATTTTTAAGTGGGCTTTGAGCAGTTATTTATTACACTTTAATTTGTGTTTGCTTGATGGTATGACAATGCATGGTCTTTGCATGCTGCTAGCCGATATGTTTTTCTTTTTCAACAAAACAGAATATTTTATTGTGTAATTTTTACATTTATAATTTTACTATGGAAGATCTGGATTAAATTAAAATAAATATCTGGATCCTAATGTAAATGGAGCACTTAGAAGTTTCATGTTCTGCACTTAAACTAGAGAGAGAAGCTTTTGTTTGCTTGTGAAATGTTAATTCTTGTTCTGACCTTCTGTGATACCTAAAATATGTGATATGTGGCATACTTCTATGTGTCTGAAACAGAACCAAAGCAATAATGTTTTGATGCTGAAAACTCTTCAGGGAGCTTTCAGATGTTCCAAGGCTTGTACAAAGCAAAGATGCACTGAAAATTAGTGATCTTGAAATATGATTTTAAACCCACACCTATTTGTCTTAAGCTATGATATGGATAAAGTTGTGGCTCAAAAATCAAACTGAAAAGATCTTGTTTTGCTAGAGGCAGTTTTCTTTTAAAAAAAAAAAAAAAAAGGCAAGTAGATTTTTAAGGCAGCTTTCTCCCATAGAAATATGTTAATATTACAAGCAGACAATCTTCTTTTTTAATATAACAAAGGTAAATTATTAAGTCTACTTCTGAGTTTTTACATGCTAACTGAAAATAAAGTATTTGTATGAATTACTTTTGTTAGTAGTATATCATGACACTTAATATTTTAGGTTTTTACCTTGTAATCCTTCTCCCCTATCCTCTCCTCCCCTCCCTGAGATTTCAAACGGCAATAAGGGATGGAAAACCTTTAGGTAATTGGATTCAAATTGAAATTGTTATTGTCATTTACATTTTTCTCATTATTACTCTTTTTAAGACTTAAAATACTGCTGTTCCCCACATGTACACCACTTATTTTCCCTCAGTAATTATGCTTTTTCATAAAGTCAGTTTAAAATAGCATATAGGAAAGTATTTATTTTACAGCTCTTAGCCTTTCTGTCGGGTTTCCCATTGCCACGGCAAGGTCTTGATTTAGAGTATTTCTGTACAAAAGGATACTTTTGACCAGATGAATTAACTTTGTGGAATTTTATTATCTAGAATAAAATATATTGCAGATTGCTAGTTTTGGGAAGGGCAAGAATGTTTTATTTTTTCATGCTGTGCACTGGGTCTTCTAAGCAATGCTAGTGAAACTGGTGGTAGTATGTAGCAGCGCCCTGGGCAGACATTGGATGTCTGAGAGGAGTTTACACTGTTGAGCATCTGGTAACACTTGCGGAATGGTCAAATACAACGCATTTCACATCCACCGCAGGGTGAGCAGAGCACCAAAGAACGGCGTTACGCTTGGTCGTAATTTCTACAGCTCACGACAGCTCTTCTTGATTAGTAAAAGACTTTACTAAAAGAGTCTACATTGCATGGGGTATTCTCACTGGCTAGCCTAGCCAGGGATTTTACATTCTGCTTCCTAAGCAAGGCAAAGGATAAGTGTTTTACTTCTTTAAGTTTTTAAACTCTAGTTGCAGTTTAGTCAGTGTGATATTTATAAATCAAAAGCTACAAGAATAGATGTGTGGGTGAAGCCATAGAACATATTTGCTTGAAATTTTTGAGCAGGGATCTTACCAAGGGCCAGAAATGAGATGTGTGGTTCACAGACAGTGAGCGTAACATCCAAGTAGGAGATGAGTTTATAAAGGGCATTGGCAATAAACTTATTTGTTGCAGCTTTTTTTCCAAGTATTGTAAATACTCTTTCCTGATATTATGTACAGCCTTGGAATGGCACCTTTTAACTAACCCCAGGTGTATTTTGTTTCCAATGTTTTTATATACAACTGTATATATGGTGCTCACTTTAGAAYGGCAGTGTTGACCATTTATGCTGCATAGTTGTATCATAGCCTTAGAGTTGTGCGTGGTTGGTTGAACCTTTGGGTGTACAGATGTCAGTCTGAGTGGTGTCCCTTATCCACGTGTTGGTAGGTGAATGACTGTGCATGTGGTGTATGTTGTATTATGTTGTCACGTAAAAGGAAGGGCGAGAATAACCACTACATTACGATAATATTGGACCAAACTATTTAGAGCAAGTAAACAGTTTCTTGTACCCCTTAACGTGTCTTTAAAAGTTGCATATAGTTACAGTAGTGTATAAATTAAATATTGTGGAAAAACAATTAGTCTTGTATTTTTCTGTATGTGTGTATATAAATATATATAAAAAAATAATGTACCTCTAGCAACTTAATCTGTATTTAAGATGTGACAATCTTGACACAGAATTTTAAGAGTAGCAGTATAAATAAGCAGAATTAATGAACAGAAATATAAAAATTTCTCACCAAGAAAGAGTCCATGTGTGTGTGTTAAGAGGGTACAGAAAGATCAGCTGATCTTATTGCTTCCAGCAATGTTTGGCTTTTTCATTGTATAAACATTCATGGTGTGTGACAGAAATGGAAAATCCTGTTAATAAAAGTGATATCTTGATTGATGCATAACCTATGATTTGCATGTCAATGCAGTTTGTTGCTCCTGGTGTTCGCTGTGCACGGGCAGCACAAGCTCCGGGCCGTGGCGCCCGCGCTGCAGCACGTCGGAGGTCAGGCTTCCTGCAGATGGGCTGGCTGGGAGAGAGCGCTCAGCGCTGCGGACACTGAATAGCTGGTGCTGAACAGCGCAGAGCAAGTTCACAGGGAGTAATGAATGAAAAGAGAAAGCAGTGGAAATGTAAGCTTGGTTGCCTCGAAAAAATACAACTCTGTGTGTGGATGCATGTTAGTTTGCAAACTTTCAGTTCTCTTGCATAGATTAAACTTGTTAATTTGGGCTTAAAAGTTGTCGTGGTTGGCATCTGCTAAAATAGCTTTTTGTTTAAAGGTTGAGGTTGCTGTTTCTTAGGCAGAACTTCAGAATGGTTTAAATGGTTTAGTAAACTTTTTGTGCTACTGTTCAACTAGAGAACATGTCTGACTTACCACCTTAGCAAACCTGGAGCTTTTCTGGCAGCTTGTGCCTGGCAGCTCTGGGATATGGAACACAGTGGGTTTCAAAATCTCAGTTAAAATACTTGTTGTGTGTGTGCCCAGGTCAGTTGGATGAGTCTCRCCTCAGCCACCCGTGTGTGTCTGTTACAGTCATGGGAGGGAAACCTCACCTGCCCCTGCTGTAACTCTTGGGGAAGGCAAGGTGCTTGACTTATCTCAGGTTTTTCTTGCTAGGTGAAATGATTGGTTGTATAGGTGGTGTGTAAACTAGTTTGTGTTTGKTTTTTTTTTCCTTGCAAAGATGTATGTGAGTTGAAGTTTCACCAKTATGGATTGAATGTTTTTAATCCAAACCTAACCAAGTACTATTCTTCTTTGCAATGTAATATGGGTAATAGTAAAAAAAACCCCAGTGTTAGCATCAGCACTGATGCACATCAGCAGTGGTAGCGGGGCATGGTGACTGCGCACCAAAAGATGGGCGCCTTAAGACAAAGCTTTTGTCACCTGGACTGCCCAAGGTGTAAAGCCCCAGTGCAAGACACAGCTCTGTCGGCATGCATGCTCTGTGCTGTTTCTGCTGTCATGTGGAATGGGACCCCAGGAGTTAATCCCACTGATGTACTGCAGCTGCTTCACAGTGTACATTTTACAGCTGTGCCCCATGTTGCACTGTGTAGATGGCCATGTGCTGGAAAACATCTGCTCCTGAACAGTCTGTCTAAAATTAAGTATGTCAGTACAAGAAGGGAGAGAACAACTGAAATGCCAGGCRTGTGCTCTCACTGTGGTCACTTATAAACTGCTGTGCCTTAACGTGTTGTTAGGAGAGTAGTGCTGCTTATGGCTGTTATGTCCCTGAGGTGCTGCGGGCAGCAGTTCAGGTTGGGGAGGGTAGCAGTGCTGGCCAGTGCTTCTGGAACATGTTCTGCCTGCTTTGCCCCACCAGCACGGGCACAGGGCTGTGTGTGGGTGGTTTCTGCTATCGTATGTGTGTCACCAGTGTGCCCACRGAGCTGTCGCTGGTGACCTGTGGTTGAAGCAGTTCAGCACAACCTGCTCTTCTGCAGTGAGTTAACATACAGCTGTGCTGTGACTGCTCGTGAAACACGAACTGTACCCAGCCAGAGACGGTATGGACACAGGGTGTTTGGCACACTTACAGCGATTAATGGCACTTAACAGGTTATATAATTATATGCAATTAATGTATGATTGCTTTATGATTGGCCAGTTGTGCAAAGCTGTACCCACTGGCTTTTGCAGCTTTGGGACCTTGCTGTTGCTGGTGAGCTTCCCAATGCTGGTTATCACAGAATGGGGTGGAGGCGGTAGCAGGCAAGGAGCAGCCAAGGAACTCGTGGGCTGTGACGATGCCTCAGCGAGGAAAGGCCTAACAAAGCTTGTACTGCCCACCTCTTTTTTAAAACAACATCTCAGTAGTTGGTAYGTGCAGGTCAGATTTTTTTAATGAATTTTTCATTAGCAAATAAAGAAATGTGCTAGCCAGTTACAGAGAAATCCCAGCGTGGATGGCTGGCAAGAGAACTGGAATCTCCCAAACATTAGAGACAACCCAGCCACCCTGACAGCCTTTCCCTTTGTTAAGTTTATGTGGATGAATCAGAACAGATCTGATTGATTGTCGCTAATTCCAGATGATGACTTGCTTTCAATAAAAGGTGTTTGAGTAATAACACCTTGACGTGACTGTACTTGGGGAAGCCTAGCAGTGACTCACCTGTTTAGCTGCCTACTGACTGAAGCCACCGAGGCTCCCTCACTGAAGTCACGTAGGTACAGCRTTTTGAGGGACAGCTGGATTGCCCTGTACCGGAGCAGTGGCTTCGTAGCTGTTTTAGGCTGCTCCCTTCCTGAAGCACAGGCTCTGGCTATTTTTTTTTTTTTTGAGCTTAAAATTGTAATTACTTGTAACAAGTTGACTCAGTTTGGCCTATCTGTGTATATTACAAATGACATCAATTTCTGGATGTCAAGAACCCTGAATTAGCAACAGAGTAAAGTCCATTATACTGGGGGAAAAAACCGATGATCTCTATTTACTTTCCTAGATGGTAGAAGAATTATGTCATATAAAAAAATGCAAGTATACTTGATACTTTAGGGGACTTGAAAAGCACGGGTTTTTTGTGAGGACTTCACTAGGCTCTCAGACGTGCCATGTCAGATCTCCTTAGCAATTAATTTCAGCAAACTCTTGTGTAACATCTTCTTTCTTCCCTCTCACTACTCTCTCTTGAGAAACACAGGGCTGGGGAAGGCAGGAGGGAAGGATCTGTTTTTCTCTGGGCAGTCAGCTTGAGTGCCCCCAGCCTGGGAGAGGTTTGCTGAGCGCTGCAGAGCTGGGAGCTAGCAGGAAGGGCTGATGAGCTCTCTTACGCCATGCCAGTGATGACAGATGCTGTCACCACTGTGTTTTGTATCAAGTGGCAGGGTGCAGAGAGATCCCTCCTCTCTAAGGGCATCAGTCTTCAGGGCTGACAGGTGTGTCACCAGGCTCTGCTGTCAGCTCCAGCCTGATGCTGGCACTTGCCCTTCCAACTCTTGGATGAGGCATGGGAGAGCTTTCCTGAAGAAAGTGCATGGCGGTAGTAGGGATGGTTCCCACTGGCTTTGCTTACTTGACTAAGGAAGTAAACTCTCCATCAGTGCAAGTCCTCCTGAATGAGATTTAAGATCCATTCCCTCAGATCTAGGAAGGCTAAAATACCCAGACCACTTCCCTGCTTACAGATGAACCTTTCCTCATGCCACGATTCCAGTGTTTTCCTCTTCTACTGTCCTTAAGCTCTGGGGAGGTGCTGCAGTCTGGCAAGCACAGAAGAGATCTTGAGTCTGCAAATCCCTCTGGGCCACGCAATAAGACCTGTGGCTCACAATGTACCTGGTGAGAGAACTTTTGTATCACCAGTAAATTATTTATGACTGCCCTTTTCCTTAAAAATAGCTTTCTTGGTTGTTATTGCTGCTGCTAAGGAGACGTGTAAAAATCAAGCCTTATGGATAGGTATAGGCTACTCCCACACAGCTGTCTTCCCAAACAAGATGCCTCCAGACTTATCTTAGGTTTCTTCCTAAAGCTTGAGACCAGAGATGAACTTATTTCCTAGACTCAGGCATTGGAAGAACGGCCACACACCCAAGTCTGTTTGCCCGCACTCCTGAAAGGTCCAGAGCCAAGGCCGTCTCTGTGAGGCGTAAGGCTCTCTCTAGTTGGGTAATGGACTGTGCCATGAACCTCCAAGGATGGACTCGCTGCCCGTAATGGGCGCACAGGCAGAGCGCAAGCTGGCCATGCCCAGTCCTGAGGCAGCGGCTCAGAGCCCGTTCACGCTTTCCACAACCCCTGCATGAACCCACCACTATTTGCCTGAAGGGCCTGAGCTGCAGCTTGGGCTATCGCTGTACGAAAACTGCTGCATGACCCCAAGGGAGAAGACAGAAGATGCTTACAGACACCTCTGGTCTAGGTGGCTTTGTTTCCTTTCCCTTCAGTGCACTTTCCCCTGTAGCCCACTGCACCCTTCTCTATTGCACGTTGAGAAAACCAGACCAATGGCCTCGTATGTCAGCTCTGCAGCAGGGGATGGCCTGAGCACAGTGGGAAAATAAAGTCTCCCTTCCCATGTGCCTTGGGGACACAGCTACCCAGATGAGGAACAGACATACAGATTACACAGCTTGTGAATGGCAGTTACAGGTAAATATCTCATTTATTCTTTCTAATATTTTCATCTGACAACAGATTTTTGTCAGTAAGTTCTATCCCTAGCATCCCACAATTTTTACAGATGCACCTACAGCAGAAAGAAAACAATACAAAGACATTCAGAAGCATAGATAGAAACATTTTTTTTCTCTCAAATGAGAAATGAAAATAGATGACATCATGAATGTAAAAAAAAAAAAAAAAAAAAAAAAAAAAAAAAAAAGACCTTTATGTTACACTCTGAAAGAAGAAAACAAATTAATCGGAGCTCCTGAATGTAAAAAAAAAAAAAAAAACAAAACAAGAAACAAACCAAACCCCAGTATCAAACCAGTATCAAACAGTATGAAACACAGCAACCCCCCAGTAAAAGGACAAAGATCAGCATACAGAGGGATAGGAGCTAAATTTCAGTTCAGTGACAAAATATCACTTGGCAATATACAGGTAACATTTCTCAGCCAGCTAAAGTGTGTGCTCTTTAGGACAGAAACTCTCTGTCATGACTGTGTAGCATCTGTGATGCTAAAACAAGAGTCCTCCCAGTATCTAGAACAAACTCRAATCCCTATAAAACAAAGGATCCCATACTTCTCACTCACTCACTCACACTACGGAAGGTCATAACTCCTCCACACCTACTAGCTTTAGGTGAAGAATCCACCTGAAGAACAGTATTATCCCCATTTACAGATAAGGAAACTAAGCAGAAGTGAAGGGGTTTGCCCAAGGCAAGGGCAACAGCTAATATTACTTATGTCACTGGGTACTTAAACCTTACTAGAGATTTTCCTGTTAGTCTATGGAAAACAGGAGAACGAAAGGACTGCAAGGACAACCACAAAGTCAGTTTTGCAGAAGTCAACTGATTTTTTTTCACATGATCACAGTTGAGACATGACTCGATTCCTTTTCTAACCCATCTTAGAAAATTATTCCAGACACCTGATACAGTTGCCATCAGCAAAACACACCAACTTTACGCTCACAAACCAGCACAACTTAGACCARCAGAATCCCTTCCAAATGGCTGTGACAAGCTCACAGGAACATATTCCACCAGGAACCCATCCCACAGATTCTTCTCCTCCTGAACTGTTCACTCAAAACCACTGACTAGGCAGCATGAGTAAAACTTCAGCTACTTCAGATCAAAGCAGGCAAGAAACTGCAAAGCTGGGGAGCTTTCATGGAGAACATGCTGGTCCCCTCCTCAGAAAAGCTTCGGTTTTGGGATCTCTACAGCACAATAGGAAGAGAGACGCGCTCCCCTCAGAGATCCCTCCTGGTTGCTCAGGGCAGAGCTTCTGTGGCCACAACCCTGCCACGGTTTCAGGAACAGGCTGTGAAACAGCAGCAGCCCATGAGATACCCCTGAAATAGCAGCAGCGTGGGGGACGCACAGTGGGAGAAGCAAGAACAGAGACAGCAGCTGTAGCACSGTTTTGCTCCTCTTCCCAAGGGAACAGAGTTGTTTCTTACTAGGTCACGCTTGCAGAATTTGAGAAATGCTAATTTTAAATTCCAGGCAGAATACATTATTTTGGTTTAGTTATATTGCTCTGCTGTGGGGCCCTGTGGCAGAAATCTGAAATGTGCAAACTAGGCAAACACCTTAATTATTGTAACAGCAGAATTTTCCAAACAGAATTCCAGCAAGTATCACATAYAGGTAAGTTACATCTACCAAAGATGAAGGCCACAGCAGGAGAAAATAAACTGTCTCAAGGTCACAGGAGCAAACACTGTAGATTTTGGTCCTATTACTGTCAGGAAACAATGAAACATTAAGAAAACCACCTTTTTGTGAAATGCAATAAAAAAAAAATCAGATATTCACTACATACATGAGTACTGGTATATCAAGTATCAGGTTTAATTGATCTGTTACTATCAGTTCATTTAACCAGAAGATCCATTCATACAATACTGCAGTTCAAGATCCAGGGAAGTGATACTGAAATCTAATGTAAATTAAAAAATAAATACACTTCATAAATTACTGATCAGCAATCTGTTTCCTACTGAATGGTTTTTACCCAAGTTTTGAAAAGATTTTTGTTGGGGCTTATTTAGATAACTAGCACACAGGAGTATATAATGCATACTTTATAATATTTATGTTCAACTATTTCTCAGATCATATAGGGAACAATCATGTATTTCATTATGCAATGTATAAAATATTTAAATTAATTTGCTATGTGCAAACAGTAGCTAATAAGCAAGTCTTTGAAATAATGCAGGATTGATTAGCTATTGTAATAGAGGAACAAAAGGGGCAATAACCCCAAAGGGACAGTACACTGTGAATTAAATACTAGTCTACCTTCTTTTTCTTTCTTTTACAAAGTTGCAGTTGAGAACTCTAGTTAGCTTCTGGATGCTTGCTCGCAGGATCTGTTTTCAATCACTTGAAGCATGGTGAGTCTGGCAGATTTCAACCAGACCTAGCATAAGCTGGAGTGCTTTATTTAGTGTTAACTTCACAAACGGTTGCATATAAGAAACAAAGAGAGCAGGAGGAACTATCTTTTTTTACAGTGTCAGGCAAAGAATATTTACCAAGTGTCATATAAGCAGGTGCCACCTACTGAATAGATGGTAGAGTGCACACTCCAAGCGCTACACATCATCATAAACAAACGCTCAAGAAGTGCCCGCATTCACATGTGACTGCTTTAGTCATCCTCGTTCCGTCATGTTTACTCCTTCAGTGACTCAGCCGCAAGCTTCATTTGCTGTGAGAGAAGGGAAAAAAGAAAAGGTACACTAAGTGCAGTGGTAGCATGATGAATTACATAAAACAGCAAAATCTGAAAGCAGGACACTTCTCAATCCAACTGAATAATAAAGCTACACAAAAAAATTAACTCGAGCTCTGGTAGTTAAAAACAAAACCGCAAGTCTGTTATGCCTGACTTTTACAAATGACACAGTTTTAACAGAGGTATTGCTTTTCCCACCACAAGACTCAGCAAATGATGATGCAATTTGTATGTTAATTAATTCTCTTCGTGATGAATAATGCCTTATGCTGAAATTACCGGGCCCAACAGATACAGAAAAAAGCCTTCTCCCTCAGACTCATGACCAGGGGGAACTGCTCTAAGAACGGCAAAATGAAAAGCCGGGGGAAATTACTGTTGTACTGGAACTGTCTTTCGCCGCTCCTAGGCAATAACCAYGCTCATGACAGCGCGCTGTGCAAGCTGGCATGGCCACCGCTGCTCCTGGAAATCCCCAACCCCTATCTCTGGTCACGCCTGTGTGAAGGGTAACTTGGCAGTCACTTTATCTCTTCTTAGGCAGCACTGGCTGTTACCTAAAACAATGGCAGTAAGCACAGACAGGTACAGCTGATGGGCTTCACTGGAAATCCGCTCTTACATTTAGGAAGACATCGACACCAGGCTGGAATTAAGAATGCTTATCTCTGAATCACAGATTTATTTATTTATTTATGTATTAAAATACAGGCTAGTTCTTTGAGATAACTTCAGATAAGCAAAATGCTCACCACAGTGAAGGACTGTGATACCAGAATCTCAGACACAAAAGGAACTTAAAAAAAAATTTTTAATTATTCCTTGTTATAGCAGATATTCATTCTGAAGACACGAATGCAATTTGCTTAGTCAGTGGAGAATCTACCTACTGGCCAAGTGGTATGTACATTTTTAAGGTACATTCTTTACAGATATAAAATTTTAGTTCACTGTGAAGTCTTCAATACTGTAGAGGGGTTTTTTATTTTTAGAAAAATCGTAGAAGTCATTTAGCCTTAAATATTTATGTCTTTAAGGGATCTTAAAAGGTCAATGAACTACTGACACAACACTGCCCCCGACTTCCCATTGCACGAATGTTAAGCTGTAGCTGTTATTCAGTATTTCTGTATTGCCCATTTTTTTTTGCTGCTGAATTGAACGAAAACATCCTGTCATATAAGAAAGAGGTTGCAGACTGCTATGGTGATACGTGTTATTTCCAATCCTGTTGTTAACCGGTTTTGTTTTCATTCTCTTAGGACGTCACCAGAGAGATCTCAATGTGAAACCAGAATAACAATTCCAGGTGTCGAAAATATCTGCTGAGTAAGAGAAACCAGAGCCACTCTTCGAAGCTTCCTGTTAAAGAGAATGTTTCATAGCACAGAATTTACAGAGGCAGTAAAAGCAGAGTTTGAACTGTGCCAAAGGCRTCTCTCACACATCACCTGGGGTTATCAGCTAAGGGTCTTGCAATGTCTGGAAGGCTGGAAACCACCCTGATATACTAAGAAATAATTACAGTGACTTAAGTCCCCAAAGAAAAAGACTGAGAGACAACAGTCAAAGGAAGGAGACTCGATGGAGACCAGCCCAAAGGACAGGGTGAGGAGCAAAGGCAGAGAGATGCACAGCACTGCTGGAATTCAGGAGGCCACAGGCTGGTGTCCAGCATGTCTGCCTCCTTCGAGGCAATTTGGCAGACAAGGAAAGAAMAAGGCTGGACATGAAAAAATGTGAGTGATCATATGAAGAAATAATTTATGCAGCTCCAACTCCCAAGCAGCTGTAGTAGTTTCCGTATCATCTACCCAGTGGTGGAGGGACATGTGCTTCTGAGATGAAGTTCTTTCTTTTATGCTTGTACTTGATTTTATACAAATGGCCCAGTACACACAAGCTATTAGAAAGACAAATACCTAATAATGCTGTAAAAAAAAATTGGAAAAGAGGAAACTGCAAATACAGTGGATACTTTCATTCAATTTCTATCCTGTAAGATAAAGATGTCAGATTGCTTTAACACAGCACCTTCTACCTTTCCTTTGCTGCTAGTCTGTGCCTGAACCCATTCCAAAACATTACTCTGCATGATAAAACCCACCTACAACAACTCCGCTTAACCATTTTTATCTGTATTTCCATGCCATCTATAAGGGAAGTAAAATTAGTTTGTGATACAAATATTTATATGCTTCTCCATAGCAACAGTGCAGAAAAAAAAAAGCCATAGCTAAATGCTGGAATACAGATTCCTCTTCTGCATCCTGATTCACTTATTTAAATGTCTGTATAAAACTACAGCATCTTAATTAAAGTGACTTCTACCCCTATTGTAAAAACATTAAAAAGATACAGAAGACAGCAACTTAATTCAGTTCATGATTCATCAAATTCAAACCTAATTCTCTTATTTTACAATGATTTTCTTAAATTCTGAGCGCTGTTGTAATTATACGGGGATTGATGAGGAATGTAGAAAACGGGAAAGGTATTTTTATTCTCCGATTACCACAGGGCTTGCCAAAGTCTGGAAAAAAACCAAGCACGTGACTATTAATGATGACTAGACGGTAATCTGTCCAAAAATTCTGTACAAGCGGGACTACTGTCATTTATTTTTGAAGGCCCTCCCAATTTTAACTGAGCTAATCTTATGCTAGTATTCTCTTATGCTGGCAATCTTATGCTAGTATATTTAAAATATATGACGAACAAACAAATTTCCCAGCTTCTTCAGTGGGCTAGTGAGTAGAAAAACCTCTTAAAATAGCTTCACATGCTGCCATGGCACACACAGCCTGGGCAAAACCAGTCCAAATGCAGTCACTCACATATTTCAGGAAATGAATCATAAGCAATGTGAGAACCCCAAGAGTTGCATATTTCATTTCTTCTTTATAATTTCTAATACCAAAACATATTTTGCAGTACCTGGAAGCACCAGGCTCCCCTAAGAGCTATCACTTCGGCAAGCAACGTGTGGTGGCACCATTAGACAGTGAAATTCTTTGCCAAGTTCAGGCTGAAGAATTTTTAAATTTTCTCTTCTTTTACTGTGAAAGGAAATTTTCCTTTTTACTGGGAAAATATTTCTCTAGGACAACATATGGGAAAGGGAGTGTATTTTTTTTCTGATACTGAGAAAGGGAACTGACAAGGTACATTTTAAGATCACCTTTCCCCTGATGGCCCCAACAGGCTCATTGACAAACCTGTGGGACTGACTTAACTACTCTTCCATCAAAAAGACATTTCTTGGTAAGTTTTAAGTAGTATTTTAAAAATATAGAAAAAGAGGTATTAAAAACTTCTCTACCTACTTTTCAAACCTACTAGATACATAATGACAAAGAAAAACAACACTCAGTTGAGGGCTATTAAAAGTCTCTGTAAACTAACCAGAGGCATAGTTCAGAAATGAGTTGGCTCAAGAAACCGTTCTCCATTTATTATCAGCCGAGAGTTACTAGTGAAAGGTTTATGCTTCTGCTTTGCAAAATAGGTGGCTGGTGCATGATGACTGATCGCACAGTCCTGCTCCCTAGCAAGCTAGGCCTGGCTCTGCGCAGCACTTAGGACCACATCTCTCTCCCACTGTGTGGCTGTACCACTTAAGGGTCTGTTTTATGCAGCACACTTAGCAACGCTGGCCTGTACATGCAATACATAAGCGAAGCATATGTTTAAAATAATATGAGTTTATTGTAGCGGGGCTATAGTGTAGTTTATTCTAAAATTCTACTGTTGGGAATTGCTCTAAATATTTATCTGCTGTAATTCAATAGATTTGCTATTTCCTTTTTATTAAGCTTAAATTTCTTTGTAAAGCACACATAATATAATTAGACAGTACTTTCAGTAGAAATAGCAAAAATTCTTCAATGGGGTTTACAAATAGGCTTTACCAATTAATTAGATTTCACTACATTTCAACATTAAATTTTCTGAAAGCACTTCAATAAAACATAACAGATACTTTCACACCACAAATACAGTTGCATACCAAGCCTGGAAATCAGGCTACTTCCTTTTTGTGTTCACAACCAGAAACACAAATTTTAGCACACAGGGTATTGACTGTAGTTATCAACGACTGATAACTCTCCAGTTAGGGGGTCTTCGGAAGTCTGATCTCGTGATTTAGTGCTACGAACAATACTACTTAGAATCATTAGAATCATAGAATCATTAAGGTTGGAAAAGACCTCTAAGATCATCAAGTCCAACCGTCAACCCAACACCACCATGCCCACTAAACCATGTCCCTAAGCGCCTCATCTACACGTCTTTTAAATACTTCCAGGGACGGTGACTCAGCCACTTCCCTGGGCAGCCTGTGCCAATGATTGACCACTCTTTCAGTAAAGAAATTTTTCCTAATGTCCAATCTAAACCTCCCCTGGCGCAACTTGAGGCCATTTCCTCTCGTCCTATTGCCAGTTGCTTGGGAGAAGAGACCAACACCCACCTCACTGCAACCTCCTTTCAGGTAGTTGTCAAGAGCGATAAGGTCTCCCCTGGGCCTCCTCTTCTCCAGGCTAAACAGTCCCAGTTCCCTCAGCCGCTCCTCATAAGACTTGCTCTCCAGACCCTTCACCAGCCTCGTTGCCCTCCTCTGGACACGCTCCAGCACCTCAATGTCCTTCTTGTAGTGAGGGGCCCAAAACTGAACACAGTATTCGAGGTGTGGCCTCACCAGTGCCAAGCACAGGGGCACGATCCCTTCCCTACTCCTGCTGGCCACACTATTTCTGAYACAGGCCAGGATGCCGTTGGCCTTCTTGGCCACCTGGGCACACTGCCGGCTCATGTTCAGCCGGCTGTCAACCAGCACCCCCAGGTCCTTTTCTGACAGGCAGCTTTCCAGCCACTCTTCCCCCAGCCTGTAGCATTGCATGGGGTTGTTGTGACCCAAGTGCAGGACCTGGCACTTGGCCTTGTTGAACCTCATACAGTTGGCCTCAGCCCATCAATCCAGCCTGTCCAGGTCCCTCTGCAGAGCCTTCCTACCCTCGAGCAGATCAACACTCCCACCCAACTTGGTGTCATCTGCAAACTTACTGAGGGAGCACTCAATCCCCTCATCCAGTTCATTGATAAAGATATTAAAAAAGACTGGCCCCAAAACAGAGCCCTGGGGGACACCGCTCGTGACCGGCCACCAACTGGATTTAACTCCATTCACCACAACTTTCTGGGCCCGGCCATCCAGCCAGTTTTTTACCCAGCAAAGAATACACCTGTCTAAGCTGTGAGCCGCCGTCTTCTCTAGGAGAATGCTGTGGGAGACAGTGTCAAAGGCTTTACTGAAGTCCAGGTAGACCACATCCACAGCCTTTCCCTCATCCACTAGGCGGGTCACCTGGTCATAGAAGGAGATCAGGTTGGTCAAGCAGGACCTGCCTTTCATGAACCCATGCTGGCTGGACCTGATCCCCTGGTTGTCCCGCACATGGCTTGCGAGCACCCCCAAGATGAACCCCTCCATAATCTTCCCCAGTACCGAGGTCAGGCTGACAGGCCTGTAGTTCCCCAGATCCTCCTTCCGGCCCTTCTTGTAGATGGGCATCACATTGGCAAGCCTCCAGTCGTCCGGGACCTCCCCCGTTAACCAGGACTGCTGATAAATGATGGAGAGTGGCTTGGCAAGCTCCTCCGCCATCTCCCTCAGCACTCTCGGGTGGATCCCATCCGGCCCCATGGACTTGTGAGCGTCCAGGTGGCGTAGCAGGTGGTTCACCACTTCCTCCTGGATTATGGGGGGTTTATCCTGCTTGCCGCCCCCGTCTTCCAGCTCAGGGGGCTGAATACCCTGAGGGTGACTGGTCTGACTACTGAAGACTGAGGCAAAGAAGGCATTAAGTACCTCAGCCTTTTCCTCATCCTCGGTGGCAATGTTCCCCCCCCGCATCCAATAAAGGATGGAGATTCTCCTTGGCTCTCTTTTTGTCATTAATATATTTGTAAAAACATTTTTTGTTATCTCTTATGACAGTGGCCAGATTGAGTTCTAGCTGGGCTTTTGCCTTTCTAATTTTCTCTCTGCATGACCTAACGAGATCCCTGTACTCTTCTTGAGTTGCAATATATGCAAGTAAAAGAAACAGCTACAAACACGAACTAACAGAAATACACAGTAACACCACAGACCTCGACTAAAGCAAAACCAGTTGAGTTGCCAAGGGTTTTACCACTAGCAGCGCCAGGGCTTTGTTCAAGCCGCTGTCTCACTGGAAATCCAGGTCGCTTCTGCATGGCATGAGGAGAACCGTGGCCCACCTTCATTTTCAAATGCACAGAGCCCACAGATGACGAGATGCTTTGCATCTCGCTCTGCACCGTAGGGCTTCTTTGAGCATGAACATTGTATGCCCCAGCGTGAAGCTTCATTCTGCCCCTGCGGCTGAGAAGCATGTGCTGCCTTTCACAAACCCTATCTTGCAAATCCATCTGTGACCTTCTTTCTGCACGAGAGGATGACAGATAACCCAGCATTTCTACTGTTACCAGTGCTCATTTCACACACACTCATAATCTAATCAAATACCCTCAGCTTTCCTATATGGTTTCTATGGTACAGCCAACATTTTATCAGGTGGCTAACAGTCTTTGCTTTCCTCACTTCTGGTTGTCTGTTTAATGTTGATTTCTGGCACTTGCTGAGTTCTGTGTCAAATGCTTAGAACACTGTTGTTTTCCAGTTGTGCTTGGTCCTGGTAAGCCAGCCTCTGACTACTCTTAACTTTACCGCTGCGTGTGTTAACGCCAACCGACAACTCAACCACAACCCGAGGAAAACAATTTTAAAAAATAAAAAGCATTTAAAAGTGAAAATCAATGAAACCAGGAGTTAATGACTCACCTGTTTGGTGCTTTTCCATATACATACTCAATGTACACATATGTTTGTATATATGAAGAACAGACATGTAAATAGCCATATAGTTAAATATAAGAAGATATAAAGGCAGATGTTTCTAATCAGCAACTCCATCTTCTGCTTTTCCTGTATTCACCATATAGAACAGCTCATTAGCAGTTTACTGCTTAAAGAAAGCGTAGCATTACACAGTATCTTTCTCACTTTCTCAAATTAATTATAATATGAAAACATGATGGATATATATTAAAATTATTCTTTCCTAATGGTGTACAGTCACAACAAAGGTAGTTTCTTGGGCCTTGAGCTGTTTGCTGACAACCGCAACAACTGTATCAACTTAATATGTAAGTACCAGTCAGTTATAGAAGAGGCAAATTAACACCTACTTTAAAACTCAGTAAGCCTCTTCCGCATCTAATATTTTATTCTGTGTAAAAGCGTAAGAACTTATTTAATGGAAATTTGTTCTCGTTGATCATAATGGTGGAAAGTTGTGGTAACTTCCTATCTAGAACCACAAACCTTCCCTCAAGGTTTCTGCATGTGGCATTTAACACCCTCTGCAGGGAATGGAGCTTAAGGACTTCAGGTCTGGGGTAACTTTTAAGCCTCATTTCTGACTCTGACCAGTTTTTCAGCAACCTCTTAGTTGCCATAGCTGGAGATAACTGATGCTTGTTTACAGGAGCAACAAACCCCTTCTATACTAGTACACTCCTGTTTATAAATCCACACAGCCACAATATAACACTGAATGCTTATTTTCAGTAACTCATCCAGTACAACCCCTTAAGTCTTCTTGAAAGCTATTGACTTCCAGAATACAGTTTCCCCCCTGCTTAAGTAATATGATAGATGACTTGTTCTTCAAGACTTGTAGGAACAATTTTGCAACTTCCTTATTTAGCAGAGCCAAAGACCAATGGCCCTGTGATGCTGCGAACCAGTGAAAACAACTCTCTATAAAGAAAAGCCATACATAAGCATTAAACAGCCAAAATGCAGATTTTTGATGAGGAAGTGAGAAGAATTTTAAACTGAAGATGACAAAGAAACAAATGCTGAATTATGTAGCTCTCATAAGAAGGACTCTGTAAGCAATTACAATAATTTAACTTTCTGAGGACTGAAAAGTTACCAAGCACTGCAACTATTATTCTCCTTACCTCTAGGCTGCATCTGGAATATTGTGTCTAGTTTTGGGGCCTCCAGTTTAAGAAGGATACTGATCACCTTCACCAAGTCTGGCCCATGGGACACAAGATGGGCAGGGAGTTGATGCACGTGCCCTGTGAGAAAAGGCTGAGACACCTGCCAATATCTACAAGGAGGTTAGCAAGAAGATGGAGCCAGGCTCTTTGCTGAGGTGCACAGCAAGAGAACAAGAAACAAAGTGGTCATAAAGAAATAAGCCAAAAAAAAAAAAAAAAAAAAAATCACTACAAGGAGTGTAGTGGATAACTAAGCACTGCAGCAGGGGCCCAGGGAGGTTTTGTAGTCTCTGTCCTTGGAGGTTTTCAAGACCAGCCTGGAAAAAGCCTCAAGCAACCTGATACGAATTTTGTGTTGACCCTGCTTTGAGCAGGGGGTTGGACTAGAGACCTTCTGAGGTCCCTTCCAGGCTGAGAGATTTTTATTGTTGATCCTACAGGAATTGCAGCAGAGAAGTTTGCCTGGACTCTACAGATCTAGAGTGGGAATCTGCTACAACAAATATCAGGTAACAGCAAACAGCAAAAAGATAATTCTCTTCTTTCCTTTCTTGTATGCCTAATGCATTACAGAATACCAAGTAAAAAAAGCTAGCGTTAATGAAACAGTAAGTTTGCAAAATTAGTAAGTGCAGAGTCAGGAAAACTTGCAGAATCACATAATACGTGCCTTGGAGTATTGTGCCTGATAATAGAGCTGTGAGGCATAGCAGACAAAGCAACCCCATTTGTAGTAGAATTTTTTCAAGATTTTTTTCTGATTTACTTCATATTGTCTCTGATTTAAATTGCAAAGTATTAATTAATACTCATTACAATATTCTTACTGTATTAGTCACCCTTTGCTGAACCTTATTTTAGTTCAGTAGATAGTACAAAAATGTGGAAACAATAGTAGAAGCCACATTAGATAGTATCATAGTATTTTCTTCAAAAGTATAGCTTATGTATTCTGACCCTCAGAACATTTATTTTTATCTTATTTTAGTTCATACTTTTAAAAATTCACTTCTTTCACCGTATCTGACCATATAGTTGCAAAGTGGAAGTTAAATACACAAAGTTAAACAATATGTCTAAAYGCCTAACAAAAAGCATGCGCTCTAACCACACTTACAGGATGACAGACCAGCCTAGCAAATGCTCTCCCTTTTAGCCTATGTAATTACCTCTCATCCAGTAAGCAGCCAGTCAATAGATTTTGGAGTCAGAAACTATTGACTAGCTATGAAAGCAATGATGCAAAAATACCCAAAGTGACATGACCTTGACTGCATCTCAGAGCAGAGGGATGGACTGCACAGTCCTTCCAGATCTGTGCCTGTCTGTCATACATTTCTTTAATTTTGTGACCTGGGTCAAACAGACTTCACCACAGTTTAAGGGTGCAGTTTGTCCCTGGGTTAATAGCACGTGAACAATGTTTTAATGATTTCAGGGTGAGCTATGATAAAGTTTATTTTCTCAGGAGTTTTGGATAATGTTAATTACCAGTTTGCAGTTACTAGTTACAATCAAGAGAAAATGGGTAAAACAAACCATTCCTCCTCTCTGAAGTTTAACAAGTTTATGCACTAACCAGGATGCCCCTGAGCATGCACTTACCCTTTGGAAGAGAAATACCCAGCACTTTCAGAGTTCAGTTAGGCCTCTGGACACAAACCCTTAATTTATGGATATGCCTGACACTGAAGTGTAAGTGCAGACATAGCTAAGTTAGCCTTACACCAACTGTAATAGCAGTAACAGCCTGGCTAAGAACCAGGTTGCTCAGTATACACTAATTTATTCCTTAAGCTCACATGGTTTGCACTCACCCTGCCTCATGATTCAGGAGGGAGAGCTGAGAAACAGCGAAACCAGCGTCTGAAAAAATGCCTGCACCAGTGGCAAGGGACTCGAAGGCACTGCGGTAAGATAGCCGACAGTCCTTCCTCCTCACGCTTCTGCTTGAATGGTTAAGTGCTCAGGTGATGTCAAAAATACACAGCTCACCACAGCTTCTGAGAGAATATACATTTTGGTCTAACACTTTCAAGACAAGCAAAGCCACGTGAGCTCTGTGCTTCCATTTTTTCCAACTAAAGACTGGAAGGGACCTGCTGGGTTATAGACACAAGCCTCCCTCGCGTGCATAAACCCACGCAGTAGTAGAGGTTTAGCCCTGAGGAGACCACACAACATCTATTCCAGTATTACACATGCCAAAACCCACACAGTTTTTGCCAACATCCTTTAAAAAATTCTATTGTACAAAAGGCAAAAGACTAATTTAAACTATGTAATGCCACAAAAAGAACAGAGGAAACATCAAGAGCATGAACACTTCCCCTTGTAATCCATGCAACAGCAGGGAATAGACTGTGTGAAAAGCTGAGATGGTGTCTCAAAATGAATTATGCCCAATCCTCAGAAGACGACAAAAAACTCCATAATGCCGTTACTTTCTGGCCACAGATTTGGCCATCACTGGAACCCAGGCACACAAAGCCCAACACCTAAGCACCCACAGCACTAGCGCCCCATCCATCCTCTGCTCTGCCAGCGGACACAAAGGCATGCCTAGCCCCAGCCCAAGCCCAGCTTGCCTGAATAATAACCCGGGCCCACATTTCTTTCCAAATTTGTTAATTTGTGGATCTGTACAGAGCCCTACTCAGTTTCCAAAAATTAGTAATAACAACAAAAAAGGTTGCTCCTCTATACAGGAAATTAAGTAATCTAGATTAGACTCCAGATAAGAAACAAAGAACCCAACTTCAGGCACTGTGATAAAAAAAGCAGATAAACACGGAGGGTGCATGGCTGTGCTCTGTCCTGCTACCACACACCAGCCAAAATGCCCCAAGTACAAAATTTCCATCTGTCTTGTAGCAGGCAAGAAACTTCAGCCTAACAAATACGTCAGATGACACCAGAGAAATCAAACAACTGAACGGTGTAAGTACAAAATATTAAAATATACTTGAAGTATAAACCACATGTTTAGAAATTAGACTTCCACGCTAAGTGCTGGGCAGATACATAGCAAAAGCAACAACTCTCTTCAAGGAGTTTTTTTTTAAGAAGGAATTTGCCTCTCAGTTTATCTGCCATATCAGCATGGAAAGTGAGTTCAATTCTAAAGTTATTGTTACCACAGTATTCACAAAATAACATTTCACTGCAGTAAAGTAGGAAAAACTATTCAATGTTTAAATTATTTGGTGAAGAAGAACTACTCTCAATTCTACCCAAGAGTTTAATAGGCAAGGAATCCAACACCAGCAACAGAAGGGCCCTGCCAGGTCACCCTATTTGTTTTCCTCCCCAGTAGAGGCTCTCCTGCCCCAAGTACTTGTCCTTACAGTATCATTGCCAGAAACATCTTCATGCTTGTATTTCTTTTCAAAGACAAGCTTTCTTCTACTTCCTGTGGGGGCTCTGCTATTACCTGCTATTGCCTATTCACAGCCCAGTGAAAAATAATCAACATAGAGCTGGTAACCAATTGCTAGTTTCAGTCGTTTTATAAATATTCTGAAGAAATCAGTTCTACCAATTTTAAAGTGTATCAAAGGTCCCTTTGCAGATACTTTCAGAATGGCAATGGCACAACTCCTTGACAGAATTCCTCCTTGCACCAAAACCACCTGTGACAAGGCAAATTCCCCTTCCACCAAGCACCCTGCTCCTTGGGAAGACTAGGCACACACGGAAAAAGAGGCAACTTGCTTTCCCTTAATTAAACACTGGGCTAAGCATAAGTATTGATCAGTTAAAGGTACTGAATTGCTTTTAAAAATATATTTAAGTTGCTATCTATCTGACCAGATAAAGTCATACACCTATTCAGATGAAGTCAGTTACTCATATTAGTTATGGTGGATTTATGGTTTGATCTGGCTCAGGAAGTTCTTGAGCTGAGCACAGGCAGAGGATGGGAAAAATATGGGGAAATATATGTTAGCCCTGCTCTTCGCTCTGTCCTAGGCATCCGCTTATTGCCACTTTGGGGCCTGGGCTACAGAAACCCTTGATCTCCCAACCCTTACGCAGATATACACACATACACAAAGGACACAKATAGCTTATTAAACTTGCCATTTTCATTTAAGATGCACAACTGGATACGAAGCATTACTCTTGAGAACTACAAAAGATTGTCTAATAAGCATGTGGGAGAGTCAGAATAAACTTTGAATTAGCTTGCACAGATATTTTAAAAATGAGGGAAAGGTTGGTTTGGTAGTTTATAAGTCTGCATTTCTTCAAAATGATTAAAGTTATAACAGCTGACATAGTCCTAAATTATAGGTATAACAATATTTATAAATTACTCTACTATGCCTGTAGTAATTTTAAACAACCTAGCAAAGGGTAAAGGTCTGGTTTCCTTGAAGGCAATGGCAAAGTTCCCGTTTACTTCAGTGAAGCCAGACTTTCCCTTTATGTGCTTCCTAGGTTATGAGTGAACAAAACACTTTTCCTTTTTTCCAACAAATTAGTGGGAAGAAAACCTCTTTGCTATAGGTTGTTTACCACATTTGTTCAGAAGTGATGTAGTGCTTGATGGTAAAGCTCCTSTCTGTCTGTCTGCTTTTTCACTAGAAAAACAAAGTACTCCTCTGAGTTACATCCATGAGATGCTACGCTCATCAGTATGGCCATGCCTTAGGTGCTCTTCCTCCGTAGCCCCCTTTTCACAGAGCTATCTGTATTGCTATCAGAGACCCTAACAAAATTTTGTGATTTTCTGCCTCTAATACTAACAGCAATTTCTTTGCAAAGCTTTATGAAATTATTTTGCAATAAAGAGCAAGCTATGGAAAATTAAAACTATATAATAGCTACTATTTTTAGGCTGAAGGGATTTGAATTTTTAAGCAGCTTTGTAACATGAAGACAAACAACAATCCGTAGATATGCTGAATATTAGCGTGTACTCTGTTTCTGAGATCTGCTTTAGTGTCTTGGAACACCCTACACTATATAACTGAGCAATTACAGAAAAAGATTTCAGGATGCGGTTTAGATTGGAAAAAATGTAGGAATGATTTTTGACTACTTARTTTTATTATTTTCAAGCCTTGCCAACCCTATAATCCCAGTTTCTCTCATTAAGTTAATTTTTGTGCAAAACAATACATAAAGGCATAAGCAGATTACTTGTATTATATAAAATACATACAAATTTGTAAGAATTTATTTTAGTAACATTGTAGTTTTTAGGTTTAGAACTTCATATTAAAACTGTTACCTTCTAAACAAACTTGAATAATTGCAAAAAAGGGTAAGCATACTGAAATTATTCTTTTACTTTTTCAACATGAGCCTTGTGGCCTTTCCATGCACAGAATAAGTCAATTTCCATACACTTTGGCAACACTCCTCCTTATTTTTTCTGCTTTTTCATTTCTGTCAAGTACTTTTGCTTTTGTTATTAAAGCATTTTACTCCCTTTATTTATTCCTTGCTGATTCCCTGACCTGTGTTCTGCTGTCCTAGTTGCACCCTCTCCCTTAGATTTTTTACTTCCGATTTCTTCAAACAGAAATCACTCCCTTCTGCATCTAAATTCACTGGTTGGTAAGGGTCAAAACTTGCTGGCAGAAAAACTGCCGAGAGGACTGGCCCTGGCGGCTGGCAGCTCCCCGGTGGGAAGAGAGCCGCACTCTTCCTCCCACTCCCATCATCCTGCTCTGCTTTTCAGGAGCGGTGGGAAGGAAAGGAATATCGGAGTACTGCTAGCGCAGCCCCACTTTGCTGCTCTGCTCTGAGGGGCTGGATAGAGCCTGGCAACAAACCAAAGCCTGGAAATAAAGGTGTTGAACAGATATATACTGCTTCAGTCCAGCCTCTGTTCTAGACTGACCTTCTTCTTTTGTTTCAATGGGAATTAGAGCTAATGGTGCCAGCTTCAGCATGCACTGAGGGAGTAACTATTGTGATTCATGTTAAATTGCCACACTAATTTAATTCTATCAGACCTCAAGGCTTTGCTTTGAAATGTTTCTTATACATTGCAAAGTGCTTTTACTGGGTACCCTGGGTTACCAGTACCATCACATTCCTATTTCTCAATTTTAATCTATCACAACAATAAATACATTATCTAGCATGCAACCACAAATATCTAAAATAATTTCTCTTCAACACATTAGCTGTAGCACATTAAAACTCTGTCCCATTGCTATAGAAACACTGTACAACATTACCATTTGTCAGAAAATATATGTTGTCTTATAAATTTTATAGTAAGACCTTTATAAAATAAGTTGTTACATCTGTCAAACAAACCAAATTTTAAAAAGCATGCCAGTAAGTGCTGTCAAAGGACTGTAAATAAACGTTTAAGACATCATATGATTTTGCATCAGTAAAGTGAGTTAATATTATCCAGTGAGTCACCTAGTTAATTCACTGTAAATTTATGTGATGGTATAAGATGGAAGGTGAACACACATTTCCACAGATCCTTCAGGGCAAATCAAATATGCAAGCTGGGACAGGACAAATAATTACAAAATATTAACAAGCTGCAGAAATCCATTTTCTGCACTTTGAGCTTGATAATATGTCAGTGCTCACATGCTCATGCTTCCTTCTTGGCACTGGAAGCAATCAGAAAGCAAAGAGTGAAAATTCCATATATCGTTATAGGACCAACAAAACTGCAAAACCCACGACAGTCAGTTACATCCTTTTCTAAAATAATAGTAATTCACAACCATAGCGAAAGCTTTCTTCAATGATCTAAAGCAAATACCTCTCACATACTAAAAAGAGAGAGCATCATATTCCATATTAATAGGAAATAACGGTAATTATTAGTGGTGTAAGGAAATACATCAAAGGAAAAGAGTATGCCCAGTAAAAAGAAATGGAATTGTAGGCTGTGGTTTACAATAAGCCAGTGTCAGAGTGCATCTACAAAAGGAACTCAATAGCATCCACACACACAGATTCTCATTCTCTCTCTTTCTGTCTGTACCTGTATACTGCATCTATACATATATAAAAAATACAAAGAAAATGCATACACACAGAAGAACAAATAAAGAAGACTTTAACAATGCTAGTTTCACAGGAATGAGCAGTGTCAGTACAATGCTTGTATTTAAAGGGGCATTATCAACAATATTAACGGGAGGCTGTTAGGTTTTGGTTTCCATGTGTTTGGTTTTTTGGTTTTTGTTACCTTGAAAATTCTCCTCCTGATGCCTTCCTCATTTGCAGCCTGTGAAATCTGGAAATTGGCCAATATTGCTACCATATGTTATGGGGAATTCACACTTCAGATCAGCAGAGGAGTTCTTCAGCAGACAGTATACCCTAAAGACTAATTAGCATTAAGCATTAATTTAAAATATATATATGTTACTCTATATTACTAAGTATTAATCTCATATATAAATAACCTTCAAATAATTGTATTTGAATTTTGCAATATTTTGATCAAAGAAATGTATCCCATTGAAACTGCCATCTGCTGAACTTGCTTCTTGACTTTGTTTGATCTTTCTGTGACATGGGAATAATCACAAATAATATTGGGAAAAATATATAAATAACACCTTAACAAAATTTTCTCTCTTACGGAATCTGCAGGGGTTTGACTAAAAAGAAGAAAAGCAGTCTTTGTCCTGTGTTAGAGAATGAGTGAATCTCTCTCCTTGATTTCTGCTGATCAGTGAAAAAATAGAAAAGAAAATACAACTCAGAATTACTAAGATCCATATAAATGCTCTTGTATTAGAAGTTTATGCAACAAACTGGAACCTCCACAGTGGCATTAAAAATAATCTTGCTTTTGAAGCAGATATGAAAGTTCTTCTGATTCATGAGATAAGCTTAATACTAATTGATACAGAAACTAAGCAACTGCTCCCACTAATAGTTATTCCAAAGTTGTAACTGTGTTCCCTACACTTTTGTACACTTCTCATGGAAACAACAGGACTGATCACTCCCAGAGAAGTAGTAACTGGATGAACTAATTAATGGTTTGGGCTGATAATTTCAACATCACCAAGTTAAAAACAAGTAAGGGAAACTCTGGGTGTGTCCCACCTGCAGAAGAAAGGTGTCTTCTTACCACATGTGAGCCTAATTTAGTCACTTAAGAGTTTCTCAACTTGGCAGACCAGCTAAATTCTGGGTTTGCTCAACAGTACTTCCATCAACCCAAACCCATCTGTCTTTCATTTCATTAAGATTTTACCTCACCAACGTTACCAAACATTAGCTAGAATGTGGTAAGAACAGACCTTTCCATCTTCCCGAAAATGACCAAGCCTTTTTCAAGAGACAGACTGATTAATTTGATAGCATCTCAAGTCAGGAACAGGAAGGACCAAGAGTCACAAGAAACTTGCATATATATATATATATATATATATATATATATATATATGAGTACTCTTACCTTTTGAAAAAAATCCATCAGCTTAAGAAGATGCTGATAAGAAACACCATCCTTTTGGGGAAATAGACTTCCTTAGTTTTTCAATTTATTTCAAACTATTCAAGCAAAGAGGGCACCAACATAAAGCTTCTCTTCAACAAATATCCAGCAATCCCTGTTTTGTTTCAGGCAGCCCTGCTCTTCCAACAGGAGGTAAAATTGTCCTTAAACATCTAAGGCTGTGTTGCTGCCCAAGCTTTTTCAACTCTTCTTTTTTCTTCCTAGGTAACCAAAAGCAGTTCACAGGCAGAATTGTACAAAGCTTTTGGAACCTGCATGGCCAAGCAGACGGTGACCTGTATATGTAGCACAGACGTCCAAAAAGACCTCTGGGGCAGGAACTTAATACGTGTGCATTTTTATAGAGAGCTAAGGCAACAGAAGTCCTAATGTGCGTAAGCCCTCTAAGTGCTACAACTATATAAACACTGCAATATAAATAGTTCCCTACCACACATAGTTCTTTTGTCTCAGTGTCTGACCTGAATCTTAAAAACCTGTGTTTGGTGAGCCATTCTGGCAGATGTACCATCTCCTACATGAGAATTACCAAAATAGTTACGAAGACTTTTAAAATCCTGCAACTTTTTCCCATTTCTTTCCTATCAAAAGCTATGGAGTCAGCATGCACACACGTCTGCTAAACCTTCAAGATATTTTCTTTGCATTGAAATTTAAACTCCTCCTAACACGTCTCTGAAGGAACTATGATTGGTCACATCCCTGAAAGTTTGATCAACCAATTTGGACATCATTAGCACAAGATCGCTCAAAATACCACCACATTTTTTGCCTAGCTTTTTTAGAAATGGTTTTAGGATTATCTCTGTTTACCTGGGGATCAAATGTAATTGGCCTCTGTCCTTAGGTAAAATCTCTAAAGAAAGCACTTGCTCTAGTATCAAAAACTGGTTTTCATCTTTGAAAGGAAAAATCCTTGCTTTGTGACCTTGAATGTCTTTGTTGCTTTTCCCTGGGGTTTTGGTGTCCCCTCACCCCCTCCTTTTTTTTCCCTAAATGGAGATAATTACTCTCTGCACCTCTCCATCCTTTCTGCTCAACTGCCCCAATGATTCATTCCAGAGTTTTATGTGGGAGATGTTCCGTTCTGGTTTGTCCTCTTCTTCCAGAAAAGCCAATACTCTACCAAAATTTCAGTGTCTGACAAGGTAAGAATTTCTGCCCAAACAGGACATGTTTTGAGTGTTTCCTCCTTTGCTCTGAGGGTCCAAGGAGAGGACATAGAACTGCAGCAGACTCTTCAACGTGTGCTATTGCAGTATATATTGCTCTGGACAGCCTTGCTCCGAGATAACAAGGTAGAAAGTACAGCTATGGCTGGGCCAAAGGCAACGCCCCTGCAGAAATGACCTACCACGTACTGCTTGTTTCTCCACACATTCCAACTAGATCTTCCAGGTGAAACAAAAATTGAGGCAGTAGAAAAAAATGAGTATGCTGGAATATGAAGGACATTATCATCATCTGAGGAAGCAGATAAAAAGAAAAAAAGATTTTCCTAAGAAAAGAAAGGAATCAAGACAAAAAATTCATAGACTGGCTATGCAGCTCTAACAAAGACTCAAGAACTAAAGCAATCTCAAAAAAAAAAAAAAAAGCAGCAAAGCCTGTAAATGAGAAAAAAACCAAACAAAACAAACAAGGCAGCTAAACTTTAGATTCTCCAAATGCTTCTTAGGAAAACAAATCTTTCTCTTTTCAATCCATTTCACAGGATATATAGCCATAAGCAGTGCACATTACACCTATTACTGGGTGAATAACCTAACAAACTACAGAGGAACATAATGCTCTGAAATGATTTCTGAAGTTTTACTTGCTGTCAATAGAAAAGAAAAAAAAAAAAAGAGGAGTACTATAGTACCTTAACTTATAAAATATTCTATTTGTTTCTAGTCCTGCTCTTCCATTTAATTTTCATTTATTTTACTAAAACTTTAAAATACAAAAAAGCTTTTAAAAGTATCTGTCTGAATTTAGTTCTTTTGCCAGATATTTTCCTCCTGGCTTCTCTAATCCGTTTTATATGAGCTGGCATCTTAAAAAGCATGCTTTGGTATGCAAAGCCTAACAGTACCATTGAAACCTCCTGACAGCCTGCTTCTCAGAAGCAAAAAGACATTATCTCACCAACAGACCCGCTCTAAACAGTGTTCTCTTTTGCATATGAGCTACCTATCACCACATGCCATGTTACTTGTAATTCATATAACTGCACATCAGAGAGAACCAATGCTGAGAGTACATACTGGATAACTTATTCTTTTGTTGAAGCATACAGCTATTTATATAATGGTATGATGCTTTCCATGTACATAAATTAATGTTTTTTATGAACATTCCCTCTCAATACCAAAGACTTCAGTCTCTTATTTAATAAAGTAAACACAGAGCAGCAACATAATATTGCTGCCATAACACAGTACCAAGTCTGATACATATGCAATGATGTATATAAGCCTGTCTATAGAAAGCTACAGTATGCCCCATGATTTCAAAAAGTTCCTAGCAGAATATTGAGTTGACAAAAATGTATGTCAGACACTTCAGTTTAATACTTATTTCAGGAAGAGAAGGTTAAGGGAACTCCACTGATGTCTACTTTCTAAATTACCTCACAATACATTTTAGTACTTTATAATCTGTTGAATGTACAACATCCTTTCCTCTGTATGAACAATAAAAAATGGTTACTTTCAGCTTGGCAAATACACATTTCTTGCAGTTTTTACAGCATAGCATGTAATGAATTAACTACACACTAGGCAATAAGAACCTAAAATACTCCCCATGCAAACTGAAAAGGATGCTGCATACTAATTGAAGACCGACATGCTCTTTGACCCTAACCATCTTCCTTTGAACACAAAACCTCTTGCATTTCCCAAATGTCAAGAGTTGCTGCTTTACCATAGAAGTGTATGAGACTTCAAATGCAGCAGAAATGCTGTGTTAATGATGCACCACAGGAGAGTGAGAGAAAGAACAGGCAATGCTCATATGTTGACTGTTACAGACATTCAGGTTAAAAAAAAACATCCTTCATGAACACATCAGGCCTCATTTGCTCCACTTAACGTGCTCCGTATTTTGCTCACGTATTGAAAAAAACCCTCATATTAGTGCGAGTAACCTTCTCATATTCATTTTTCTTTGTTTAATCACTTCACAATTCAATCATTTCATAGTTCAGCTGTTGTTTCAATGAGATGGTCTATAACAGATTTGCTGGCAGTCTGGACTACATGTAGGTTCTGTCCAGAATGGCATTTTCCCCAGTCTTGTGCTAGAAACAAATCTGATTTAAAGAGGAAATGGAATGGTAATGAATGTATTTTATGCATCCACTTCCAGTGCTTTATGATGTATCATCCTACTCTGAGTTTCTCAATTCTCTAAATATCTGCCTTCCCCTCAGGTTTGTTCTTAATATTTTCGCATTTTGTACACACACCAAATGTCACCTTCCAGGAAGGCTAACACATGCTATCCTTACGCAATTTCACACTGTCGATGCGTATTCATAACGAAGTAGAGCATGAATACTTTTTTGCTTACCCAGTGCTCGAAGAGTTTATATATGCCCTGTCCCCTCACGCTAGACTAAAAAGGACTTGGAAGTAGGTAAATGGTAAATTTGCATATCAACAAAACACTTCTGACAACTCCAATTATTAATGGGTAGCTTCCTTTTCTCCCTTCAATGCCTGTCCATACGATCATTCACATTGTCACTGATTCAAAGCAGCATCCTCCCACATATTCATAGCTGATTAGGAGTTAGATTTGAGTCTTTCAGCTGCACAGCTAACACAGGACCGCCAAGAACAGCTTTGCTTCTGGATGTCTCTGAAAGGGAAGAGTTTGGTAATATGGTAGCAAACAAGGGGGTTACTTTTCAGATGTGAGGACCACAGAATTTTCTGTGAGGTCAACACTGTAATTTGAACACTGATGCGTGTACCTGGGTAACGGCAGGCAAGTATCTCATTGCAAACTCTCATGACTTGTTAGCCAGTTAGTCTCCCTGGTGATAGGCTTATATCGAGTATAATTATCTTAAGTAACCAAAACATCAAAACAAAATAAAAATCTCAAGCTCAAGTGTTCAAAACACACGTGCATCCACATTGTAATAGGCATCTGAACAAACAAACAACAAACATAACCCCACATCTTGAATTGACAGGATGTATTACTACAGAATAATTATTAAATAATTCTTCTTTAAAGCTCAAGCTAGTCTCTGGATTTCAGTGGTGGCCAACAACTGTCTCCTAAAATCTGCAACTTTCACAGTAACAGTATGTCTCTTCAAAATCACCTGAATCAGATGTCTAAAGGGCAGGGGCTGTGGAGGAAGGGACCATGAAGTAACTTTCCAGCTACCAGCATTTCAACAAAAGTCATCAATTTGCAGAGGTCTCAAGGACACTAAGTGCCTCTTCATTCTATGAAAATTAGTGGCTTGGTATGAAGGGAAATCCAAACCAATACCTTATTAATGAAAACACAATTGCAACTCAATTCCTTCTACCGTCCAGCAAGTAGCTGCCAGTTGTTTAATCAGGATGTGCACACAGCTGTATATAGGTTCAGGAAAGACAGAACATAAATCCTGAGGAAATCAGGCTTCATTAGTTCTGCTACTCATAAGCAGATTGTGTGTAACATGAGAACATGCAAATGGAAAAGTTTATTGTATAAGAAATCAGTCCGATCTCCTTCACGGTATCTGCCCCCAAACAGACTTGAGAAAAGGTTTTCATTCCCTTCCCTGCTTACAGCCTGCATTTATCAGAGAGTTCTGCCATTTTCACTAGTCTCTCAGCATACAGGTACTGAATTTTCTGATTTCTTTTTATTTTCATCTAAAAAAAGACTGTAAGACTCTATATGCAAAATACTTTATCACCCTTTTTTGTCTCTAAAGAAAAGTTATTGTTCTATTTGAGAGAGCAAGCAGGTAAAGACATTTTAGAACATTTTTTAAAAGAATAAAATTAATGCCAGCATATGACAGAAGGAAACTGTCAACAACAACAAAAATCAGAGTAACTACAGCTTACTGCTTTGATAAACTTGAAAACACTCACAGTTTATAGAAATTTAGCTCTCCAAGGAGCCAGGAGAATAATATCTGCCATGGCAACCAAACAGAGCAGTCTTCTGGCACTTTCTGAATGAGCATTTAGGAGGAGATTAATTCAATACTCCGAATGATGAAAGGGCTCTTGAGATCCATAACTGTCTCCCACAAATTACCCTTATTGTACAACTGGATGTTTAGAACAGATTGCACATTATCTATATTGAACTAGAGCTTTCACAGCAAATTTATACGAAACAGATTAAGCCCACATGATGTGTCACACTATTTTCACCCACTCCTTTCAGGGCATTTACAAAAATGGGTACTTTATTAAATGGATCATTGCAGTTTTGCAGGATTTATTTTTAAGCTTATTTATATTTGGAAGCTACTGTAAGCCTTTTTACTATACAACTTCGAAATTTCTGAAACATGTAAAAGCATAAAAAGCTACCAAAAAAATTTAAATTTAGTATATAAACAGACAGCAGAAAGACTGCCACATAAGTGAGCCTTATAGTCTTTTTTTATGCATTTCATGCTACCTTGAATTTACAGGAAATTCAAGTGATGACATACATCAATAAATAATTGTGCATCTTCCTACTTATATGTGTCAAACCACTTTTTTCATCAAATGCAGCATCTGATGAGCACCAGACAGCTCAATGAAGACAAGTGTCTTACAGAAAACATTTTAGAAGAGTATATTAAACATCTAGCTGCTTCATCACAATCTAAATTACTATGGAATCCCGCCTCTCAGGATAAAAGTAATTTAGTATTTTGTTTACTGATTTCCTTATATTGCAAACAATCATACTGTATAACATATAAAACAGAAGAAACTTGTAATAAAACAAGATTCATAGTGCAAACGCATTTACAAATGATTACAGCATAAAAGAGCTAGTCAGCTAGTTTTAGGAAAGCAGAAACACCTGTTGTCTCTTCTGAGACCACTGCAAGTCCTTCTCCACAGTCTAGCAACATTCAAGACACAGTACTTCACTTGCTGTATTAAGTGAATAGCTTTCCAGTTGTTTGTGGTTATGAGTAACACCTGGATTGCATAGATTGTTATGGAGGACATACACCTAAAAATTAGTCTTAGCCAGTCTGATAAAAGTTACTTGAGGTTAAAGATCATAAATAGCATTGATTCGGTTTTGTGTTTGGCAACTGAAATGAATGAAAGGTGAACTTTTCAAAAATTTCTAAAGGCCACACATAATTTGTAGTGATAGACAGTGGAAATTAGACACTTAATCCACCACCATTTCTGAAAATCCCACTTTCGGCTTTTGATTATATTATCATACATTATCTCTGCAAAATCCCTACCTTCTTCAAAATCTGAATACATTAAGCAGGCAACAGAGAAACAAAAAGTAGTGAGGGTAATTACAATTTTGAAGATCCAAGACTTACATAGAACTACCATTTATTTGCAAATGAGACAATTCTGAATTTACACTGCTTAAGTATAGATTGTGCTCTATATTGTATATGGAGGAACTGTGTATCCTGAATAATAAACTGCATGTAAATGGAGGAACAGCAGTTAGGTTTTAAGCAGAGAAGAAAGTATTCACCTTGCCACTAAACAGTGAAAATAAAAATAAATTTAGGTAAAGCAACCTCACTCACTGAACATCATCTAATTTATCACAGACTGAGTTAGGAATATTGGGGGGAATAAAAATTGCAGTGAAACCCTGAATAATGATACAGAGTACAAGGAGCAGAACCTTCGGTCCCCATTTTGGTATTGATAATAAATGCTGTTTAAGTTTTAGAAGGTCTTTCAAAACGTCAGGCGTTTTAAGCATCAAACATCACGAAAAAAACCTCTGAGCTAGATCTCTTGAGAGTAGGAGGCGCTCAAATCTAATGGAGTTGGTCTGATTATTCCAGCTGAAGACTTTTGTGCTTCTTGATTCTTGTAAAAAGTAATGAAGTGAAACAGATTTGTACATTTCACCACTTAGACTCAACAGGAAAGCTACACAGGTTTTAACACCTATGTTTTAGAAAACAATTGAGGCTTTCAAAACCATTATAATGACAGCTCTCAGAGACGTATATCTGCTGATTAATAAACCTCCAAAACAAACCAATCTTTTCCATATAAATAGAATTAAATAGGTTACAATTTCAAGTTAATAAATTTCCATGGAATTAGAAACTGTAATTTGAGAAGTTTGTCTCCAAGGATTTGCAGAAGTACTTACATTATTCAGTAAATCGCTTCTCCCCAATAACACCGCCTCAAGATCATTATTTTCCAAATCTACTCTTCACTTCACAAGCAACCTAGACAAATCTCCAAAATGTGTTAAGAATTTTAATCTGCACATTCATGAAATAAAACGTGTAACTAGAGAGCAAAGAATCATTCACAAATGTGAAACCTGTCCCAACACCAAACTCCTGTCTCCATGTTTGTTGAATCTCTTGTGAGTCTTTATTATGCCTGCATTCATCCCTCCCTCTCTTCCATTAAAAAAAACAACCACCATAAATGTCACTGTTAAAATAATCTTTCTAATTTGTCCCTTTGACTTTATTATCATTCTCTTTAGCTTACCATTCCTTTGCATGAAACTAACTTCTTCTGACTTTCAGAAGTTTTATAATCTACTCCTCACCCACCTGCCTCACTCTGACATGGAGAGCTAACTCTTCTCACTGCTTTGCCAAAGAATTGCCATCATTGTTTTCTTGCTAGCATGCTTCTCCCTCAAAAATCATTGTTTGTTCTTTCACGTTGCCACACAGATATGGAAAAGCTCTCCATGAGCATCTGTAAAAAGTATCCTGAAAAAAAAAATCACTTTTGTTGTATAAAGAACATTTCATAAAACCACGATCAGGCATTAGTGAGTCATCATGATCATGTCTTCCTGGGGGGCTAAGAGCTCTTCATTAGATCTAACTGTGATTAGATCCGCCAAAATACCTGATTTTTTTTTTTACCACATTCTGCAGAGCCTAATTTTTGGTATCATTCTAATATTGTAGTTTAATGTAACAGAAAGTATTAGATAATCTTAGCTATAGATATCACTACTTGTCTCCTATAATAGTCACAGTGAGAAACTGGAAATGCAGCATGAACTGTAACATATTTAGAATATGGTCTTGGGGAGGGAATATATTTTGTAGGAGTGAGTTCTTCTCATGACTGAATAAAGATGTATTGAGAGCTGTACTCCACATTATGAAAGTTTCGTAGTTCCAGATATTCTGAATGAATGTAAAATTTAAATTTAGTATGATGTTCTCTGAAGCCAACCTTGTCATTTAAACACCCTCTGTGTCCTTAGGAAGGCGGCTGATTGTTGCCTTGGAAACAAAGACTGCTCTCCAGTATGTTCATTTCAAGGGATTCAGTCAATTTGAAGTCAAATTTCCAACTGCTAATTTTATACCTGCCACAGGTGCAAAAGTTCTTAAGATTAGAACAGAAACTGTTTGCAATGCTGTTCTCTGACAACAGTGTACCTCTATTTTTTTTTTTTTTTTTTTGCACTGCCCTTGGTGAACTACATCATTCTTGTGTAATACTCTGCAGGAAACTCAATTGTATACTTCCCCTCTGCGTAAGAGGATGATTATGATAGTGGAGGAAACAAACCTAAAAGTGAAAATGGAAAGACCTTCAGGCATAAACAAACAAACAAGTGGATACAAATAATTTTAGTCCTAGTGTTCTTTAAACTACTCTCAGATATTTATAAAAAAAATAAACAGAATAACAAGCAAAAACACCCTGTGCTCTATTTTTATGCATAGATTTTTTTATATGTATTTTTGTTCAGATAAAGTATTTGTGACAATGAGGACTACCTCTTAAAAAGACATTCCATGCATCCATTTCAGTCAAGCCATATTGTTTAAATAAAGCTTAATAAAAGACACGAATAGACACGACCAAGCAGGATCTTTGATAGGGGTGATACTCACATTTTCTGAAGCTCAAATTCAGCCTTGTGTTAATGGGCCCCATTATTCACCCTCAAGTAAATTAGGACATACCTAATTTTGTCCCTTACTTGGTCAAAATACAAAGGCTTTCATTTTCAAGCAGGATTTATATTATGGACCAAGTTCTTAGCTGGTGTTTATCCATGAAGATATTAACGCTTTACCCTAAGGGAGACTTGTCCMGAGATGCTCTATGTACAGTTAACAGAGAGGGGTAGGTTCCTTCATAGATTGCTCATAACTCAAAGTTAGGTTCCTGTTCTGCATTATCTTCCTGAGGAACCTCTTCTTCTGCTTTGTTCAAGGAGCAGGGGAGACTAGTGTATCTAAAGCAAATCCTCCCAGTATGTCTATATAATATTCAGTGCAGATATTTTACTTTTAATTATATTAGCTATGATAGCAAAATGCTAGTACTATACAAATACTTCCAATTAGTTATAGGAGTTTTATGCTGTCAAAATATTTTTTCTTCCTCACATGCACAGGGCTCCTTAACTTCTATACCTATCCACTGACTTCAACGATTTAAGGTGTATGGCAAGTATCTGTACATATGGATATATCAGGCATTAGGATTGTCCTTAGACAGTACAGAAATGTTGTCCTTTGTCCAAYAGCCAAAGTAGCTAATATCTTGAGTGTATAAAAGTGCATGAAGTTTATCCAGCAGCATGCATCTTCTCAAAGCAATATAAATGTCAAGCTCATCGCATTTGTGCACTGATGCTTTTCTTATTTTCATTGAGCCATGTTTGGAAAATAACATTATATTATCTCACATTGCTTACGGATTCACAATGTTACTGCAATCTTTTCTTTTTTTAGTTGAGTAGTTACAAAGCACAACCACAGAGCATTCATTCATCAATCCAGCCTTCAGAAACTGTAGTTTCCACTCAGCTGTAAAAGAATCACTGGCTTGACCTTCTTAAATCTGCATTCTTTATTCCCAGTCAGTGAAATTAAACCGGACTCTACTCCAATATTCCAGGGCTTAATATATCTAAAAGTTTCTCATGACCAGCCTAGCCTTTCTAATCAAACTGCAGAACTTCTATCTCAGAAAGACACATGAAAGTTATTTTACAAGAGGTGGAACAGCTCATACAGACAAAATTATATTTCCACATAAGCATATGCAGTAGCAGGGCCATAAGCTGCACATATACCCAGAGGGAAAGAAATCAATACTTTGAAAAAAAAAAACAACCTGAAATAATAAATAAAAGTTAAATAAAGCAGCTACAGAATGATTCAGTATCACAATTACTATCAAAATTGTCACTGACAAGCTGATTCAGTATTACCAAAAAACAATTATAAAGGACATATGGTTATGTACAGACCCATATGCACATGCAGGTGTATAAGGACGTGTATATATGCACAGGAGTTAGTGTATTAGGAAAATAAAGATGTACTTCAAATAGAAACAAGAGAATTCACAGTTAACATACATTTCAACATAATGATGAAGGCAGGAATGGCTCACTATTTTTTCTACTGTGAAGACAATGAAATTGCTTGATTTTGGTATCAATGCGAAATTAAAAATCAAATGAAGGAACATCTTATGAGTGTGCCATGTGCAACTACCTTTCCTGTCACTCCTCCACCTCCCTCAACTTTCAATTTCAAGTTTCAGCATTCAATTTTGTTTGCACCAGGCTTTCTTTCCAAACCAGCACGTTCTGTTCTTATTGAAATGAAGGCCTTCAAGAACTGAGTATTTTGAGTGCTATAACCAAAATGTGTGTATAATGAGGGCAAATTAAATGCAATTTGATCTAGTTGAGAGGCTGGGAGATTTTGTTCAAATACTGAATATTGTGATGCGTGAACAGCACAATTCAGAATAGATTCTTTTCTTCCTTAGTTCTTTGTTTGTGTCCTAATAAAATCAATGTAAACAAACTGCCTAGTGGAGCAAGGCTGGCAAAACTTTTTTCAGCTCGTTTCTTTTCCTGGATTAATTCCATTGTCACTGTGTGTAGAGCTGTGGAACACTCATAGTGGCAAATAAATGGATGTTTTCAAAATACTCACTGTACAGGGACTTTAAAATGCCTAACAGCTGATGAGAGTTCAGGGTGAACTGCAACAAGGCGAAGAGTACATTTATTAAATCAGGTTCATGAAACTCACTGCATTACAGCCTAACAATGCCTCTCCCATGGAGGTTATAAACATTAAAATAAGTAAAACAAAGAAATGCAAAACTGAAAAGACCAGAAGACTCTACACACCAAAAGGAATAAAGACAAAAACCCTTTCAGAACAAAGCACAATGGACAGAATAAGAAGAAAAGCAGTACAAAATCTGAGAGAATAGGGCAGGAAGGGGAGGAGACCATTTTTATACCAACCAATCCCCACAAACCACATTTAATTCACAGTCAGGGACTCTCTTTGTCAGATAAAGGTAACAGTCTGGCTGCAGATTGATGTACAGAACTAGAACACTGAGCTAACTCGTTTGCTCCTTGTTTACCTACATACTAAATGCTAACGAAACATTATTTTACTTTAACTAGTTCTTTAAGTTATATTGTTGTATGGATTTTGCTGGTGATACACTTGACACCCATGATCGTTGTGGTCTGACTGTCCTGAAGTCCCAACTGGAAAACAACCAACCAGCTCCACATTTCTTTATCAATAAGGAATCAGTAAGATACAAAATTCTGTTGAGGCAAGGAATTAGAGTGCAGGATAAGATGAACATAGGCTATACATCTTGAAGAACAACCTATTACTTACTACAACACGTAAATAATTATTCTTCTTTAAATAACTGTCTACAGAGATCTCACTCCCAGTGACTAGCAATGAGTTACCATGTGGACAGGAGGTGTGTGTGAAATGTTCCATTCAAACAGAACAGGGACTGCAGGATGGCTTCATGGGGCAATCTTCCCAGACACAGGAAATCAGAACAGAGGTTTTCCTCAAGGAAAAGACACAAAACTCGAAGACGCAAACTTGTTAGTTTGCACTAACAAAGCAAAAAGGAGTGGCTCACAAACTAGTCAATGAGATCCTAGCAATTGTGAGGTGACAAAATGTGGTTTATGGCACTAAAGTAGGAAAACGGGCTGCAGCAACTTCTGCCAAATGTTTCTTTGTAGAGTTAATAGAAAGCTGTGATTGCTCTAGGACCAGCCAACAGACCGAAATAGGAGAAAGCTTTTCACAGGAGGTTAGTGATTAACATTAGACTGCCAATGGACAGAATTTCCTTCAATTTACTTAGCAAGTCAGTCTACAGAAAATTTTCTTTCCTTCATGGACAAGAAGGTTCTGACCTATAGCTGAACTGCCCCACCACCCTGGCAATAAATCGTATTAACCTGACTGTAACACGCCAGAAGCAACCATGCTGGATACCAATGCAGATCCCGACTGCCATTCTGTGAAGCAGGACCAGGCAGAGGAGGTAATGGGGCTATAGGCTGGACTTACATATTAGCAGAGTACTAGCACAATCTGCATCACGGTAATGGAGCCTTAGGCATATCCTTTTTTCTTAGGACTTTCAAGACCAGTGTGATTACAGGATGCAACATCCAAGAGATGTCTCTAATAAAACGTGTGTTCAGTTTAGTTAGATGTTTGACAGTTACAGAGGCTTCAGCTTAATGTGGTGATGAATATCCCAAGTCCAAAGCAAAGTGTTTCTGCTCCTGGTTTGTTTGGACAGTGACCATCATAGCGCTCTGTCAGCACTTGGCCTCTGGAACCCACGGAGAGGACGTGTCATCTGTGCTCCAGAACACCTGGATGAAAACAAGCTCCTTGCAAAGACCCCACGCCATTTGTGTGAACGTATTCTGCCATCTCCCCCACTTCTGAGTGAGTTTTTGAGAGGAGGCTGAAGAATGAAAAAGACTACTCCTTCGCAAAGCTGAATTCAATCTTTCCAATAACTTAAGAAGAGAACATCTCGTAGAGCTATCATCTGTTATCTGTTATAGTTACTAAATAGAGGGATTTCAACCATTTAACCCATAATATAAATTAAATCTGGCACACTGTCAAGAAGCTGCAGCTATCTGACCGAAGCATGAAGAGTTGAGCTCTTACTGCTACCCTTAAAATGTGCTTCAGAGGGTGGAAAACGTTCATCATCAAACACCTTTCGGTCTTGATCTTAAACTGTGATGGATTAAAAAGGCCTCAGCAGATTTTCCCCCACCTTTCTTTTTTTCCCCTAGAGAACTACCCATGCTTCTATTTGCAAGAGAACTGCAGTTAAATCCACAGAAGATTTTACTAGCAATAACAAAAAAAGCTAGCAAAAGCTGAGCTGCAATTCTTTTTTTCCAAATGCAAAGAAATCCTTATTTGGACTGTATATAAACAGCAGGTCCTTCCTACTGGGCCTAAAAAGCCCCCACCATATCAAACACAGTATTGAAACATATTCCACTGCAATGCAAGCTTTTGTAGATGATCTGCTCTTTTAAAACGATACTCACTTAGTCAAAATAAAATTCAATTAATTTCTTATGGGCATTTGATTTTGTTCTTCTTACAAATCATTCTATCACTTTTGAATATACTCATATACATAATCTCATGCAAACATGCTGCCACTGCTGCAGAAATAACGTAGATGCCCGTTTTCCAAGCGTGCTCCCTGTGTTTCTGGGCTGGTTTCAGGCGGGCGGTGGTTAGTTTTGGAAGAGCAGCCGGTGACCCGGAGCACCGGGGAGCACTTATGTAACGTGCTTATACACCTTACGTAACTTCCATATACTGTGACAGCCAAACCATCTCCCGGATATTTGACTATTCGACAGCTCTTCCTCTCCAACTCTCTCACTATCCGGCTTTTAAGGAGGTATTTTAAAAAACTGCTCACAATCCTCCTCCCCTGCCTGCCCCGCCCCCAGGCTCCCCAGATTACAGACACTAATGGCATCACGCTAGCTACCGGCAGAAACAGATGAGGTCTCTGGGTTTCGACATTTTCACGTATATCCCCTGCAAGTAAACTCAACTTCAGAAAAATCACATTGTGCACGCGCTACAGCCACTGTTTCACAGCAACAGAAACCCCTGGTTTTACAAATGTTTCTTCTCATTCCTCAATAATCCAATCTTTAGCTGAGTGGATGGCAAGTATTAGCCGAGGGCGTTCATCGAGGAGGAAGGGAAAGGAAATTTGTTGTGCGGTACTCATCTACTTAACAAGAAAGCTACAACTTTTGAAGAAATCTTGTGAAAAACCAATTCTTATCAACTGAGTCATTTTTCTTGGCTGATATCAATGCAAAAAACCAAGGCATTTTGCTCTTAAGAAAATTAGTTCTATTTGTCTTTTCTAGGATAGTTATACAGTACATAATGTTTATTTTTTTCAACCATGTTTGCTTATAATTATTTATAGCTTGCAGAAAACAGTATTTGTAAAATAAAGTCTTTCAGAAAAGTAAAAGTGTAAATGACTTGAATATTCTGGTCAACAAAATTTTAACCCCTAGCACACTGCTGTAAGAGAACATCCTCATTTTGCACCAGTATTATTACATTGACACTGGCAGAATACAAAAAGCATAGGTCATATTATAATACAACTGCATTCTTCTTAAGTGCCAGCAGTAAGAAAGTAGAACCACTATCTTGTTCTTGCCATTGAAGGTGGACCTTAATTGTGAGATAACCCCTCTTTAACCTTGTCAACAAAGAATTTGAATTTAAAAAGTAGCATTTAGCAGTAGCATGCCTAGAAACACAGTCAGAGGATACAAGATAATTTGACCTAAAAAAGCTAAGAGGCTTTGGGCATTAAAGCAGACTCTCAAATGTTTATCTTAGTGCAACAGTTTTGTCCTCAAAGCTACCCGGTATGAYTAATGTTTGCTGGAAAACATTATGCACACAATACATGAGTAGAAAGACAGTAACTTTTAAATGCATCTACTCCAGGGAAAGCAGCTGCCTATATTCAGCTGAACTTTTAAAAAACTGCCTATTGTGACTGTAAAGATGCTTTTAAGAAAATAAATAAAGGCATACAGTAGTTACAAAGGAACGATGTAACTCACCTGTTAGGCAGAAAGCATGGGCTGCAGAAATCTGCCTATGCATTATGGAGGTGCTGGCCAGAACTCCCTAAGCAAAGTGCCCCCCTTGAAACGCAGGAGATCCCAAACAGCAGAAAGATTCAACCTCTTAGTATTTCTGAGCGCTCCTCTCACGAAACAAATGCTTGACCCTTCTACACATAAATGCCTCTGACAAGAAAGCCAATATGGCTAATTACTAATGGAGTATTTACTTTATATTTGTAATTAAATTTAAAATTTTAGATGCACAATACAATTTTATATGAGTCACACATGAAAATAACTAAATATATTAAGCAATATAAAACTATTCCTCATCAATGCAATATTTGCTGCTTCTATAAAGTTAACAAAGTTTGGAACATGGACTTTTAAGTGTCCCAGTCCCAAGTGACAGAAATGACCTTAGCTATCCCAAGAAACTAAACAATGTCACTTGCTATGTTGCGATATAACTGCTTGGCATACTTCAAAGACAAAACAGGCCATGAAATCAACCACCAACAACTCCCGCATATCTCATCTAATGACAACTACCAAACTGACAGTTCTCAGACTTTTCAGTTTTAGGCAGATTAAACAATTTTCCATGAGAAAAGGACAGGAAAGTACACTCAGCGCCTAATATTCCCCGTATGGTGGCAAGGAACAGATTAGGTAAGTTGATTCATGTACCATAGCATAGTAGAAGACCAGAAACTACAAGAACCTTGCCAACTTGAATTTTCCCAAATTTGGTAATCAGTCTGGCTTTCATTGTGTTAGCAAAGTGTTAACCTGACCTCCAAGAAAGAGGACTCTCTGCATCAATTCACATTATTTGGCCATCTATACACTAACAGAGGAAAAAAGGAGTTGGCTAAAGCCCTGAAGCACATGATTTGATTATACTAATTGTCTTAAAGCAAATTTGCAAGTATCATTAACAAGCTAAAAGCACATCAGGCCGTCATGTTTTCCACAAAGCCCGGAAAATAAAATTATGGAAACTCAAATTCACAGATTCCAGAAGCCAAAAGGACCTCCATGATAATTCAGCCAAATACCTCCTCTCATATGTAAAAACTAAAGAATTTTTCCACCAAACCTGATTAGAATATATTAAGACGTCTGCAAATAATCAACCCATGTCCTTAGCACCGAGAATAACGAGATGTAGCACTTCTTGCCGAAGGACACTGTGGACCCTAAAGCTAAAAATGGTTCAAAGGGAGACAGAACACCACCATGGAATAGGAAATCACTGAAGATTACTAAATACAAAGAAACTGCATCTGGCTTAGAAAAAATCAGAGCTAAGAATGACTGGAAAGTAGGAGAGTTTTAGGAGGAAGCACAACACCTAATTGCCATGCTTTCCTGCTCTTTCCTAGACTGTTTGTGGCTGCTGGTAGAGATGGCATACCATCTTTGATAAAAGCTTGGTTTGTCCCCGATACACTCCATTTCTAATCTGGTCCAACGGTCACCTATTTTCACAGATACAGAATTGTGCCTGCTTTATGTAATGTCTAATTTCAGCCACTGGGCCACATTACACTTTTATGAAGGTTAAAAAGCCTCCCGCTATCCTTCCATGCACTAGTAAATATATACATAACAAGGCATCTCTCGACCCTTTTCTTGACAAGCTAAATAAATTGAGTCTTACAAGACTCATGTCACTAAATAATCTCCCCTATATTATGGCAGCAAAGGTTACAAACTGCTGGTTCAGACTGTCACATAACTCAAGAAAATCATCTGTACATGTATTAAAAAGAACTGCTGATATTGGGACAAAATGCTTATAAATGTACCTATGGTAGATACAGACTTCTTCCCATACACACATCTTCAATGTGCATTAGCCAGAAAAACTATCAGAGCTTAATCTCTGCAGACTTCCCCATCTTCATCTCCTGCATTCTTGGTATGGTATCACAGCTCCTTTCTGATTTCCTAATCTTATATACCAGATTAAAAAAGGCCAAAACCAAGTTGCTTTGGGAATACAAGTGCTACTAGTCCCCTCCTAAGGAAACTAGCAGGTTGCTTTGGTGGGCATACACACAAAATGGAGAGAAAAGCAAGTTAAAACTTCTTTCTGACTGACACCCCATGCCTGCTTCCAGCTAAGTGACTCAACACAGGGACACGGTGCTGTTGCCTGATCTGGCATGGGGTGAAAAGGGGACTCAGTCTCCCTTCCCCTTCACATGCAGAGGCTCCTTCCTTAGGAACTGGACATCCTGTCACGCTCTGTTAAGGGATCAAAGTTTCTGCAGTCCCTCATCATTTACCAGTTTCATTTCAGTCAAGTAGTACCCATCATTGAATAACATATCTCCACCATGGTTACACAATAATTAGTGAAAATATTACTCTCCTCATTTATAATAGCTATGAAATACACAGACTAAATTTTGCTGGTGCTGTCCCACCACACATGTATATTCAATTTGGAGTTAGAGCGCCTACATCTCTACTAGTGACAGAGGTGGGGCTTTTGGTTTTTACCCATGCATGGCATGTTTTCACAAAGAAACGCTCACATACAATTCAATGTGTCCCAGAAAACAAATAATGAATTTTGTTTATTTTAATCTTCCAAAGCAAGTAGGGAAAAAAACCCCAAAACCTCTCTGACAAAGTGTTACTCTGGGGGAAGTATTTATCGGAAAAATATGACCTTTCCTAGTCTACAAGGAGCTTCAGCTATACCACTAGCTCAACATGGGGATGTTGGACTGGATGATCTCTAGTGGTCCCGTCCAACCTAGGCCAGTCTATGATTCTATGAAATCACAAACTCTTAAAGCTCATGTTTAAACATAGTCTAGGTATCAGTCCGCGTATTGGTAGAGGGCAAAATTATTTAAGACATCATAGCAAAGTTCTTTATATTATGGATACAGCAAGTCTTAGAAAATGGGTGTTGACACAGAACAGGCATTTGCTAATTATCTATGAACAAGTGGGTGGTCTCTGTGCTGATACAATAGAGATATCTATGTCAGACATGATTACTTCTCAACTAGCACAGGTGAACTTATGCAGAGTTTGCAGAAGCTTTCTGATGCACTGGAGTTAAATAAACACACCTTTGTTGGATCAAGCTGCTTCACATCCGTCTGTTCACTTGGAAGGTTTTCCTCAGCACAAATTTTACTACATTCAAATTTGTGAATTATCACAAATTTTGAGAAGCAGCAAAAGAGAGCAAATGGACAAAACTGAGCTGCCAAATAACATGCATAAATTCCAAGAATGTAAATGAAATATGAATTGATAATTTGTTCTAGAAAATTATGAGTGGCAAAAAAACCCCAAGCCAAAACCCAAATGCTGCCATATGTTGTTCAGCTTGTGGGACCTCAGTGGCTCCTAGGGGACAGTAATTTGACTAAGAGTCAATCGCTTGCACCACCTGCCAGGCAGGTGTCCCCCATAAGACATCACAAGAGCCAGTGGCGTTCAAAGCCTGAAACCTCCTGCAATGCAGTCTTTTTCTGTCTAGCTTCAGAGAAGAGCGAGCAACAATTCCACCCATCCTCAGCTAGACGAGAGGATGAGGGAGAGGAAAGTTAATGCTTTAAGATAATTCATTGCTAACACTGAAAGGGTTCACAGTAAAAAAAAAAGTCATCTTAATGGACATCACTAGTGCAGAGCAGTAGTTGGAGAGCTAACTGCACAAATTGTCACTGCTTGTGTGACAGGGATCCAAGCCATGCTGGATAGGGTCCAGTCTGTGATGGTCAAGGGACTGGTCTCTGCAATAAAAGATCCCTTATCAGATTGAATCTCAAGCCATAGTTGCAGCAGAAAGTATCAGGAAAGATGGTGCTGGGAGTGAATTCAGTAGGGGACAGATCAAAATGTCTGTAAAGCACATCTCCTCTCTTACTCTGCAACACAGTCTTTGACTATACTGAGGGATTTTGCTGTGTCTTGTGAATTAAGCAAAAATGTTCTGTATCTATGTATACACTGTTGACGCTGTTTATGCCTGGTTTATTTGTACATATCTGTGATTATAAAAAAAGCTGTGGCCTACCCATCAAAATACTGCACCTCTTTAACTTACGTGTTCAGGTCAACAACACAGACTGAAAAATAGGGAAAATAATACAAAATTTACACATATAAAACACTTCTTTTTCTTTTTATGTTATTCAGACAAGCAATTACATCTCATTTCAGAAGAAAAATTATCAATCCGTATATATAGCAAGGACTTGCCTATTCGGCACGTGTCTTACCCACCTCACTGAAATGGCAGATATATATCAGAGTGCTATTTCTCATACAACAAAAAGTATGAGTATTCAAGGCAGCACCAGTAGGCATACAGATTTTTTCAAGTTCAAAATGAATAAAACCCCAGTGGCTGCGTACACAACGTATCAGATTCGATAGTTGTTCTTAGAATCACCACGATCAGGCTGCACAGCATGTGCAAAGACTCAGTCATGGTGCAACCGTCATCACTAGCAACACATGGACATGAACCCACTTTTAAATTTTTGTCTCTTTTTCAGGAATTCTGTGGGTTCCTGCTTTTTGATGTCCAGCTAGACTCAAAAAGAGTTCTCCCTGTAGGCAGGATGACAGAAAAGCCATCTTAAAAAAAAGAGAAAGAGAGTTGATTTTCTTTATTGTGTGTGTGTGGGGGGGTAATCAGGTAATATTTAAACATCTAAAATTTGCCTGAAATCATCACCTCTGAAAAGTTGAAATATATCCTATTTACTGTCTTCCTGCTCATAGAGAAAGCTTTCCAGAGTCAAGTTTAATTATTTCAATTAAACTAGCATTTCTTTTAAAGGCTTATTGTTCTCACTGGGATCTTTTAAGGTGGCATAGGGAAAAGGATATTTAAAATGTGATAGGTGTGTAGGAGTCCACAGCTGCTTACAACAAATACTACTTTTTTTATCACCAAGTTCTTTTCAGTTCTATAAAGAAAGTTTCATTATCAAATCATGGTAAGTGTAATCTTTTGGGATTCTTTTCCTTTGAAAGAATTTTAATGAGACAAGAGATTTCATTTTTTCTCTCGCTCTAGTCCTTCACCTTCTCAGTAACAGGTACAACCATTATTTAGAAGTCTGTAACTACAGACACATGAATGTCCTGTTGAAAGCTGGTTACCAGAGTTCTTCAAATCAAATCTCACCATGCACTTTACTCTCATTTGTATGGGATGCGCAATAGCCTCTTCCCTTGTATTCAGACCAGTTCACATATAATTGGGATCCCCTCTGGGTTCTGAAACTATGGAAGTCTGATGTAGCTGCAGTATTCTTACAGCAGGAACAATTTTAACCTGGTTTTTATCCTACCCCCTTACTCCAGGTTTCCTTGTTGAGATCATATCTTGTCAATGATCTGGGATGTCAGGCAAAAAGAGAGGACTGAACTGACTGATGTTCATTCCACCACTGGGCTCTAGGTCAGGATTTGAGGAAGGTAAAATGGGTTATCTTTCCAGAGAGACCCAGCTGTTACAGAAACATAACTCGATGGACAATACTACCCCTGGCAATAGTCACAGAGAAGGAATGGATTGTTGGAAAAGAAAATTACACCTGCTGGGAAGTTGGTGCATTGTTTGTTTCTGTTCCCATTAAGAGCATGCAAAAGTATCACTTACCATCACATTATACCCATATCTATTTAAAAGTTTATTTTATACTGTTAGCTCTCAAGGGTCCCTTAGTTAAAAGTTTAACTTATCTGCAAAGCAGGCAGACTTGGTGTCATCTCACCTTCAGTTGAAAAGTCACAAATGGGGGACATAAAAACTTCTTCCCAAATGGATGGGCTTTTGGGTTTACATTTTTTCTTAAAGGATCATAATTTATCTTGGTTTTGCTAACACTTTTATATTGAAAGTAATTTTCAGAAACATACTCTCGAGAAAGGTCCAGCATTAAAGGAATTCATGTTTATAATACACTGGCAAAACTATCTTTGAACACAATCTGTTCTCCTATGACTGAGTGCAAGTCTTTCTATGCTTAAAAAAAATGTGTTATGAAAATATAATGAATCTTACTTGCGTTATATCCCTGCTGCTACCAAACACATGCAAATGTTACATTGACATGTCTGGAAGAATTCTGACTATTCACTAGGGAAAAATTGCATTTGCAAAGTTGAATTAACAGGTTTGGACTCTTAAAAAAAAAACCTACAGCAAACAACAATGATTAGTAATTCCATTAATAGTAGTTCTATTTTAACATCACCTGTGAGTTATGTCTGATGACACAAACCAGTGGAGCCTATCAAAAAAAGTGCAGCCACACATTTCTGCTGAAAAAATGAGTTTTTGTTAAAAATATTTTTTTCTTTAGAAACAATACTATTTTTAAGGATTTTTTTTTTTTTGGTCAAAACATAAAGCAAGTGTTTTATTTAATCTCATTCTGTTTTAACCTAAATTCAGTGTTTGAGCTCAAGTTTCACCAGTCTTTCCTACAGGTTGTTTTGCAAATATTTGATTATTTGAATGAAATCTTTTCATTACAGCTACTTGCCTTTTCTCCTGTCTGACTGCAGCCTTGTGTTTGCTCAGCATTGCCAGCAAGCTCAGAACGAGCTTCTGCTTTTATTATCAGTGGTGTTTTGAGGGTACTCCTGAAGCTACAGGCAGTCCTTTTCTGAGCCCTCTAATTCTGGTAATTACAGCACCGAATGAGGCAGTAATCCATCGAATTTGTTTCAGCCTCACAAAAACTGTCTTCAGTTCCTATTTTGCACGATAAACAAGGAGGATGTTAAGCACTAACGACTCATGCTCTCCCAATGTTAAATGGTTAAAAAAAAGATCCCATTCTCTTCCTTCCCCCGCCAAAAAAGAAGGGACATTTCCAAGGTTCACTGCCAGTTCAAGCAGCTATATTGGCCCATCACACCCTTGGTCATATTCTGAGACTCATGACATGTTAGTAAATAGAAAATCTTTGCAAGGACAACAGCTTGAAGAGGTGCAAGGAGCAAGCATAAATGTTGCCCAGTGCAGAAGACCCTTAAGTTAGCAGTATCTCTCTGTTTTGCTCTAAGCTACAGAAAGCTGTTCTCAGAAAGGCTAAGCACTCTAACAGGACAGGGCCCAGATGGGCCAGCATGCTCCAACTTAGTGTATTCCTTCTGGAAAGGACATCATTAGTGCTAGTGGGTACTATTCCTAGGGGAAATGGCAAGGTCCAGCGATTGCAGTCAGCAACCAGAAAGCTTTGCAATTATTAGAGCTGCTGCAATGCAGTGAGAATTACAATGTTAAAGCACTGAAATTACTTTAAGCAGAAAGGGGAGATACTGTGTGAAAGAGCAAAAGGTCTTTCTCCACTTGGCCCAGGCTGAATGACTACATTGCTTTATCTCACTCTGAAAAGAAATACACCAGGGAGGATAAAGGAGGCATATTTTCATGGCTGGTGTTCAATAAGCTCAACCCTTTTCATTACTGGCAGTTGAGGAAGGATGACAACTGTCAATCAGCTGACTGGGCACTTTGCTCACGAGCATGTTATCTATCTGGTGTCTCTTTCTGGTGGAGCATTTACAGCTGGACACCAGATATCCAACAGATGGACATGCTTCTTCAGAGGAAGTGCTGAAGGGCTTCACCTATCAGAAGGAAAAGGCATTCCTGTTAAAAGCTACTGGCCACTGATGGCTAGAACACCTTAAGAAAGGAAGCTAGAGCACAGGGATGACGGGATGTTTATAGATCAGAATCATAGAATCATTAAGATTGGAAAGGACCTGTAAGATCATCGAGTCCAACCGTCAACCCAACACCACCATGCCCACTAAACCATGTCCCTAAGCGCCTCATCTACACATCTTACGTCTTTTAAATAATTCCAGGGATGGTGACTCAGCCACTTCCCTGGGCAGCCTGTGCCAATGATTGACAACGCTTTCGGTGAAGAAATTTTTCCTAATGTCCAATCTAAACCTCCCCTGGCGCAACTTGAGGCCGTTTCCTCTTGTCCTATCGCTAGTTGCTTGGCAGAAGAGACCAACACCCACCTCACTGCAATCTCCTTTCAGGGAGTTGTCAAGAGCGATAAGGTCTCCCCTGGGCCTCCTCTTCTCCAGACTAAACAGTCCCAGTTCCCTCAGCYGCTCCTCATAAGACTTGTTCTCCAGACCCTTCACCAGCTTCGTTGCCCTTCTC